>JAFEMH010004071.1:0-228596 GCA_022495995.1 Adenophora triphylla var. japonica | reverse complement strand
TAATATAACATTTCAAAAGAACTCCACTCAACTCCACATCGGAGGAGGAGATAACTAACTTTTGAAAAATAGTTAACTCATTTAGTTACAAAAGATTTAAAGGTTATGAGCGTAGAGTTTAAGGTTTATAATTACAAACTCCAAGAATGGAATTACCAAAATACAAGTTATACGCCACCCTAAAAACATACCACGACAATACCCCAAAAGGTTACACTCCAAACTGCCTCTCCGTCCTTACTTGGGCGGTCCTCCGTCTCGGGATCTAAAACAAGAAAGTGGAGTAGGGGTGAGAATAAATCTCAAAGCACAGCTATTATGATATGCGTAATATGCCAAATAAATGCAACATATAACAAGTCGCACATAACACATTGGAAAAGTTATAAACACGCTCATTACCTTGGTTTACCTTTTTCCCGTGGCTCGAACAATAGTCGTACAACATTGGTTATATTAATAATAATCCAACTATACGGTGAGCCGCTTAGGCAATACTCACGCCTTATAAGACCCGTTTTTCCAGGGAACCAAATAAAGACAAGAGCAACTCGTAAGGCTTGTGGCTCAATATGCATGCTATACCCCAACCTCGCGGCCACGGGAGGGGACGGTCACAGATATAACATAATCCGATCACATTAGGTCACACTTCCATAATTGATCGTATTCTCGTTATACCCCAACGTCACCGACTCACACATAATCAAGCACATAATAGATACTTGAATAAAATCCACAAAAAGGGATAACAACATATCAACATGGTAAACTATACTCATGTCCAACCAATATCATAGTGCAACATTTATTCAATACACTATGCAATAGAAACAATGTATATGAACTCAATGTAAGGCAAGGAAGTAGCATAAATCCATCCTACAAAGTCATTATACAATAATACATAGCCTCTTGAAAGGTCTAAGGGGAATCTATCAAGTTGGGATCATAATTGTTTAGTTACTAAACTAGTTTATCTAACGTTTTCCAAGCAACATTTAAGGTACTTCCACTATTCCATTTTAATCACTTAGAACGTCATTGTGAAGCCAAAGTATTCTATTTTAATCTAGGTGAAAGATGTTTCATTTTGGTTCAAGTTTGATTAGGTTTGCATAGCCTAAAAGTTGAGATGAGAAAATCTGATCAGGGGACGACTCGTCCCCCAGGGCACGACTCGTCCCCACTTCACCCTCCACTGAACACGGCGTCCCCCTCGGTCACGACTTCCTTCGGCCAAGGGACGACTCGTCCCTCGGCCCGCATTTTGACAAACAGCAAGAACAACATCAATGTCTCCAAAATCTCAAAGTTCCAACCAAAAGTTCTCTAAGTTATGAATCTAAAGGCCATTTCCAACTTTGTTAACTTCAATCTACTCATTAACTCCATGAAATCATAACTTAACCCTAGATCCTTATACTTTCATGAACCAAAACATTTTCTAAATCTATAAGAGTTTTCCCAATCATCCAAGCACATAGAACATTCACAACAACATAAGTATTCATGAACATTCAAAGGAAGAAAATGGTCATAATAACTCACCTTTGGCAATACAAGATGAAATGGAGCTTTTCTTGGCTTGATCAACTCCTTGAGGTGTTCTACTCACAAAAGGACACTTAGATTTTCAAATAGACAAGAATTAGTCTTGGTAGAAGTGTAGGAGAGAGAGGCTTTCATGAGAGCTCTTCCATGGAGAAATGAAGGAATGAGGTGAGAAGGAGAGAGAAAGATGACTAGGGGAAGTATGGGAGTATGAAGGAAGGTGTAAGAGAGGGTATGGGAGGTAAGGTGATTGCCTTGACTTGGGGGGGAAACATGGAGAGTGAAATAGGGGGTAAAGGACCGGCCCCCCCCCTTCTCCCACACAACCTAGGCTTTCACCATTTTCCTTTTTATTATTTCCAAAGCATTTAATTAAATTTCTCCTACTCAAATATTTATTTCACATTTTATAATCTTACTTTCACGCTTTATTCATTTTCCATTATTATATTTTCCTATCATTTATCCTAATATAATAAATCAAGTATATAAAAATGGACACATAATATTAAAAATGATAATAAAGCACATAATGTGATATTAAAATTAGTGCCTATGTTTAGGGTCGTTACACTCACTCTCCCTTAAAGAAAATTCGTCCCGAATTTTAAAAGAAAACTTACTTGGATTTTCGAACAACCACGGATATTTCGCTCTCATCTCCGACTCTAGCTCCCACGTCGCTTCCTCAACGGTGTGGTTCTTCCAAAGGACTTTCACTATCGGGATACTCTTGGTTCTCAACTCTTTAACTTGGAATTCTAAGACTCTTAATGGCTCTTCAACATACGACATGTCCGCTTGGACATCATCGGGAGGAGAGCTCAAAACATGGGAGGGATCATGACAATACTTTCTTAACATCGAGACATGGAAAACATCATGGAGCAAAGAGAGAGACGGAGGCAACGCTAACCGGTAAGCCAATTCCCCTATCCTCTCTAGAATCTCAAACGGTCCCACAAACCTCGGAGCCAACTTACCCTTATTACCAAACCTTTTAATCCCCGTCCTCGGAGAGACCTTCAAGAATACAAAGTCACCAACCCGAAATGATAAATCCCGTCTTCTATTGTCGGCGTAGCTTTTCTGTCGACTACTTGAGCATCTTCAATCTATCTCGAATCACCTTGATCTTCTCCGTAGAATCTCGAACCAAATCCGGGCCCCAAAGTCTCGCTTCACCAACCTCGTCCCAACACATCGGAGATCGACACTTCCTACCATACAAAGCTTCATACGGAGCCATCTCAATACTGGACTGATAACTGTTGTTGTAAGCAAACTCCACTAAAGGTAAATGATCCTCCCAAGACAATTGGAAATCCATCACACAAGCTCGTAACATATCCTCAAGTATTTGGATAGTTCTCTCTGACTGACCATCGGTTTGAGGATGAAACGCGGTACTAAAACACAACTTAGAACCCAAAGCTTCATGCAATGCTCTCCAAAATCTAGATGTAAACCTCGGATCTCTATCGGAAACAATACTAACCGGAACCCCGTGAAGTCTCACAATCTCCTTCAAATACAACTGGGCTAACTTCTCTAACGAAAACTTAGTTGATACCGGAAGAAAATGAGCCGACTTTGTCAACCGATCCACAATAACCCATATAGCATCCATCTTCTTTGCGGTGAGAGGCAAACCCGAAACAAAATCCATCGAGATTCCTTCCCATTTCCATTCCGGAATATCCAATGGTTGAAGTAGTCCCGCCGGTCTTTGATGTTCTCGCCTTAATTCGTTGGACACGTCAAACACTTAGATACATAATCCGCTATTTCTCTTTTCATTCCATTCCACCAATATCCACGCTTCAAGTCTTGATACATTTTGGTACTCCCCGGATGAATCGCAAACTTGGACTTATGGCCATCCTCTAAAACACGCTTCTTGATTTCCGGCGATGACGGAACGCAAATTCTCCCTTGGAAAGTTAAAATCCCATCTCGATTCAAAGCAAAATCCCGGCTTTCCCATCTTGCACTTGATCACAAATTTTCTTCAATTCCGGATCTTCTTGTTGAGCTTCCTTCAATTCACCATACAATGTCGGAACGGCTCGAACATTCGCAACTATCACTTCACTCTTCAACTCCCGAGAACTCAAGGTCGCCACATACGCCTTTCGGCTAATCGCATCGGCCACCACATTGGCCTTCCCGGATGATAGGATATGACACAATCAAAATCCTTCAAAAACTCTAACCATCTTCTTTGCCGGTTGTTGACTCCTTTTGGGTAAATAGGTACTTCAAACTCTTATGATCGGTGAAAATCTCGAATTTCGCTCCGTAAAGATAATGCTTCCACTTATGCAACGCAAATACAATCGCCGCCAATTCCATATCATGAGTAGGATAATTCTGTTCCGCCGGTGATAACTTTCTAGAGGCATACGCAATAACCTTCCCATTCTGCATCAACACACATCCCAAACCCGCCTTCGAGGCATCACTATAAATAACAAAATTCTCACAACCACTCGGAAGGGTAAGAACCGGAGCCGTCGTCAACCTCTTCTTCAATTCATCAAAACTTGCTTCACACTTGGAATCCCACACAAACAATACATCTTTCCGAGTCAACCTAGTCAGCGGAGTAGCAATCCGAGAAAACCCCTCAATGAACCTCCGATAATACCCCGCCAAACCAAGAAAACTACGGACCTCGGTCACAGTCGAAGGTTGCTTCCAATTAACCACGGCTTCAATCTTTGCAGGATCCACGGAAATCCCCGAACTCGACACAACATGCCCCAAGAAAGAAATCTGCTCAAGCCAAAACTCGCACTTACTGAACTTAGCATACAACTGCTTCTCACGAAGAACGGACAAGACAATCCTCAAATGATTCTCATGCTCTTTCCGGGACTTAGAATACACAAGAATATCATCAATAAAGACCACCACAAAACTATCGAGATAAGGCTTGAAGACACGATTCATCATATCCATAAACACGGCTGGAGCATTAGTCAACCCAAACGGCATCACCACAAACTCATAATGACCATATCTAGTTCGGAAAGCTGTCTTAGCAATATCATCCGGTCCTAATCTTTCAATCGATGGTATCCGCTTCTCAAATCAAGCTTTGAGTAGATAACGGAACCTTGGAGTTGGTCAAACAAATCGTCTATATGCGGAAGAGGATATTTATTCTTAATGGTGGCTTGGTTCAACAAACGATAGTCAATACACAATCGTAAGGTACCATCCTTCTTCCTAACAAACAAGACCGGTGCTCCCCACGGAGACACACTAGGGCGAATAAAACCTCGGTCTAACAATTCTTGCAATTGGACCTTCAACTCTTTTAACTCGGCCGGAGCCATTCTATAGGGTGCTTTAGAGATAGGAGCGGTACCGGGTACTAAGTCAATACAAAACTCTATCTCACGGTCCGGAGGCATGGAGTACTCACTAGAGAACACATCACTAAATTCATTCACAACCGGAACATGAGCTAACTCGGGAGGCTTCTTATTGGAATCTACCACATAAGCTAAGTAACCCGTACACCCCTTAGATAGCATCTTTCTAGCTTTTAAGGCGAAATAACATGTAACCCGAACATAGATTTACTTCCGCATCAAATATAAATGTAGGCACATCGTGCATAGCAAATGAGACTCGCTTCCTACGACAGTCTACCAAAGCATGGCACTGACTCAACCAATCCATACCAAGGATCACATCAAAATCACGGATTGGTAGCTCGACCAAATCCACCGGCAATACATGCCCACATATAGTCACATCACATCCACGATATATCAAAGAAGATTCAAGGCTCTCTCCCATAGGAGTAGAGACCTCTAACACATAAGGCATAGATTCAGGCAAGATATGCAATGAGAATGCAAAATGAGACGCCACAAATGAATGGGAAGACCCGGGATCTATAAGAATGCGGGCCTTAACTCCTGAGACAGGAACTATACCTCTAATGACGGCATTAGGATCGACCTCTCCTCGACCCAAAGCAAACACACGACCTTGGACTCTATCCTTAGGTTTCCCATCAACATCTCTCTTCACACCACTTCCTTGACCCCCGAATCCTGCACCCGTCGCTTGCTTATTCTCGAAACTTGGGACAATTCCTCCCCGAAATGGCCCGGCGATCCACACTCCAAACACTTACCTTGTTTGCTCCAACATTTGTCCTCAGGAATGCCCTATCCTCTTGCAAAACCCACATGTTGTCCTAAGCCGACCGGAAGTCGCACGATTTGCCGGAGCCGCCACATGACCCCCTCGATTCGCTCCCGGGGTGAAAGTCCTCATTTGCACTCTATTCTCGTCCCGATCCTTGACCCCAAATCTGTTCCTGTTTCCTCCTTCATTCTTACCACGATGCTCCTCTATGTCGTTCTCAATCTGGTACGCCATATTCACCGCCGCTTGGAAATTGGCGAAGTTATGCGTCAACATTTGCTTCCGAAACTCAACTCTTAAACCTTTCACAAACCGGTAAACTCGCCTCTCTTCATCCGGCACCAAATGAGGACAATATCGGGCCAATTACTGTGAACTTCGGCGAATCTTTGCGCTCTTGTCATGGTCCACTTGCTCCAGCTTTCGAAACTCGCCTTCCTTCTTGTCTCTAGTAACCATCGGCACAAAGTGATCTCGGAACTTGAGCGTGAAGTTCTCCCACGTCTGCGGTGTCAAATCTCGGTCCCAACCATCCTTTACCACTTGCCACCAATGCTCATTTGGTCCTTCCAATTTGAAAACGGCGCATCTCACTTTCTCCGCATCGGTACTCTCCATAGCTGCGAAAATCTTGTTCATAGCCTCGAAGCCACCTCTCGGCCTTCACCGGATCCGGATCTCCGTTGAAGCTAGGAGGAGACATCTTCACGAACTTCTCCAAACCATGTTGCCCTTGCTACGCCTAGATTCTGATTCAAATTCTGATTCTGCGTTGCCATATGCTGAAGGAACCCTCGGAACATGTCCATCATTTCGGCGTTCGGATTACCAACACCACCCAAACCCAGATTCGGATCACCTTCATTTCCCGCCATTACAACAAACTCCTGCATTAAACACTCGACGTCAGTTATCACACACTCTCACTCAGCTAGACTCTACCCAAGAATTCTAACCGAGCTCTGATACCAACTGTGAGGACCCCGACCCGGAACCTACACGTGTCCCGAGTTGGTGCGTCCCCAAACTAACCCAAAAACACTAAACTTTTAAAACTTTACTTTGACTTTCAAACATAAGCATTAATAATATAACATTTCAAAAGAACTCCACTCAACTCCACATCGGAGGAGGAGATAACTAACTTTGAAAATAGTTAACTGTTTAGTTACAAAAGATTTAAGGTTATGACGTAGAGTTTAAGGTTTATAATTACAAACTCCAAGAATGGAATTACCAAAATACAAGTTATACGCCACCCTAAACATACCCTGACAATACCCCAAAAGGTTACTCCAAACTCCTCTCCGTCCTTACTTGGGCGGTCCTCCTGTCTCGGGATCTAAAACAGTAAAGGGAGAGGGGTGAGAATAAATCTCAGCAAGCTATTATGATATGCAGCAATATGCCAAATAAATGCAACATATAACAAGTCGCACATAACACATTGGAAAAGTTATAAACACGTTCCGTTACCTTGGTTTACCTTTTCCCGTCTGAACAATAGTCGTACAACATTGGTTATATTAATAATAATCCAATCTTACAGTGAGCTGCTTAGGCAATACTCACGTCTTATAAGACCCGTTTTCGGGGAACCAAATAAAGACAAGAGCAACTCTGTAAGGCTTGTGGCTCAATACGGATGCTATACCCCAACCTTGTGGCCACAGGAGGGGACTACTGGGCGTGAGATATAACATAATCCGATCACATTAGGTCACACTTCCATAATTGATCGTATTCTGTTATACCCCCAACGTCAGCTGACTCACACATAATCAAGCACATAATAGATACTTGAATAAAATCCACAAAAAGGGATAACAACATATCAACATGGTAAACTATACTCATGTCCAACCAATATCATAGTGCAACATTTATTCAATACACTATGCAATAGAAACAATGTATATGAACTCAATGTAAGGCAAGGAAGTAGCATAAATCCATCCTACAAAGTCATTATACAATAATACATAGCCTCTTGAAAGGTCTAAGGGGAATCTATCAAGTTGGGATCATAATTGTTTAGTTACTAAACTAGTTTATCTAACGTTTTCCAAGCAACATTTAAGGTACTTCCACTATTCCATTTTAATCACTTAGAACGTCATTGTGAAGCCAAAGTATTCTATTTTAATCTAGGTGAAAGATGTTTCATTTTGGTTCAAGTTTGATTAGGTTTGCATAGCCTAAAAGTTGAGATGAGAAAATCTGATCAGGGGACGACTCGTCCCCCAGGGCACGACTCGTCCCCACTTCACCCTCCACTGAACCTGGCGTCCCCCCTTGGGTCACGACTTCCCTTCGGCCAAGGGACGACTCGTCCCTCAGCCCAGATTTTGACAAAACAGCAGTAACAACATCAATGTCTCCAAAATCTCAAAGTTCCAACCAAAAGTTCTCTAAGTTATGAATCTAAAGGCCATTTCCAACTTTGTTAACTTCAATCTACTCATTAACTCCATGAAATCATAACTTAACCCTAGATCCTTATACTTTCATGAACCAAAACATTTTCTAAATCTATAAGAGTTTTCCCAATCATCCAAGCACATAGAACATTCACAACAACATAAGTATTCATGAACATTCAAAGGAAGAAAATGGTCATAATAACTCACCTTTGGCAATACAAGATGAAATGGAGCTTTTCTTGGCTTGATCAACTCCTTGAGGTGTTCTACTCACAAAAGGACACTTAGATTTTCAAATAGACAAGAATTAGTCTTGGTAGAAGTGTAGGAGAGAGAGGCTTTCATGAGAGCTCTTCCATGGAGAAATGAAGGAATGAGGTGAGAAGGAGAGAGAAAGATGACTAGGGGAAGTATGGGAGTATGAAGGAAGGTGTAAGAGAGGGTATGGGAGGTAAGGTGATTGCCTTGACTTGGGGGGGAAACATGGAGAGTGAAATAGGGGGTAAAGGACCGGCCCCCCCCCCTTCTCCCACACAACCTAGGCTTTCACCATTTTCCTTTTTATTATTTCCAAAGCATTTAATTAAATTTCTCCTACTCAAATATTTATTTCACATTTTATAATCTTACTTTCACGCTTTATTCATTTTCCATTATTATATTTTCCTATCATTTATCCTAATATAATAAATCAAGTATATAAAAATGGACACATAATATTAAAAATGATAATAAAGCACATAATGTGATATTAAAATTAGTGCCTATGTTTAGGGTCGTTACACATACTTTCCGCCAGCGTGCCGCCAATGGTGACCTCTCTCTCCAGCACGATCACCGGCTTGAACACTCTGGTTCCACCACCGGACCCTCATCTGGCTTTGGTTCATGGAACACCATAAGGAAATGAAAGCGCAGGTCGCCTAGCTGACACAAAGGAAGGCCGCCCTTCGGCCCGCAGATCCCGATTCCGCACAAGTTCGTGATGCCTAACTATTTGACGGGGCTGCCTGTCCCAAGATCCACCTTGACACCTACTAAGCCAAAGGATGCACAAACCGGCAGTCGGCTGACTACTTCTCCTTAAAACTAGGGGCTTCTAAAGTGGTTCTTTCGGTTGAAACCCAAGTTCAGGGCTACTTGGGAACAGATCACCAACACTTTCACAGATAAGTATAAAGCCAACTTGGAATGAGAAACAAACAGAGTCGACCTGCAGACGACAATGCAGCGCCCAGATGAGAATATTGGGGATTTTTATAAAAGGTGGAACTTGAAGCTCAGTGAAATGGCCATCCCTCCCTCTGACGAGGAGCAGTTAGGCATCTTCCAATCATGCTTGAAGCCGCATTTAAGGGCCTCACTTAGCAATTTCCCCAATCCGGATCTGCGGGCAATGGTCAATTCCGGGGCTAAATTTGAGAGGGCTCACAATCAGCAGCAAGTTGTTGCACCTGCTTACAGATATCGGGCTTCTTCCACCTCCAACACGACTCCTACCCAGCCCTATTCGGGACAGGATTGCAACAATGCCACTCCTTTCGTGCCAAGGAAAGGTGATGTGCCCAAGTCGCGAAGCCTTAAGCTTGAAGATTTCGGAATGCCTCTGAGCAACGTCTTTAAGGATTTGTGAAGGAAGGTTTGACCAGACAACCATCAACCCATGGATCCCGATGTCCCTTTGGACACAACCAAACTCTGTACTTCCCACTAGTATGCTCCTGAAAAAGGGCGGTGTGGGAACTGATCGAAAAGGGTACTCCAAGGACCCAATACAGTCAACAATCCATTCCCTAGAAAAAAAAACCGTAGGGTGAATATGATTGAAGCCATGAACAAGCCAAGTGCCACTATGGCTAACAGTTCCCATATGGAAGACACCCTTCGAAGGGAGGATTCTAGTTGCATAGTTGTTGCCAATTTTGCCTCGAGGATTCTAGCTGTTATCAAAGATGGGTTTCTCACTTCGTGACGTAATGCTGCAACTTCACCTTGAGGGCTCTCACGTTGATCGATTTGGCTCGGTACTTCATCAGTATGTCAGTTTTACAGTCAAACCTTTAACTGGACCTCTGTAGCAACGCTTTGTCGAACCTGGGGCTTCATCAAATCATTCAGAGAAAGATTCCCTGGCTTTCGCCATGTCTCTTCCACGGAATGGGGCTTTATCAAGTCACACCTATCTTCAGAAGAAAGGCCAAGTCACCTCAACAACTATCTTGGAGTTTCAGCTTTAGAACTTGGTATATGGCAACTCCCTGCATCATCAAAGGTTGAGAACTGGGAATCTCCTCATATCAGCATTTCGCCAAGTCATTCTCCAAATTTATGTCAAGTCACAACTAACCCAAGCGAAAGGGGATTCATTCATATCAACATACTTTGATGCTAGAGCCTGTCAGCATCAGCTTCAAATGTCCGAGACTGAAAAGAAATTTCAATCGAGACCCGAGGTTCAAATCCAACTTCATCCCAAGATCAAAATTGAGGTCCGCATGATACTGCTGACCTACAACAAGACCTCATCAATGACATGCAGTTCAGTCCGCGGCCAAAGGATATCACCCCCACCAGCTCAAAGCTTGTCCCAAACAGTCCACAACACATACAAACCCTCTCACCACATGCATCCCCACAAAAATCTCCCCAGGGCTCATGTAGCATGCAAAACATGAATCAATAAAAAAAAAACCTAAGCTATTGCGAATCATTTTTAGTTCCATGTATGCATCCATCATCATGAATGTCATATGTGCATTTGTCCCTCTGCTAACAAATGTAGCAATTCAAGCACGAAAGACCAGTTTTCCATCACTACCCGAAGCCACCCCGCAAAGAAAGATGGTCTCCACCGGCGTAATTCCAATGACTTCAACAAATGATCGATACCTCGGACACATTAGGACAACACCACCTTGGCTCCAGGTCTGCAGCGCGTCAAGTCCGTGAAGACAGCCTCCCAAAGATCTACGGTTTGGCAAAGATAGTCCCCATGTCTATAGCTTGGCAAAGACGAGCTCCGGCAACCCCCAACATCCACAAATATATGAAGACCGCCTCCAGCGAATACAATTCGGTCAGGGACGGCAAGTTCTCGAATACAATTCGGTCAGGGACGCCAAGTTCTCAAAATGCAAATCGGTCAGGGACGCCAAGTTCTCAAATGCAATTCGGTCAGGGACGCCAAGTTCTCAAAATGCAATTCGGTCAGGGACGCCAAGTTCTCAAAATGCAAATCGGTCAGGGACGCCAAGTTCTCAAATGCAATTCGGTCAGAGACGCCAAGTTCTCAAAATGCAAATCGGTCAGGGACGCCAAGTTCTCAAATCCAATTCGGTCAGGGACGCCAAGTTCTCAAAATGCAAATCGGTCAGGGACGCCAAGTTCTCAAATGCAATTCGGTCAGAAACGCCAAGTTCTCAAAATGCAAATCGGTCAGGGACGCCAAATTCTCAAATGCAATTCGGTCAGGGACGCCAAGTTCTCAAAATGCAATTCGGTCAGGGATGCCAAGTTCTCAAAATGCAAATCGGTCAGGGACGCCAAGTTCTCAAATGCAATTCGGTCAGAGACGCCAAGTTCTCAAAATGCAAATCGGTCAGGGACGCCAAGTTCTCAAAATACAATTCGATCAGAGACGCCAAGTTCTCAAATGCAAATCGGTCAGGGATGCCAAGTTCTCAAATGTAAATGGGTCAGGGACACAAAGTTTTCAAATGCCAATCGGTCAGAGGTACCTCACGCCCCTAAATGTTTCAACATCTCGATCAGATACATCAAGACTCTCAACACTATCAACTACCACACAGCCCCCGCGACTTGCTCTCCTGCAGGTAAGCACAGCAAAGGTACGTTAGTCCCTCAACATATCTAAAAAATATGCATACATTCGCAAATGTTGTATGATTACCCATAGCTTTAGCTATCTCTATCTCCGCAAATAGCAACGGAAGCTTTAGCTCCTTAAGGTGACAGCCTCCGAATTATCAAAAGGCCCAGGATCCTAGACCTGTTCCTAACTATCCAGTGGATCTCGAACTACGTCCAGGCTTGATTCCCACTCGGGATATGTTGGTAGCCTACCATAGGTCCAGCCGCTTGACCAACACGGTCACCCTTTTCCCCGATAATCATCGTAAGCTCTAATCTTCCCCAGCGAGAGTGCCCTCAAATAGTCTCCCTCAACCTCATACTCCTGAACTGAGTCCTCATTTAGGATCATACAATGGAACTAAACCTCAACTTAGGTTCATCCCTGACGAAAGCCAACAGAATTCCGATCCCTTCAAATGAAGTCCACCAAAAGACTGTCTATCCCCTCGAAGTCTGTCCCCAACGAAAGGATACGAACATCGAAGGAAATCGTTTCAAAATAAGTTGATACCTCCAGATCACCCATCATCAAGGTTCGAGGCACCTAAGACGCCATCACCAAGGTTCGAGGCACCTAAGACGCCATCACCAAGGTTTGAGGCACCTAAGACGCCATCATCAAAGTTCAAGGCACCTAAGACGCCATCATCAAGGTTCAAGGCACCTAAGACGCCATCATCAAGGTTCGAGGCACCTAAGACGCCATCACCAAGGTTCGAGGCACCTAAGACGCCATCACCAAGGTTCGAGGCACTTAAGATGCCATCATCAAGGTTCGAGGCACCTACGACGCCATCATCAAGGTTTGAGGCACCTAAGACGCCATCACCAAGGTTCGAGGCACCTAAGACGCCATCATCAAAATTCGAGGCACCTAAGACGCCATCACCAAGGTTTGAGGCACCTACGATGCCATCATCAAGGTTTGAGGCACCTAAGACGCCATCACCAAGGTTCGAGGCACCTAAGACGCCATCATCAAGGTTCGAGGCACCTAAGACGCCATCATCAAGGTTCAAGGCACCTAAGACGCCATCATTAAGGTTTGAGGCACCTAAAACGCTATCACACACAACACTAGGAAAGCGATAAATCGCAATCATCCCCTAATTCGACAAACCGAAATCATTATTAGGGCGACTTCCCCAAAATAGTCAAATCTCAGGGCGACTTCCCAAAAATAGTCAAATCATAGGGCGACTTCCCAAAAATAGTCAAATCATAGGGCGACTTCCCAAAAGTAGTCAAATCATAGGGCGACTTCCCAAAAGTAGTCAAATCATAGGGCGACTTCCCAAAAATAGTCAAACCATAGGGCGACTTTCCAAAAATAGTCAAACCATAGGGCGACTTCCCAAAAATAGTCAAACCATAGGGCGACTTCCCAAAAATAGTCAAATCATAGGGCGACTTCCCAAAAATAGTCAAATCATAGGGCGACTTCCCAAAAATAGTCAAACCATAGGGCGACTTCCCAAAAATAGTCAAACCATAGGGCGACTTTCCAAAAATAGTCAAATCATAGGGTGACTTCCCAAAAATAGTCAAATCATAGGGCGACAAAAATAGTCAAATCATAGGACGACTTCCCAAAAATAGTCAAATCATAGGGTGACTTCCCAAAAATAGTCAAATCATAGGGTGACTTCCCAAAAATAGTCAAACCATAGGGCGACTTCCCAAAAATAGTCAAATCATAGGGCGACTTCCCAAAAATAGTCAAATCATAGGGCGACTTCCCAAAAATAGTCAAATCATAGGGTGACTTCCCAAAAATAGTCAAATCATAGGGCGACTTCCCAAAAATAGTCACATCTTAGGGCGACTTCCCTAAAATAGTCCCTCTAGGGTCGACGTCTGAAGATAGTCGAAAGACCCGAACTATGACTGACTTGATTCCTCTTAAGGATACGTAGGTAGCCTATCATTAGGTCCAACCATCAGACCGAAACAGTCATTCCTATCCCCAGCAGAGCGGATATACAACTTTAGCCATCAGACCAAAATGGTCATCTCTTATCCCCAGCAGAATTTCTTTCAAAGAACCGCGAACTCGCTCACCAGGTTGACGTCCAAAATAGTCACCCTGGGGTCAAAGACCCGAACTACGGCCGGCTTGATTCCCATTCGGGATACGTAGGTAGCCTATCGCTAGGTTCAGCCACTCGATCACTTGATCATCCTGTCAAATATGGAGCCTTACTCTTATCGACGACCCCGCTTCCTTCGAAAGCGCCGTCGCCGAGGGGCTACTGTAAGTGCTCCAATTTGAAGTCGTTAGTATTTTCTCTAGAAAATTAACGAAAGCCCTAACATTCCTGACATTTCTAACAATTCCTAACCTTTCTAACAAAGTAAGGGTATATTAGGGATTGACATTTAAGGTTAAACCAAGAAAAGAATCTTAAAAAAGAAAAGAAATTGGAAAAATCCGAATTAGGCAAGCTGAAAAACACAAACTGCTGGAATTTTTGAATAATATTCTTCCTGTCCAAAGCCTGGAGCTGCATTTAATGAACAGTGCACGCCGAGGTTCTCATCAGCGCGGACATCTTTGCCAATTTCAGTGGCCTATAAATTGAACCCTCCTCTCTCAGTTTACACAACACAATTTACACACAGAAGCTGTACTCTGGCGAAATACAAAGAGAAAACAGTGGGAATCTCTAGATTGCCACCATTTTCTCTTGAGTCTTTCCCAATCTCACTCCAAACATTCTCAAATCACTCTCATACATACACAAGCCCAAGCTTAAATCACCCCTTAGGAGGAGGATTAGAGAGAAAACATAGAGGACTTAAGTGTTATCTACTTGTTTTCTCTTTGACCAACTCTAATCACAAACCCTAAATACATTCAAACCCTAAACACATTCAAGCCTTGAATCCATTCAAACACAAACACAAAGAAGATAGGTATAACCTCCTTCTCCTTACCCTAAAATTCTCTCATCCATGCATGCATCTCAAACTTTGAAGATGTAGTTTGTTCATCAACTTGTTCATCTTTGCTAGACCTAAAAATGTAGTCACCTTGGAATAAATTTCCATGGATGACCATTTAAAAGGTCTAAATCATTTCTTACATCACTTAAAAGTGTTTCTCCAAAATATTTCTTACTCAAAAGAGTTTTCAAAAATCATTTTCATACAACAAAAATCTTTGTTTCAAGTTAAATCTCCCCTTCCCAAGCAAATGAAGTGCTTAGTCCTAATGTACCCTAAGGATGGCTTGATATAGTAGATCACCACTAAAATGTCTAGTGATCACTAATCAAAGCCTAAGGAAATGGGGATAAGCATGGATGCAAAACCCCTTTTAAATCTCATTTTTCTTCAAGAGGAAGTTGCTGTCCAATAGCCTTTCTCTAAGACCTCTGTCCATGGTCTAATTTTTTGGACACAGAAGAACTTGGAATTGAGTGTTGACTACAAAATAATTTTTGTAGCCAACATCCAGAGATTTCCATACATATTTTTACTTTCTTTTTTGCGTGAGTAAAACTTCCTTTTTCAAATTATTTTTCAAAGGTCAGTTCATCAGTCTCTGGAAATCCAGATTTCACATCTGAGATTTCCAGAAGGTTTTGGTCTATCAAATCATCTCCAAATGAAAAATACTTTTGCAGAAACCTTATTTAAGGCGTTTTGAACAACTTTCATTCTCAGATTTTCCCCAGATTATGAGATTTTAAAGCTCTTAAATCCATTTTAAAATCAAGTATCCACTGCCTTTTTCATTCTGGCAGAATTGATTTTCAACTTCAAAAGGTCTTTTGAGTACCAAAACTCAACCCTAAAATCACACCAAAATTCATGAGATTTGTTCAAAGTCTTACAAAGAGTCCTCAATTTTTACTTTTCAGTTTGAACTTATTTTGGCCAAAACACACACACACACACACACACACACAAATGGTTTTTAAGCTTGGAAGACTCGTTTTACGAGGCATTCCGGGTGAACACTAACGTTCTTCCCGGCGTTGTAAGTGCTCCAATTTGAGTTGTTAGTATTTTCGTTAGAAAATTAATGAAAGTTTTAATATTTCTAACATTTCTAACAATTCCTAACATTTCTAACAAAGTGAGGGTAGATTAGGGATTGTCATTTAAAGATAAACCATGGAAAAGAATCAAAAAAAGCAAAAGAAAGGTCAAAAACCCGAAATGGAAGCTGCTGGAACATTTTCTGGTTGCTTAATTTGAAAATTATTCTTCCTGTCCAAAGCCTGGAGCAGCATTTAATGCACCAGGCACGCCTACATTTGGATCCGCGCGGATGGGATCGTAATTTCCAGTTGCCTATAAATTGAGCCCTTCAGTCACAGAAATAGAGGCAACAACACATTTTATAACTGCACCTTGGCAAAAAATAGGGAGAAAACAGTGGGAATTCACTTGAATTACCACCATTTTCTCTTGAATCTTTCCCAAATCCCACTCACTCAAAACACTCTCAAATCACTCTCATACATACACAAGCCCAAGCTTAAATCACCCCTTAGAAGGAGGATTAGAGAGAAAACATAGAGGACTTCATTGTTATCTACTTGTTTTCTCTTTGACCAACTCTAATCACAAACCCTAAACACATTCAAACCCTAAACACTTACAAGCCTTGAATCCATTCAAACACAAAACACAAAGAAGATAGGTATAACCTCCTTCTCCTCACCCTAAAGTTCTCTCATCCATGCATGCATTTTCAAACTCCAAAATGTAGTTTGTTCATCTTCTTGTCCTAGATCCAAGAGGATCACCATGGAAGTTCATCTCCATGGATGATCCTCTACAAGGATCAACATTCTTTTCAAGGTGTCTTTACTTACTTGCAAGCACATTTTCAAAACCCCAAAAATCATTTTCACACATCAAATCTTGATTTCAAAGGATAAAATTCCCCTTCCCAAGCAAATGAAATGCTTAAGTCCTAATGTACCCCAAGGATAGCTTGATATAGTAGATCATCACTAAAATGTTTAGTGACTACAAAATAATTTTTGTATCCAGCATCCAGAGATTTCCAGACATATTTTTACTTTATTTTTTTCGTGAGTAAAACTCCCTTTTTCAAATTTTCTTTTAAAGGTCAGTTCCTCAGTCTCTGGAAATCCAGATTTCATATCTGAGATTTCCAGAAGATTTTGGTCCACCAAATCACCTCCAAAGGGGAAAGTTCTTTTACAGAAACCTTATTTAAGGTGTTTTGAACAACTTTCATTCTTAGACTTTCCCCATATTCTGAGATTTTTAAGCCCTTAAACCCATTTTAAAATCAAATGTCCACTGCCTTTTTCATTCTGGCAGAAATGTTTTTCAACTTCAAAAAATCTTTTGAGTACCAAAACTCAACCCAAAAATCATACCAAAAATCATGGGACTTTTTTAAAGTCTAATAAAGAGTTCCCAATTTTTACTTTTCAGTTTGAACTTATTTTGGCCAAAACACACACACACACACAAATGGTTTTTAATGCTTGGAAGACTCGTTTTACGAGGCATTCCGGGTGAACACTAACGTTCTTCCCGGCGTGTAACGTGACCTCCGAACCCAAATCTCTAATCTCGGGCATTTTTCAAAGTTTTGGCCCTTAAAACAAAAATGGCGTGGCGACTCCGTGTTTTTTTCGATTGATTTTCAAAAGAAAAGAAAAATACCAAATCTTTCGGGAAAAATGGAAACAACATCGTTACAGGCGTGTAACGTGACCTCCGAACCCAAATCTCTAATCTCGGTCATTTTTCAAAGTTTTGGCCCTTAAAATAAAAATGGCGTGGCGACTCCGTTTGATCTCAAAAATCGGGTACATCACAGATGCAAGGAGCGATTATATCACATAGAACAAGTATAATGCAAGGTAAGAGGGTGAGAGGTTACCAATGGTGGTGACCTCTTCTTCTTTGGATCTTGCCTAGCGGAAGGACCAACTTGGAGGGCTTCAAGGAGGAGGGAGATGGCTCTTGGCACTCTTCAACTTCCTAAATTTTCGCAGCAGTGCTTGAATGGAGTTTTTGGTATTGAATGTGGTATATTGTTGTTGTTTTTTTTCCTTTAAAATGGGTAGAGGAGGACTCTATTTATAGGCAGTCTGGATAAGGCTAATGAAGCCGTGCGGCTAGGAGTCTTCTCCTAATGCAGCCGTGCGGCATTATCCTGTATGACTCAGCATGTTTCTAGAATCATGCAAGGTGGCACTTCTAGAAGGATACCAAATACAAGGAAAACGTGCTCTTTTAATTTAGAGCAGTCCCTTCATCCCTCGGAAGGTTCGGAACAGTTCCGGAATTGCTCCCGGACTTTAGGAAAAGTCCGGGAAATTGCCGAAAAATTTAACCGGAAGGCATGAGCCAGATTTGGGTACTCACACCAATCCAAAATTTTGAGGAGTAAATTATGACATTTGTATAGGAATTATAAGAAGAAATGGGTATGAAGTGAAGAAAGAAAAAAAAATGAAGTTTGGATATATACTTGATATAATTCGACTTACTATGAAAGAATTATTTAGTGATGATTTTTTCAAACATTTTGCAAGTTTTCTCTTTAGGTGAATTATATGCATTGGCATATTCTTGAAAAATATTTGATTTTTTGTTAAATAAAGTTGTATTATGTGTTGGAGATGAAAATCGAGTTGAAAAATTATGTGTTTCATAATTTTAGAGAATTGACTTATAATATTATCTGTTTTGTTTCTACTTTGTGTACTTGTTGTTCTAATGCATGAAGAGTTAAATTTGTTCAATTTATTTGTAAATATGTATCTTTATTTATTTCTACCAATCCATCATCAAGTTGGATGAATGATCTACCGTTGTACTTCCTCGTTGTTGAGTTTTTGGTACTGTTTTAGGTGGATGTACCTATTTTTTTGGGTAAGCTTATATATTTCCATTGAATTGGTTTTGATACGGTGATATTAACTTTATATTGTTTGTCTTATAATTTTTTTCTCGATTTAATGCATTAGGCCTAAGACCTATATTTATGACTCTAAATTGTAATCTATAAAATATTTCAAAAGAAGTACTTATAAGGTATATAGGTTGGAAATCAGCACAGCCGAGGTGATTCGTATTCAACCACGTAATCACTTTCACGTATGAATTAAACATACGAGGCAGTTGTATGAGTTGATAAACAGTGTAGCGGGTAGAACAATAACCACGTACCTATAAAGTATTTAAGAAATAATGACTATTAAAAAAGTCAAATTTTACTGCCTCATATGTTTTATATTTATTAAAAAATTTACTTATTTCAAAAGAACAATTTACTTATTTCAAAAGAAGTACTTATAAGGTATATAGGTTGAAAATCAGCACAGCCGAGGTGATTCGTATTCAACCACGTAATCACTTTCACGTATGAATTAAACATACGAGGCAGCTGTATGAGTTGATATACAGTGTGGCGGGTAGAACAATAACCACGTACCAATAAAGTATTTAGGAAATAATGACTATTCAAAAAAGTCAAATTTTACTGCCTCGTATGTTTTATACTCCCTCCGTCCCGCTAGTAACCGCACTGTTACTGTTTGCACGGGGATTAAGGAAAAAAATAATGATATAAATGTTGTGAGTGTAAAAGTAAAATAGGAGAGAGAATGAGTGGAGGGAATAGTAAATTATAATGGTGTTGTGAGTATTAAAATAATGTAGGAGAGAGAATGAGTGGAGGGAATAGTAAAGATTTTTTGCCATTTTAGGAAGTGTGCGGTTTGTAATGGGACGCCCAAAATAGAAAGTGTGCGGTTTGTAGCGGGACAGAGGGAGTAGTTGTTAAAAAAATTACTTATTTCAAAAGAATAATTTACTTATTTCAAAATAAGTACTTATAAGGTATATACACTACTATAATAAATTATATTAAGAACGAACAAAATCGTTTCTAAATGTAAAAAGTCGTCCCAATTTTTCTATTTTGGAGATCAACATTTTGGTTGCCAATTTTTGGTTGCTAAAATTGACCAAGATTGTTCATCCCCATTTGGAAACTACCTGTTGGTTGCCATAGGAGTAGGTCGTCCCCATTTAAGGATCAACAAATGGTCACCAATTTTAAATTTGCCACAAACAGTTCATCTCTATTTTTTCGTCCCTAAAATGTTCGTCCCCAACTGTTGGTTTTCATTTTCAAATTTAGGGACCATCTCTTCGTTTCCAAATACGAAAAAAAAAAAAAAGTAAATATAATTATTTTTAAAATATTTATATTTACTGATTATATATATTTTAACAATAATGAGAAATATCACAAAATAAAATTAATCGGACAATAAACTAAGCTTTTATAAAAATAAAATACCTTTATCAATACAAAATAACATCATCCAAAACAACTGAGCATATTAATTACAAAATAAATTTAAAATTGTTTGTTTCTAAATTTATTCTCCATTAGCACTACCAGCAGTAGAACCTCCTTCTCCTCTAGTACCACAAACACCTCCACCAACTCCTCCATTACCACTAACAGCTCCAACAAAATTAAAGTTAGGATCCAATAACATATCAAGTATAGGGCCAGTACCAATACCTATACATGTACCACCAGCACCACACTGATTGGAGCTCGAACTATGACTAATGTGTTGCTGAAATAACTGTTGTTGTGGCTGTAATTGTTGTTGTTGTTGAGGAATGAACATACCACTAGGAGGGATACAACTCATGAATCCAGGGGAGCTCCAATTCAGATTGAACCTTTGTTGATTTTGATAGGGACCGCCACCGTCGCCCATCATTTGTTGAATGTGCCACTGCTGGTAATGTTGTTGTTTTTGTCGTTGCTCCTCCTGTTGTTGCTGCTCGCGCTGATCCCGCTCCTTCTCCCGCTCCATCATTTGGTGCATCATTTCTTTTAGACTGCTAACTTCTTCCCGTAGTTGTTCCTTTTCTTGGTCGTCAGAAGGATTAGAAGTTTGGCTGAATGATTGACAGAGCGATGATCTGGAGCGGCTTGAAGATGGCAGCTAGATTTGTCAAGTACCTTTAAAAGGACACCATTTAGGTTTAACATTCAGTGAAGTGAATGTTCAATTTTGACGATAATAATTATATTATTGAAGCATTAGTATAATGCATGTGCTGAGGCACACACCCATGCATAGTCAAACAGAAACTGAAGCATACAAACAGATATCCACAGAAATGAACCTATACCGTACTATAGTAAGAAAATGAGAGATCAAATTTAGTTTGACTGGTGAGCCATGAAGGCAATGAAAACCATGCGTCAAAATTTTTTTCACTGGCAGATAAAAGCACAACATATGTCACCACTAGCCAGCATTGCAAATGCCCAGTGAATGTCAAACTGAAACACTGTAACAATTAAACACTTTTGCTTAAAACACCATTAATTTCTTGAAGAGACAAGTAAAGAAGGGTAACAATATTTAGAAAACAGAATCTCCTAATGAATCCGACATCATTGTTAAGATAGATAGAACAGCTAACCATAGATTCTTCTTCCCCTTCACCGAATCGCAGAGCTAGATCACACAAGGCTTGTGTAGTTGACTCTACTGTCATGGGCTCACCATATGAGAATCTATGATACTAAGAACAGAAAAGGACATAAGTTACCGATTGATGCAAAGGAAAGATTAATTAATAAAAAAAGGATAACATTTTTATCTGAGTTTTAACTTGTGCGTGTTCAAAAAGTGTACGAGCATCAACAATTAATCCACTCATTGCACAGCCTATATGCTCATCAATTTCCATAATCTTCTCCACACTGCTAGAGTTATTATGAGTTTGGATACTTCTTATAGGTCAGTTTCAGTAAAACTAGAATGTAAAATTCCAACTTAAAACTAACAAAATTGATCAGCTAGACAAGGCACTTAAAATTTCAAGACAAATTGTAGAAAAGAAAGCAGACAAACCAGAAGAGGGGATGTGATACGCTTCTCAACAGTAAGTACAACCCCTTCATTAGTCTTCAACCCAATCACAGACAAACCCAACTGCAAATCATAATCAAAAGCCACATGAAAACATAAATAACTAGAATTAGAAATCAATCGACTTGACAAAGACAGAACAAACAAATGTGCCTAGTGATAAGCATCAAAATTGTTACCTTTATTGCCTCAATGGCATATTCCACCTGAAACAATCGACCTTCAGGGGAGAAGGTGTTGACACCTCTATCATACTCAGTCCTAAATAACCATTGACAACCATCAAATCATCAAATCATCTATGTAAAGGAAAATCCTAATTCGGAATGAAGAAAGGGCCAAAACCCTACAGGATAGTCAGTTTACAAAATGCAGTGAATTAATGTTGAATCAATCAAAAGAAACCAAGAATCATAATCTAATAACAGAAGGAAACCGAAACAAAATCCAATCAATTATATCCAGGTTTTCAAAAGCAAATCGCATGAAGCAAGAGGATATCTTCCTCTCTGTTACTATGACCCAAACAGCTGCTTGTATGCAGCTACACAAAGATTGAAGAGTAACAAGGCGCAGCTTTGCTGGATATTGCTTCACAAGAGGAGCCTAGAAATGTAACACATGACAACCTCTATTAGCATTCCCTAAAAAATAATAAATAATAGTATTCTCTCTATCACAGACATGGAGATGTTTGAAAGGACCAACAAGCTTGACTAACCTGAATTACAATCCAGAAAGACCATGTTGTGTTTGCTGCAAGCATGATTAAAGGACCTTTAATCATATAGGTTGGAAACCAGCATAGCCGAGGTGATTCGTATTCAACCACGTAATCACTTTCACGTATGAATTAAACATACGAGGCAGCTGTATGAGTTGATATACAGTGTGGCGGGTAGAACAATAACTACGTACCTATAAAGTATTTAGGAAATAATGACTATTCAAAAAAGTCAAATTTTACTGCCTCGTATGTTTTATAAAAATTTACTTATTTCAAAAGAACAATTTACTTATTTCAAAAGAAGTACTTATAAGGTATATAGGTTGGAAACCAGCACAACCGAGGTGATTCGTATTCAACCACGTAATCACTTTCACGTATGAATTAAACATACGAGGCAGTTGTATGAGTTGATATACAGTGTGGCGGGTAGAACAATAACCACGTACCTATAAAGTATTTAGGATATAATGAATATAGAAGAAACACAATTTACAAAAAAATGATTATTAATGATAAACCTTGATATTGAAATAAACAGATGGATTCCTTCATTGATCTCGGGCCTATCGATGCCTCTATTCTGACCCAGCTTGGGAACCATAAAGCTCGGTTTATTTGGGCCGATGTGGAGGTTGCTAGTCCCCTGTCTTTTCGTCGTGGTGCCTCCTTGCCGGACGTATTAGCTCCTAGGATATTGTCCAGACTGGTCGAGTGCGGCTTTAGTGGAGTTCACTACATAGGGAGAGTTCCGTACGATTATGGGTTGCTAGAGGCTTTAATCGAGAGATTGCGTCCGGAGACCCATACATTCTACCTCTCGGTTGGTGAGATGACGATCACCCTAGAGGATATCGACATGATTTCCAGGTTGCCGATTGATGGGGATGCTGTTACTGATGCTGGATACCCATCACATTTAGACTGGCGGGGTATCTGTCAGCCACTTTTAGGGGCTGTCCCTAATCCCGAAGATATAGATGGGAGTAGTCTGAAGCCCAGGTGGATTACGAGCCATTTTCCACACTTCCATGACCTGTCCGATGATACCGCTCTAGACATTGTGGATATGTACGTACGGGCATATATCATGCTCGCCTTGGGTTCTACGGTCATGCATGATCGTATGAACAAAAATGTTAAGTTGTGTTATCTCCCTCTGCTTGGGGATGTTTCCAGGGTCAGCCAGTACAATTGGGGAAGTGCGTCGCTCGCTTTCCTATATCGAGAGATGTGTAGTGCGACTAACCCTCAGACGAAACAGTACGGACGATTTCTCAACGTTCTACAGGTATGTTTATCTCATTTTAATGTTCATTATGTTGTTTTTAAGTTTGATTTAAAATTAGCGGCATTATTTATAGTATTTGATGTATATTTAATTGATATAAATTTGGGCTTGGGAGCAGTTAAGATGTGTGTAATCGTATATCCGTAGTTGATTCAGAGATCCGAACTACGTGCTCATGCCCCTCGGATGCAGGTATACATATATCATACGTTATTTTCTCGTCGTTATTGTTTTTTTTTTTACTTTTTCTTATAATTATCCTGTTTATGAAATTTCAGGTGGACCCAGGCATCACTGTATCTGAAGGAGGTTACTGCACATAACCTGCGAGGCTATCGTGATCAGCTGGCCAAGATAACCGATGATCAGGTTGTGTGGCAGCCTTATGCAGAGAGATACGCTCCGCCCTACTGCACTCAAGGTCAGGACGTATGGTTGGCGAAGGTCCCTCTTGTATGCTTTGAGCGGATCGAGTGGCATCTGCCGGATCGCATTATGAGGCAGTTTGGCCTGCTGCAGGGGTCCCAGAACCGTGCAACACTCGCCCGGACTTGTACAGTTGTGATCGACGGGGAAACAATACCGTGATTTGGAGCGACCGCCATCAACAACATATTGCACTCTGGGAAAAAGGGCGACAATTTATGGTTTTCGGGGTCTACGGCATTCACGATATGCATTACACCGATCCATATATGATATGGTATCGGAGCATAACGTGTATGTTTGTGCAAAACCTCACTCATATAGAGGAGGCTGGATACCGGTCGGCTTCCCCTTGCCTAGAGTTTATGGTAAGTTTTTACATTTTTCAAGTTATTATTTCTAGTTTTTTTTTTAATAAAACTTCAATTATTAACTTATGTCTCTCATACTTATATTTATTTTTGATATAAAAACAGGTGCAGACCCTTCAGCGTTTGCATGTCAATAATGAGGCGGAGGAGCATCCCAGACAAGCTTCAATGCGGGCGGCTATTACACACGGGCTCACGGGAGTTAGGGAGCACCAACGCCTTCAGTCTGCTGCAGCACCTCCCCCATCGGTAGATTGCGCACAGGGGGGTAGAACAACCTTGACAACGTCGGGTTAGACGTCGTGCACAGCCAAAGCCACAACCCCAAATGGACTTGCACGACGAGCCAGAGCCAGAGCCCGAGCCTTAAGCCTGCACTGCACCTGTGGATGATGGACAATATTAATGGCCACACCAAATACAATGGACTCGTAGTCAATTTTATGATAGTGGGAGTGGGGTAGGAGTATGTGGGGGACGGGAGTGGGTGGGGACGGGGGTGGCCGGGAGAGTGGGAGCTGGGTGGAGTGCCCGGCCTGCACCCTTCCCCTGGATCCACTATGGGCTTCGTGACTATATTCGAGTGGAAGTGGCTTTAGGCTTCCTTCTTCTACATCACAAGCAGGGCTCCGCCCCTTCTCCGATCCGGCTGTGACTATGTCTAGTAGGGTACAACTTACCCCTGCTCAATGGGAGGAGATGATTAGAAGAGGGTCTCGACAGCGGAATCCGATGAGTAAGTACACCCCGTCTGACTACGAGAGGAGGAATAGGTGAAACTTTTTTTTAGATGTAATGAAACTTTGTAGTATTAGTTGTTATTTGGATGTTTTTATTTGTAATAACTGAAACTATGATTTTTTTAATTTTTATTTGGATATTTGCAATTTTTTTTTACACTTTTTACACATTTATGTAGATGTATAGGTCATCTACATCAGTGTGTACTTCCTCTTCTTCATAATCTACATCATCTTCAGAACTGACCTCATTAACATGATTATTATGCCCAAATGCCCCATCATCATTAACAGGATCATTATGTCCAAATGCCCCATCATCATAATTTGGTATTTGGGTTGATACAAGTGTTTGGGAACTTGGACCAACCCCTGCTTCACGGTTACCACTTGGTGAATACCCATAAATGGCCTCTGTGTCCCGTGTTTCAAACTCTGGATTGGGTCGATTTTCAATCAATTTTACACGAACATACAGCTGCAAATTTCCCATCCCCCCAAATTTAGCTAAATGATCGAACATTATATCCATACACGCATCATCTTCAATACGGAAAGGAAAGTACTAACCAACCCCGCTATCAAAAGAATGAGGACATCTGAAAATGACTTCCAAATCAAATTGAGATCGATCTAAGTTCGCCTTTTATATAACTCATCAATCAACTCATTGTATCTCCATCGACAATTAGCCCTTATTGCACATTTTGGCCCTTTTTTTAAATGAGGACCATCAAACGGTTGTTCATCATCACCTCCCCAATAACACATGAAAATGATTGGACCCCGTTCATCTTTAACCCTACATTACGAAATCAAAGTGTTAAAAATTATATAACAAAACTCTAACATTTATATCTACAACACAGTTAAATACTTAAATTTTATTTCTAAACACAAGTAAAAACAATGATTAAGATGATGTTAATTTACCTTGATTCGTGATCTTCAACTATTCTGATGAAATAAAATGATGTCAAGAAGATTTGGGTTATTTTTTTTGTGAGATAGTTTGAATGAGAGATACGAGTGGAAGAGATATGAGAGAGGAAGGTAATGAATGAATACACTGGCTAGAAACTGAAGCTTTATGCTAGCTAGAAACTGAACCTCATTAGCTGGAAAGGGGAAATACCGGCTTAAACTCGCTACACCATGTAGTGAGTTTCATTAAAGGTGAAATCGCTACATGGTGTAACGATTTTAAGTAAGAGTTTGTCCACTTCAATAATTTCCTTCGATTCAAAGTTTATTATTTCCATTTTTTTTACGTTAGCGAATGTATTTTGAGCAATAAATATAGGTCAATTTAGTTATTCTAATGAATATCTAAAAATTATTACTTGTAGTACATATAATGGTGTATCAATAACAACTTTTAAATTTTCATTTGGATAATTAAGTTAACTTCAAATTATTGCTCAAAATATCTTCGTACTAACATAAAAAAAGATAGGACTCTTGAAGTGGGACGGATGTAGTAATATATTCAACGTCAACTCTTCTTCATGAATTATTATGTTTTTGTTTACAAACTTTTTTTTATTTCACATGTGTTGCTGAATTATGTTTTTGTTTAAAAAAAAAAATTTACATGTGTTAAAATAAATGATGACATGTTGCTGAATTATGTTTTTGTTTAAAAACGTTTTTTTACATATGTTAAAAATAATGATGACAGAAAAAATTGCAACGAAACCAAACACAAACTGTACCAAATAATTTTTAAAAACTAAAATAACATCAAAATAAATATAATCAAGTTAGTGACCACATCCCGGTCACGTAGGAAATTTTACATTAATTAATTCAAACATTTAGGAAATTCAAGTAAACCAAATGAGCTTAGCATTCAGTCAATTAATTTCATTATTCTTAGGAAATACCTACAAAACAAATGAGCTTAACATCATTTACTATATGATTCCAACAATTCAGCAAAAATAAGAAAATATGTACCTTGAAGACATTAGGGAGTGTGATGTTAAGATAACTTGCTGATCGTGATGGGTTGGGGGCAAAAACAACAACCTAATTATTTCAAAACAAACAATTAGATGGAAGTATTAATGATGATTCAAAAGTGTACTGACTTCTACTATTTAATATATCATACCTTCTGAAGTATCAGAACAGAACTGACTTATATATCTTTTTCAAATTCACTCTCAATCACTTTTCGATGAATGGAAGCATCTATGGTATTCGTAGGATCCTAATAATTTTATCCCAGTTAGTAACTCAAAACACATTTCACCCATGATAGAAAGCATACTAAGCTCATATCCTAACCTTTAAAGTCACCCAGAGATCACCATAACCATTTGGTGCGTAAAAGTGTGACTTGATAACAAAGAACAACCTAATAGAACATACATAAATGTAAAAAATCAATCAAAGTGTACACACATTTAACTATAATTAATCTTGATATTATACATGTTCCACCCTGTCAATATTATGACATTTCTTCTTGATAGAGCTCAACGGATAATATGTACCGGCTTCAATGAGAAATTTCATTGCAGAGAGCCAAGGTCTGTCTTGGAAAGCTTCATCCTTCACCGGATCTTCAATCGTTCTCCGTATATACTCTTGTGTTGCGATGGGGGAATCTTGCGAAGATAAGCTCTGACGGTCGAGAATCTTCTGGCGCATGGCTATCTCTACAACACCGGCGGGATCAGGAATAACACGCGATGAAGAGGAGGATTGAGAAGATTGAGGGGTGGAGGATTCACCAGAGGAATTGGGACGGCGAAAAAAAAACGCTGCTCTCTAGGATCCATTTTTTGTGTTTAATACAATTTGGATTGAGAAGATTGAGGGTTGCGAGGAGGATACGAGAGAATGAATGAATGAACGAGGGAGAGGAGGAGAGGAGAGGAGGATAAATGAATCTGATAAACCTTATCTAGGCATAATTAAAGAGAAACTCGCTACACGATGTAGCAAGTTTGACTGTGACAGGTCAAACTCGCTACACGGTGTAGTGAGTTTTTTTTTAGTTAATTGCTCTAATTAATTACAAACTGGCAACCCTAATTACTTGGAACTCGCTACACCGTGTAGCGAGTTTGACTGCTCCTTAGCCAAACTCGCTACACCGTGTAGCGAGTTTCAAAAAGTGGAATATTTTGGGAAAAAATTTGAACAGTAAAACACTTTGGTAAATATAATTTAAAAAATGTATTATTTGAGAAAAAAATCTTTATTTTGCTTTACAACTTACTTTTATGAATTTATCAATTTCATTAAAATGAAATGACTGTTTTCATGTAATATGATGGGTTTTTTTTTTTTTTTTTTTTTTTTTTTTTTTTTTTTTTTTTTTTTTGCGGGAAATGAATCAAGAAAATCCACGTTTGATACTGCAGCCTTTAGGTTAGCCATAGCAAGACCAAGCAAACAATGAATCAATTTTTCTAACATGTGTTTTAAAGGCACACATTAATCTTTTTAAATAAGACAATTAATCGATTTTTCTAACTTGTGTTCTTAGAGCACACATTAATTTCCTTAAATAAGACAATTAATACAGTTATATGATTACGTAATGTAAATTTACATATATAAAAAGTTATTTTATAATGATGAAAATGAATAAATTAAAATAAAATTAATAATTACGTTGATTATATTATTTTAAAATCTTAATGTGTATCCTTAAAACACACGTTAGAAAAATTGATAATGACCGGAGGAAATTCCAAAACAGACCATTTACAATGGTGTATTGAATGGGTGTTGAAATATTTTTTCAACTACTTAAACCATTTGCAAGGGGTGTTGAAAAAAAATTAAGTAGTTGAAAAAAATTGGTTTTGTTGAAAAAATTCAACAGGTATTGAAAAAAAAATTGGGCCCCGTTTCTTGCCACGTGGCGCCATCCGATTGGTCCGAAATGGCGCGTGGTAGACACGCGCCGACAAGGGCGCGTCTGGCGCTTTCAATTTTTATTTTTTTTTTCAGATTTCGCCACTTGGCACATCATGATTGGTCACTGATTTTTTTTTTTCAAATTTCATCCGAATTTTTCAAAGTCAATTATTTTATATAAAAAAAATAAATTTTTTTACACCAAAATTCATAATTTTTTTCTCTATAAATAGGGTCCTCTTTTATTTGATTCGGACACAAAAAAAAACACTCTTTTTTCAATATAAATTCTAAATTATCCTTCATTTTCCAAAAAAAATCCCTCTTTTTTTTAGTGAAATGTATTTTCCAATGATGTATTACTTTTAATTAAGTATGAAGTATTTTTTTTAATAATAATTATCGTCATTTTTCATATTTATTTAATTGCAATTACAAAAATTAATTAAGTATAAAGTATTTTTTTAATTATAAATGATAATAATAATTATTATTATTTTATTAATCATAAAAATAAAGAATATAAAATAAAATAAAAGAGGTGGGGTATAGGATGATGAGGTGGAAGGGTGTTGAATTTTATTAAACAAAATCATTGTAGGATTAAAAATTGAATGGAGTGTTAAATTATTAGGTGGAGGAGAGAAAAGCTGATTTGAAGTGATAAAGTGAGTGTTGAAAAAAAATTGTTGTTTAAATCATTATTGTAGATGGCCTAAGACCACTTACAATAGTGGTGTTGAAAACAAATTTCAACTACTTAAACGCTTGCAATGGGCAATGGCAGTTGAAAAAAAAAAAATAAGTTGAAAACTTTTGGTTTGTTGAAAAAATTCAACAAGTGTTGAAAAAAAAAATTTGGGCCCCATTTCGCAACGTGTCGTGCTCCCATTGGGCCGGAATAGGCGCGTGAATCACATCTTCGGAAGAGGCGCGTTGATGCGCTGAGAGTTTTGCCGTTTTTTTTTTCTTTTTTCCTAGAGACGCCATGTGTCACTCTCTGATTGGGCACTGAAATTTATTTTTGGTTTAAATCCTCCGAATTTTTCAAAGGCAATTATTTTATATCAAAAAAAAAAAATTTTTTACACCAAAATTCATAATTTTTTTTTATCTACAAATAGAGTCTTGTTTCATTTGATTTGGACACAGAAAAAAGCACTATTTTTTAATATAAATTAATTATATTGAAAAATAAAGAATATAAAATCTATAAATATATTAAAGCAAAGTCGTTCCTAAATTTGGCAAGTTGGAGCCCAAAAATGTCACTATCAAGGGGCTAAAAATGGAAATTGATTCAACACATGGTTTTAGCAAATGGTTTTGGCAAATGGTTTTGTAATATGGGTGGAGAGAAAGTGAAAAAATGATCTACTCCCTCTGTCCCACTCGAAAGGGCACAAATTTCCTTTTTGGGCGTCCCATTTAAAAGGACACAACCCCAAAAAGGAAAGTTTTTATTATTTTTATACTCTTCCTACCCCACTCATTCTCTCTCATACTTTACTTTTACACTCACAACATTCTCTCTCCTAACTATTCCTCCCACTCATTCTCTCTCCTATTTAATTTTTCATACTCACAACATTTAACCTTTTTCTCTTTCTTACATCACTTTCCTTATTCATTTCTTAATTTCCGTGCTAGGAGGCAAAATTGCCCTTTCGGGCGGGACGGAGGGAGTATACTATTCACACTCTTTGAAAACTTTTGAAAATGTGCAATTTTTTTCTTTTTCATTAATTAATCAACACTAGGTCCGTTTGGTTAGGAGGCTTAAGACGGGATAACATTCATTGGGATTAATAAGGTTTATTAAGAGGGCGTTTGGTTGTAAATTAGGCATCTGGATAATTAAGTCGATTTATTGGAATTAGATCTTAATTTCCTCACTAATTATACTGATCTCAGGGAGGTATTATTAATCAATTCCATAATAATCCCCTCACTAATAATACTGCTAATCCTTATTCGGCAATCAAACGATGTGTCTATATTAGGTTGCAATATTTAAACGTTTTCTAATTATTTCTTTCAAAAATAATTTTTTAATGAGCTTTAAAATTTATTATTTTTAATTCAGAAAAATTGAAAAAAATACCTCATTTTTAGTCTAATAAACTCATTAAACAGTTATAATCTAAATATATATTCTTAAATTTTAGACTAAATTTATTGTTTTCTGATTATTAATTAATAGCAGTTTTTTTGTATTAACGATAATTTTTAAATTTAGATGTGGATATTTAATTTATTTTTTTCACTTTTAGTCTAAAATTTAAGAATATATATTTAGATTATAACTACTTTTTCATGTTTTCGAGATAAATGATCATTAGTTAGACATTTTTTTTTATTTTACTTTTGTCAAAAAAAGAAAAAGATTTTATTTTTTTAAAAAATAAAAAATTTAAGAATGTGGAGATAATATATGTGATTATAGGAAGGGCCGAGGGGGGTAAGGGATGTTTTGGAGGCAAAAATTGTGTACTTTTTATTTAAAAAATAAATTCATTATGTTATATAGTAATTACTATTAATGCAAGTTTGTAGGCTTATAGATCCGGATTATTAGGCTTAATAGTTGAAAATATCGTTTTGCTTTAAAAAAAAATACAGCTACTACTATAAATAATAATTCTTTCTTTTTTTAAAAAAAAAGTATTTGGATTTTTACTTTCAAAAATAAATATGAATGATTAAAAAAGTAAAAGAAAAATATTCAGGATTTCAAATTTAAGCAAATAAGGTGATTGAGATTTATTCATTTATTTATTTGTTTGAAGCAAGAAGATAATTTAATTGAGAAAAAATAGGTAAGGAGATAACTGCTCTTTTCAATAAACATACAACTAAAATGGTGATAAGTGTTTGCCTTAATTGTTTTCTAATATTATCTTTCAAGAAATAAAAAAAACTATTTTCTAATATTATCAAAAAAAAATCCTTCACATTTTTTTTAATCAAAACATTCTTACTTTGAAAATTATAAATTTCATTAAACGAACTTATTTCTGAAAATTGACGACTTTCTAGGCTTAAAATTGAAAGCTACTTTTTTATTCTTTGAACTTAGCTACTTTGTTTTGTGTTTTTTTTTAACGATTTTTAGCTACTTTGTTTAAAAAAATAAAATTCTTTATTACTTGATCATTATTATCTAATTTATGATGACATATATTTTTTAAAATAAATAGAGCATTTTGTTTTTTTATTTTGTAACTTCATTCAATGTTTTGTTATCATAAAATTAAATAAAATTTAAATATAGAATAATAATTTTTAAAATGGTGCAATAATTTTTTAAAATGGTTACTAATATAAATAATATTTTAAAGTAAAAAGTGATCTTTTTAATGTAAAAATCGATAAATCGAGAAAACTAAATGGGGGGATGGAGCCATGACTCTATTTTTTAGTTTATAGACATAATTTAGGGGTGATGGACTGACTATGAGAAAGAAGTTAAATTTCTCTTTGTGGTGTAAGTAAAAAGTATAATTAAATGTGAAGATAATTTATTTGAAACTGATTTGAGATTTTTGGGTGGCAGATTGAAAGTTGTCCACAAAATCTTTCTAACGAAATTAATTGACGATATTTATGATAACATCTGTAATGGACTCAATACACTCTATTTAAAAACAATAATAAAATTATTACATTTACGATTTTGTAAGCAAATTTTTGTAATTATTTTGTGTCCTTACTATTACTCAATTAGTATAGGGGAGAGAGAAAAAGGTTGGTTAAAAAGAAAGTGAAAAAATGTTTTAGAAAATTATAAAAGGTAATATGTGATTCTATTTTATAAGCTTCAATTTCTTCGAGCAAGTCTTTATTTTTACTCTCTCTATTTTAAAATAAATATAAAAAAATAGATTTTCTCTTAATTAAATAGCAAATTTGAAAAATTATTGAACATTCATTTTAGAGATTTAAAAAGGTTTACATGCATACTTTCGGAGAGAATAGCCTACTATGTGGATTTTCTTTATTTTTTATTGAAAGATATCTTGAAAAGTATTGATTCGAGTAGAAGTGAAACACTATTTGGTGGAAAAACTGTTGTCGGTGGAGATGATAGTTCTTCAAGTGCTAAATCTACTACGAATGTTTTGTTTCAGGAAGTATTTCGAAATGTTTAAGTAGTATTCACACTTTGGTCTTTCGATTTACTATTTCAGTATATGCATGGCTATATATAATCGCCGTGCATCGCACGGGTTTGTTGCTAGTAAAATAAAAGTGGTGGGTATAAAATGATGAGTTGGAAGGGTGTTGAAAAAATGTGGGTGTTGAAACCATTGTAGGGGTTAAAAATTGAATGGGGTGTTGAATAATTAGGTGGAGGAGAGAAAAGCTAATGTGTCGTGTTTTAAAGGGTGCTAAAAAAATGAGAGGGTTGAAACGACTGTCGTAGATGGTCTAAAGCACAATTGTAACAAATACTAGTACTCCTCTACTCGTGCCAATGACACGGTGACAGTACAACATAAATAATGCGTGATTGAGATCATAACCCCCAAATGCATTTAGTTTAGTATCTATGATTACATTGTAAATAATCAATTCACCATAAAAAAAGAAAAAAACAAATCTATTAAAATGTTTAAATTTTCATTTGATTGCAAGAACAACAATATTGATGATCTCTTACATAACCCCAACCCCACCAACTTTCTTCTTCCCCCTCAGCCCCCTCACACTCTTTTATGTAACCCACTATCCTTTTGACTTAGTATGATTATATTGGCATGGTGACAGTACACAAATTAAAAAATGATGAAATCGTATTTCTCCCATCAAAAAATAAAAATATATACCTAATATCCTGATGATTACTTTGTGTCATAATCAACATTTGCTGGATGATGATTTGTTTGTGTAACTGTCGTATAGAATATAATGAAGTATTGTAGTTTTTGTGCAAAAAAATAATAATAATATAGTTGTATTTTCTTCAAGTTGGAATAAACTACGATACTTGAAAATTAAAATATACTTTTTTTTTAAACTCGTCAAAAAGAAAAAAAAACAATTACTTTAGGTCAGAGAGTAATAACTAATACAAAAATTATTAGTATTATTTAACTAAATATTGATGAGAACAAATAAATTATTTTTGTAAGAATAAATTTAATATTAGATTTGAGCCAGATTAGATAAATTGGGCTACTGGTGGACCAATTTTTTAAGCATTTTTTATTTTGGCAATATTATTAAATTTTGGCCCGATTTTATCATTTTGGCCATTGGTGACCAATTTTTTAAGCATTTTTCTATCTGGACCATACTATTAGAAATGTCCATGATTATATTATTTTATTTTGGTAAATTTGTATTTACAAAACATAATATTTTTTAAACTGGCCATTGGTGGCCAATTTTTTTATGCATTTATCTATCTGGACCATACTATTAGAAATGTCCATTATTTTTTAAACTGGTCATTGTTGGCCAATTTTTTAAGCATTTATCTATCTGGATCATACTATTAAAAATGTCCATGATTATATTTAATTTTTAAACTTTATTTTTATAATATTTATTTTTTACTGACTTAGGGTTTGTGTCTGGGTTAAAATACGTGAATTGGTCCTGATTTGATAATTTGGGTCATAATATTATTAATATGAAAATATTATTAATATGGGAAGGTAAGGACGGTTACGGGGAGGTGGACGGAACTATTAGAAATGTCCATTATTTTTTAAACTGGCCATTGGTGGTCAATTTTTTAAGCATTTATCTATCTGGATCATACTATTAGAAATGTCCATGATTATATTTTTTTATTTTGGTAAATTTTTATTTTCAAAACATAATACTTTTTAAAATTTAATTTATAATATTTAATTTTTGAACTTTATTTTTATAATATTTATTTTTTACTGACTTAGGACTTGTGTCTGGATCAAAATACGTGAATTGATCCTGATTTGATAATTTGAGTCATAATATTATTAATATGGGAAGGTAAGGACAGTTACGGGGAGGTGGACGGTTATGGGGAGTTGAAAGTTACAGGCGGTTAAGTAGGATGGGAGGATTTGGGCCGTTAGATTAAAATTCTGACTTTCAATCTGAGCCTCTCTTTATGAAAGGATAAGAGGCGGTTATTTCATTCGTGTATTGTATTATAGACTAGTATTCCTTACCCGTGCCACTATGGCACGGACAAAGATGCAGTTCATGAATGTAGATGCACTTCGTAACAAGATGCATGATGATTAATTGAAGAAAATTAAAAGATGAACACCATTAAAATCACCTCAATATCTCAAAATTTATTAAAATAGAGTAGCAAACAATCACAAACTACAAATGGATATTGCATTCTTAATTCGTGCATCAACTCGATAGTAAATGAAAATTCAAATGTCAGATTGAAGTATCAAACTTATAATGTGGAAGAATATAAGAGTGCATCATGTCATTGAAAACGGTATGAGCAACCACCCAAATTCAAAATTTAAGTAGAAAATATCCTTTTAAAAAAAACTTAAGTAATCATCAGTGACTGATTGGTACGCCATATTACATCATTGTACACCTGAATAGACAAACCCCCATCACATTCACTGATATACAATATTTGCAATTACAATAATCTCTCAATGTCAGAAAAATGAATGTAACTCCCCAACTTTGCTCTCCATTATAGATATTAATTAGACCAATACCCCCAACTTTGCTCTTTATTATAGATATTAATTAGACCAATTGACTGACTTAATTGATTTAAACTGAGTTGATTCCTTGTAACGGATAAAGGAGTCAATAACCCATCAATTACTCTTGTCGATGGTGGATGGTTGTTTTAAGTAGTTTGTCTTTCAAAGAAGAGAAACCATGACTAAGAGATGATAGATATGATGAAACTAATAAACATCAGTAAATACATTAAAGAATGCTAAAAATAGAGGACAAAAAGTTATGCTTCTCTTGATGATCCAGAGAACTATCATGGAACAAAAATAGAGAACAATTTTAAGGTTGAAGACCAAAGTGGATTTAAACTTACTCCTTTCGTCTCAAAATAAATGTTTAAAAATATTCAAATTAATTCGTTCCCAACCTATAGTCATTTTTTTTGTTTTGGTCCTGAATGTATTTTTTTACCCCCTTAACCTACTATTTTTTTGTGATGTCGTCATTCCGTCAGTTGACCATCCATTTAACCGTAAAATTTTATAAAATAGGCTGAGGTGAAAGTATTAAAGGTTAATGTGTACAAAATATAACTTCAGGGGGTCCATTGAGTTATTATCTCATTTTTATCTTATGTTTTCTCTCTCTAAGAAAACACACACACTCTCTCTACCTTCTTCTTCTTCCCCCAATTGCCGCCCTCCTCCAACCGCCGGCCTAATCGATGATGCCCTTGTCTGTGATAGCTGTGAGAAGGGGTTTCATTCAATTGTGTTCAAGATGATTCCGACGTATATCCAAAAGGTTTTAATTGGCTTTGTGGACATGTTCGGAAAACAGCAACAATGGGGACCCTCCGTTACCCAAATATGGCAGAGTTATTCAATGATAACATCACAAATTTCTTACTTGAAGCTTTCGTTAAGCCATTGAAGAGAAAAAAAAGTGCTAAATTCAGATTAAATGTAATTAAAATGCTAGTTTAAGATTGCGTTTAGAGAAATCATGGGGTTTAACCATGTCCGTCCCACGTATCTGTAAAGATAAAGAAGGCGGATTCTACAGAACTGCTAGGGAATTGGGAGAATGATTGTCAATAAAATTTCGTTGGATATTTTGATCAGCTGGTGTATAAAATGCATTTGAATGTAGGTTACGTAACAACTGTCGTGAGAGTGGAAAAAGATAGTACCCGTCAATCAATCTCAGCCCTTGAATCAAGTTTTCAATTTTTTATTTCAGTCACCATTTATTTATGAAAACTAAGAGACAGTTATTTTCGCTGTGTATTATACTCTTTTAACTATTTCTCCCACTCATTTTCTCTCATATTTAATTTTTCATACTCACAACATTTAATCTTTTTCTTTTTCTTATATCACTTTTCTTATTCATTTCTTAATTTTCGTGTTAAAAGGCAAAATTGTCCTTTTGAGCGGGACGGAGGGAGTATTATAGATAATGGAACGGCATTAAAGCACAAAACAATCGTATCCCCACTGCCAGTCTTTACATTCCTTTTTTGTTTTAAAAAATAAACATCTCCCTATTGCCACATGTCAACTCTCCGTCTACAATTACGAAAAGGCCCCATCATATAGGTTAATACGACGACGTTTAATTAGTTTCATTTAGGTAACCTAAGGACAAAAACAACAACAAGAAACGGTACAAACGTTCCCTGAGTCAACTCCTTTCTCTCTCCGCCATCCTTGACCGAGTCATCAACTCGGTACGCCGTCGGCCTCAATTTTATGCTTCGTCACCCACCACAATAGAAATTCATTTTCCGAGTCGGAGAGAGAGAGAGAGAGAGAGAGAGAGAGTGAAATCGGAGCCAAAAATCCCCAATTTAGCCAATTTGATGGTTTTAGGGTTTTGACAGTGGTTTTAGTTGAAAGATTTTTTCAAAATGATGATTTCTAGAGGCTTGTTCGGGTGGTCACCACCGCACATACAGCCGCTTACGCCGGTGTCGGAGGTATCAGAGCCGCCGGAGTCGCCTTCGCCGTACATGGACCCCGGCGGTGATGCGGTTCCTCTTGAAATGGAGGAGGAAATGGAAGAGGCTGAGGAGATCGAGCCACCTCCTGCTGCGGTGCCGTTCTCAAGGCTGTTCGCTTGTGCCGACCGGCTTGATTGGGTGCTCATGGTGGTTGGATCGGTGGCCGCGGCTGCTCATGGGACTGCGCTTGTTGTGTACTTGCATTACTTTGCTAAAATTATTCACTTGCTGAGTCATGGCTCCGACGATCCGGATTTGCTGTTTGATAGGTTTACAAAGGTAGTGCGTTTGAAAGATTTAGATTCAAGCTGTGAATTTTGAAATTCTGGCTGTGACAATAATGCTTATGTTTGTGGACTGAGTATTGAGTGTTTGTGACTGTCTTTGTACAGTACCATTTCAATTAAATTCTCTATCTTCTGGTAATCTAGTTGCTTTCTGTTTCTTTTTGGTGTTTGATGAGTGTTTACTAGGTTATTTTCTCAGATAAGTAGAGGCTTTGTGGGCGCTTGCTTACTAAGATAGTAATCGATGCACTAAAAAGAACACTTTTTGAGCTCGGAAGTTTCATTTGATGCATGGAAACCTTTTAGGGTATAATAGGTGGATTTATAGTTTTAGCCGGTTGCCATTTGGACATTAATCAATGGTTGTGGAGTATCCTAGTAAACTTAGCTTTAGGCGGTTGAGTTATTTAGTTACTTCCTTAGGAGGTTGACTAGCCTTAAGTGATTTTTTCTCATTTATTGTGGAGTGTAATGGTTGACTAGCCTCAAGTGATTCTGAGAAGGATATCGTCATTGGTAGAACCTTTTAAGAGGCCAAATATTTGAGGCTTAGCCGTAGTCAAGCTCTAAAGGCTGATATATCCCAAGTATTTGACATTAAGTTAAGAAGGATATCGTTGCTACTTTAAATACTTGGTTTGGATAGTCTCTTTTGAATTGTGATGTACTTGTGGGCTACACGCGCACATTGCCACCTGTGTGCTACTTACCCAAATAGGATTGCACCGTTCGCTAGTAACTACTCCTTCTATCCCATAATAAATGTCGCATTTGACTTGTCAACGTTATAAGGAATGTGCTTATTTGTTTGTATGTTGCTTGTACAATGATAAAATTGCACTACAACTCTTTCCTTAATTAAAAACACAAAATTTATTTTGGGCGTACCAAAATGGAAAGCACGACATTTGTTATGGGACGGAGGGAGTAATTAATTAGTATATAACCCGGACTCTGTTTGGACTGTATCACTTCTTGGCTAATTACCCAAGTTTTATTGCATCATTTCTTCAATATCTGCCAGCTTTTCAGACGTGTTTGGAGGAAGGTGTATGGAACTGAGGTTGTGTTTCAACCTACTTCTTGTAGTTTGAGGGTTCTTAGAGTCTTCAAGCAAAAGATTCTAGCTTATCTTCTGAAAATTGCAGATTATTTATAATTTTTTGCTGGAGGTTTCCTCCATAGTCCCTTCTCCCAGTCGTGAAGTTTGCTTATAGCAATCAATATCTTAGTCTGAATGAGGTAAAACAGCTTTTATGTGGGAATCCGGGATTTAGATGATTTAAGTAGAGAATCATTTGCATTACACATGCTGATGGTTATTGCTTATCCTGATTTGAATGCCAAACTATTATGGAATATAAGTGTGAGTATAGAACCGTTGAGTTAGATTGATGTGTTAGGGAGGTAGCCATCTGCCATCTGGATCGGGCCAGTCACTTTGGGATACTGAGTTCTTAATGAGCAGCCAAATGGGCTGGGCTTCCCATGCAGGATGCATGCTGTTTGCCGATGATATGATGGGACGTTCTGTCCTGCCTTCAAAAGCAGTTGTGGATTGAGTTTTGCAATGTGTGAATCCACTATGTACTGGTAATTTGCCATTTGTCGGTCCTATCTTTCCTTACAACCCTTGCTTTGTGTTGAGCACACTTTGCAGGTGGGCGTTTCCGTCTTGCTTATGGAATTGCACATGTGAGTGCGTCTCCGGGATTTAAATGATTTAAGTAGAGAATCATTTGCATTACACATGCTGATGGTTATTGCTTATCCTGATTTAAATGCCAAACTATTATGGAATATAAGTGTGAGTATAGAACCGTTGAGCTAGATTGATGTGTTAGGGAGGTAGCCATCTGGAGTGGGTCAGTCAATTTGGGATACTGAGTTCTTAATGAGCAGCCAAATGGGCTGGGCTTCCCATGCAGGATGCTTGCTGTTTGCCCGATGATATGATGGGACGTTCTGTCCTGCCTTCAAAAGCAGTTGTGGATTGAGTTTTGCAATGTGTGAATCCACTATGTGCTGGCAATTTGCCATTTGTCGGTCCTATCTTTCCTTACAACCCTTGTTTTGTGTTGAGCACACTTTGCGGGTGGGCGTTTCCGTCTTGCTCATGGAATTGCACATGCGAGTGCCTCTGGGCTGTAGTCTACATGTTTAGTTCCTTTCCAGTCGTGGCTCTCGCCTTGCTAGTTTAAAGAAAGGATAGAACTTGAGAAACAAATAAGATTAGCAGATTTGTATGTAGCTATCAGGTCTGTGTTCTTAAATTTTGAGACTCTCAGTTGCTTGAGAAGACCTAGTAGCAACAGTATGGAGTGGGGGCATTAAATAGGTTGCAATTTATTTGGAAAGAATTTAACGGTTAGCTTTCTAACTTATTGCGAAAGGCTTGGCAACGAATGAGAGGGACAACGGAAAGAAAATACAGCTTACTTTTTCTTTGTTTTGTAAAGGGTTCAAACTTTTTGAGTGTGTGTATATGTGCACGCGCGTGAGAGATAGAAAGCATTGTCATTCATTGTAGCATTCTCTTTCCTTTTTGTCCGTCTCTCTCTCAAACTGGTACAGAGTGATAGAGAAGAGCTGCTTGACCAGGTTAATTCATTGTATTTTGCTTGCCTTACAATTATCTAATTTTTTTTGGACTGATATCCTTTTTGGGTTATTTATGAATATATGCCATTATTGACATGCCAACCTTAAACAATCACTCTATGTTTCTTGGCATTTTCTTATCAAAAATAAAAATTGATACTTGGCATTTCACCATAACCCCTCATATACATGTATTGTTAATGTTATGGAATATATAAACTGAAAATATAAAAGAAAAGAAAGCCTACGGTTTCCCTTGGGTGGGCTACATCTCCCAGTACCCTTTTCTCTTTTCTTTAATCTTCCATGCATCTCATACATGTGTCATCATGAGCTCATTGATTTTTGTCGGATAAACCCTTTAATAGTATAGGCTTGCAATCGCTATTGCAATACATTTATGCATGTATCTAACTTTTCTGTTAGATGTTATTATGCAGAGGTGAGGGCAATTCCATATTTTATTAGTCCCACCCTTGAAAGAAGAAAATAATGTCATATTGGCCACTGTTCCTGTTAGTTTTGATTTCTGCTGATGCTAGCAGTAATCAGTGGACTTGCGAAAGTTTATTTTGTTTACTGTGTAAAAAAACTCTGCTTGAAAGACTACATGTTTGTGTATCGAATGAACCCGAAAAAGTAGGAGATCTGAGAAAATAAAGACAGAAGATTGACTCAAGAACAGATTTCACTAGAGCTTCATTGCATAGCACAGACCTAGCTATTAAGTAGGAAGCGAATGACGGAACTTGTGGATTTAAAAGATTCTGCTGGAAATCCAAATGTTGCCAAATGTGAAATTTGGAACCAATGAAATCTGGCTTTGACGATGTCAGCAGTACATTGCGGGTGGATTTAGAAGCATACGGAAATTAGTATTAAGTTACCGAAACAAAGTAAGGAGTTGCAAAAAATTGGTAAGAGTCATATTAAAACCTAGATGTTCTTTTGTAGAAACTTGCTTGCCATGGGCCGAATTTTAAAAATGCTTTGTCAACGTTGTCAAACTTATTGGAAGTATTTTTAGAACACTGGTGGAATATGAATGATAACTCAACAGTAACTATTATGTATAACCAAATCTGTAAGGGCTCGTTTGGTTGTCGGATAAGGATTAGCTGTATTATTAATGAGGGGATTATTATGGAAGGGATTAATAATACTTCCCTGATATCAGTATAATTAGTGAGGGGATTAAGACATAATCCCAATAAATCGGCTTAATTATCCGGATGCCTAATTTACAACCAAACGCCCTCTTAATAAACCTTATTAATTCTGATGAATATTATCCCGTCTTAAGCCTGCTAACCAAACGGCCCCTAAGTGTATAGATAGTAGCTTACTGAGAACTACTCGTTAAGCCTTAGAGATGCTATGAGGTATTTAAATCTTTTGGAATGATGGGGCCAATACTATATATTTTGTTCAGATGAATTTTCCATTTTATTTCATTTATTATTTTTTGGGAGATTGGATTGCAATTGTTTTTCAGTGCTATGCGGCTATTTTTGTAAATCTCGTTTTTTCTTTATGGGAATGCTTGTGTTACCCTCACACTTCATTCCCTTGAGCGAGTATTTACCAAGGAGCCGATTCTTGTTTTATTTATTGATTTTTTGGTACAATAATTTGTTAATGAATGCACAAAGGCATATTTAAAGGCGCTTGTTGTTGCAAGTTGAAACTGTAAGGTTACTCTGTTTTGACTTGGGTAGTTACAAATTCAAACCACGATAAAAGTTTGTTTGGGGAAACCTGCATACGCGTATCTTGAACCTGCGATACTATTTTTTTTCTCCTTATGTTGCTCTATATACTTGTAAACCAGTTTCACTTGTGTAGCATCCTGGATTTTCTTTTAATTTTTTTTTATCATATTTGCTGCAGTTAACTAACTCAAATATCTCCGTCCATATGTTGCATTTATTCATTATGTTGTGTATGCGATCAGTATGACGAGTGAGTTAAATTGTTTCATCTAACATTGTTTTCCTCTTTTAGCTGACCCCAAATCATTTCAGACCAAGGCTTTGTTGTTATTGTTGCTGCTGCTGTGTGTATTTTGCTTTATTTGTATGTTTGTGATACCGCTGCTAGTTTGTGGCTCTGATGCTCGGACTCTTTGGTTTACCCCGCCGTACCCGTGTCGGACACTCCTATTTTAGTCTTGTTGACAAGGGTCAGGCGAGGTAAACCGAAGAGTCCGAGCATCATAGGTTTGTGGGTGTTGCAATCTCTATTTTTTGTGTAATAGTGGGAATTCAAATTATTTAATTGACACTGTTTTATTAATGATGCAGCTCGCTTTAACCCTTGTGTATATTGCGGTGGGTGTTTTCGCTGCTGGTTGGATTGGTAAAGCCCAATTTCTGTTTAATTGTCTTCAGATTTATTTTACTGCATGATGCTCTCTTACAGCCATTAAGTCTATCTAATTGTGGGTCCAGAGGTCTCATGTTGGATTCTTACTGGAGAAAGGCAGACTGCTGTTATCAGATCGAATTATGTTCAAGTATTACTCAATCAAGACATGAGTTTTTTTGACACCTATGGAAACAATGGTGATATTGTGAGCCAAGTATTAAGTGATGTGCTGCTCATCCAGTCTGCTCTTAGTGAAAAAGTATGTTTAGTTCTAAATGATTAAACTGGCTTACGGGCATGGCTGCTTATTATTGATCAGGATTTTTTTCTTTTTTTGGACACAACAGGTGGGAAATTATATTCACAACATGGCTACTTTCTTCAGTGGTCTTGCAATTGGATTCATCAATTGTTGGCAGATTGCTCTGATAACCTTGGCCACTGGCCCGTTTATTGTTGCGGCTGGAGGAGTATCAAATATATTTCTCCACAGGCTAGCTGAAAATATTCAAGATGCATATGCCGAAGCAGCAAGTGTTGCTGAACAGGTGATTTGGTTTCTCTTGTTTACCTTTCTCCTTCCTGTCCCCTGAGTGTGAGTGGTATTCTAGTGAAAGTATCTATAAATATTGTCATAGATATTATAAACAGTGTTCTAATGCATAGTGAATAGTATGTTGGCTACTATTATTTTACTCTTCATTGTGTTTGTATTTAAAAGCTTGTAGTGCTATGTTTTTTTAGTACTGTTTGATAGCTTGGAATGCTGTCTCTTCTGTCATTAAGGGAATAGCATGATTAATTTTTCACAAGAGCTTCCTTTTAGTTGTTAATGTAAATTATTGGTAACTGGCGATTTATTTTACCTCGTCCAAACTTTTGTTTGGTAGAATATGCACCTGAATGTTGGGAAGGTTTACTGCCTTATGTCAATCATATTAATGACTCGTTACCTACTAGAAATTTCTGTATTTAGTGGTTCGATAACACTAACAATCTTTATATTAACTTTTATTTTTGCAGGCAGTCTCGTATAGTAGAACCTTATATGCATTTACAAATGAAACATTGGCAAAATATTCCTATGCGTCTTCACTGCAAGCTACACTGAGATATGGTATATTGATAAGTCTTGTGCAAGGACTTGGACTTGGGTTTACATATGGGCTTGCAATCTGCTCTTGTGCCTTACAACTTTGGGTTGGGAGGTTCTTGGTTACACATAAAAGTGCTCATGGTGGTGAAATTGTAACTGCCCTATTTGCTGTAATTCTAAGTGGCCTGTAAGCATCTTGTACACACATACATGCACACATATATTTTTTAATTCCTGTATTTGATTCTAATTATATCTACGTAAAATATATCCTTGGGATGTTGTTTTTCAGTGGACTGAATCAAGCAGCGACAAATTTCTATTCATTTGAACAAGGGAGGATTGCTGCTTACAGACTTTTTGAGATGATTAGCCGTTCATCCTCCACTGTTAATCATGATGGGAATACTATTGTCTCCGTGCAAGGGAATATCGAGTTCCGGAATGTGTATTTCAGTTATTTGTCCCGTCCTGAAATCCCCATCTTAAGTGGCTTTTATCTCACTGTTCCTGCTAAAAAAACTGTGGCACTTGTCGGCAGAAATGGCTCTGGTAAAAGCAGCATTATCCCACTCATGGAACGCTTCTACGATCCTACATTAGGTAACCCACCACTTTGTAGTTTTCTGTCATAATAGGTTACATACAACACTTTTTTTCCTGTCTGTTTGCAAGTCCCACCTCTTAATTTCCCATTTTGTCTTGCAGGTGAAGTCCTTTTAGATGGTGAGAACATTAAGAACCTGAATCTTGAATGGCTACGAAGTCAAATTGGTTTAGTTACTCAAGAACCTGCCTTGCTAAGTTTGAGCATACGAGATAACATTGCATACGGGAGGGATGCGACTGCCCTTCAGATTGAAGATGCTGCTAAAACTGCGCGCGCACATACGTTTATCAGCTCACTGGAGAAAGGATATGAGACACAGGTATTTCAGTGGATGACTACTTTTGTATACCCATAAACAAATCATATTTTTATTGTGAATATTTCTGTCTTAAAACTGTGTTCTTCAGATTGGTAGGGCTGGTTTGGAATTGACAGAGCAGCAGAAAATTAGACTTTCTGTTGCTCGGGCGGTGCTTTCAAATCCCTCTATTCTTCTGCTTGACGAGGTTACTGGTGGACTTGATTTTGAAGCTGAAAGATCTGTTCAAGAGGCTCTTGATCTCTTAATGTTGGGTAGGTCAACTATAATTATTGCACGGCGGCTAAGTTTAATAAAGAATGCCGATTATATAGCAGTGATGGAGGAAGGTCAGCTTGTGGAAATGGGTACGCATGATGAATTAATCAACTTAGATGGCCTGTACGCGGAGCTTCTTAGATGTGAAGAAGCTGCCAAACTCCCAAGGAGGTAGAGTATTATTGACATAATTGTTCCTTGGTTGTTCATAGTTCTTTGTTGTTTTTTGCATCATTCCAGATTATTAATATTATAGTAATAAAGTAATAATGATTGTCTACAATTACTTTCAGGATGCCAGTGAGAACCTACAATGAGACTGCAGCTTTCCAAATCGAGAAGGATTCTTCAGCAAGTCATAGCTACCAAGAACCATCATCCCCAAAATTTTCCAAGTCACCATCTCTTCAGAGAGTTTCTAACGTCCATGCATTTCGTCCTCCAGATTCCGCCATCAGCTCACGCGGATCACCAAGAAATTCAAGCCCACCACCAGAGCACATGTCTGATAATGGTACGCCCTTGGACGGAGTGGATAGGGAACCAACAATAAGTAGGCAGGACAGCTTTGAAATGAGACTACCAGGGTTACCAAAGATTGATGTTCAGGCTATACATCGACAATCGTCTAATGCCTCTGGTCCTGAATCCCCTGTCTCCCCGTTATTAACATCTGATCCCCAAAATGAGAGGTCCCATTCACAAACTTTTAGTCGACCACTTTCCGAATATGATGACGAGCCTGTAAAAGTAAAAGCGTTAAAGGATACACAACACAAGGAAGAGCCATCACTTTGGAGGCTTGTAGAGCTGAGCTTTGCCGAATGGCTTTATGCTGTATTAGGAAGCACTGGTGCTGCCATCTTTGGTTCTTTTAATCCGCTTCTTGCTTATGTGATTGCATTGATAGTGACAGCTTATTATAGATACGAAAAGCATCACCTGCGGCAAGAAGTAGACAAGTTGTGCTTAATCATTGCTTGCATGGGTGTTGTCACAGTTGTTGCGAATTTTTTGCAGCACTTTTATTTTGGCATAATGGGGGAGAAAATGACAGAGAGAGTGAGGAGAATGATGTTCTCAGGTACGTGTTTCCCTTTGCTAGAAAATTTATATATTTGTTTTGTCATTTGACATAATCTTATTAATGTTTTTCTTAAAACAATTGTAGCAATGCTTCGCAATGAAGTTGGATGGTTTGATGAAGAGGAGAACAGTGCTGACACTTTGTCCATGCGACTAGCAAATGACGCTACATTTGTGAGAGCTTCATTTAGCAACCGGCTTTCAATATTTATACAAGATAGTGCAGCTATTATTGTAGCAGTTTTAATTGGCATGCTACTACACTGGCGATTGGCACTTGTAGCTTTGGCTACCCTGCCTGTCCTTACTGTTTCTGCCATTGCTCAGGTTTGCACTATGTTTAAACACTTGATTCAAATGAACCTTTCTTTAGTTATTTATTTTTAGCAATTCTTGATTCTTCTTCTATTTGATCTTTCAATTCAGTAGTGAAATCCCCCTAATCATGCCTCTGATTGAAGTTTGGGATATTGCAACTTAAATAAGTAGGAACTAATGCAATATATTTTACATATATTTCCTCTATGCAGTATCAAAATGATGTTGCGTGAGAAGTGGATCACGTTCTTGAACTTTTTGATATTGAAAAGGAAGTTTTATCTGATAAATCTTAGCATTACAAAAGGGAACATAAATTGTGTAATGTCAGTGACCTTTTGACTAAGCTCCTTTTGGGATGAAACTTACTAACAAAACATGCAAAACAATTATATGCCATCTGATTACTTCTTTATAGTCGATTTGCTGCTGGAGAGATACTTGCACAAACTTTAGACTTATACAACTATGCTTGGACAAATATGCTGGTAGAGATATTGAAAGCGGAACTTATTACCACTGCAGTTTTTGTCTGTAGTCCCCAAATTTTCTAGTTCCGTGGTACTTGAATGCGTTATTTCATATATTGAACAAATTTGGCTGAGTGAAGTTTCCTTATCTATCGTTGCAAGTAATGATTGGGATACTTACTGTTGTGCCTAATATTTTGGCATTATGAACCCCTAATTATACCAATTCAAAACTTGCAGAAATTATGGCTTGCTGGATTTTCAAAGGGCATACAGGAGATGCACAGGAACGCATCGTTGGTCCTCGAGGATGCAGTTAGGAATATCTACACAGTCGCTATGCGTTCTGTGCTGGTAACAAGGTAATGGAGCTTTACAGATGGCAACTTCGGAAGATTTTCAATCAAAGTTTCTTTCACGGAATGGCTATAGGTTTTGCCTTTGGCTTTTCACAGTTTCTTCTGTTTGCCTGTAATGCCCTTCTACTTTGGTACACTGCAATTTGCGTTAAAAACAACTACATAGATCTGCCAACTGCCCTCAAAGAATACATGGTGTTCTCTTTTGCAACATTTGCACTCGTGGAGCCTTTTGGCTTAGCTCCGTATATTCTCAAAAGAAGAAAGTCCCTAATCTCCGTCTTTGAAATTATTGACCGAGTGCCGAAGATTGAGCCGGACGATAACACTGCCTTGAAGCCTCCAAATGTGTACGGAAGTATTGAGTTGAGAAGCATTGACTTTTCTTATCCCACTCGTCCAGAAGTTTTGGTGCTGAGCAATTTTAGTCTCAAAGTCAATGGTGGTCAAACTATTGCAGTAGTTGGGGTTTCAGGATCTGGGAAAAGTACCATAATATCCTTAATCGAAAGATTTTACGATCCAGTTGCTGGTCAGGTTTTATTAGACGGCAAGGATTTAAAACAGTTCAATTTGAGATGGTTGAGAAACCACATGGGGCTTGTTCAGCAAGAACCAATTATCTTCTCAACAACCATAAGGGAAAACATTATATACGCAAGGCACAACGCAAGTGAGGCGGAGATTAAAGAGGCAGCAAGAATAGCAAATGCCCACCATTTCATTAGCAACTTGCCCCATGGTTATGACACCCACGTGGGGATGAGGGGTGTGGACTTAACACCTGGACAGAAACAAAGAATTGCAATTGCTCGTGTTGTACTAAAGAATGCACCCATTTTATTAATTGATGAGGCAAGCTCATCTATTGAATCCGAGTCAAGTCGAGTGGTCCAGGAGGCTCTTGATACGTTGGTCATGGGGAATAAAACTACCATTCTTATAGCCCATAGAGCTGCTATGATGAGGCATGTCGATAATATTGTTGTTCTAAATGGAGGTCGAATTGTTGAAGAAGGGTCCCACGATGCATTGCTGGCAAAGAATGGTTTGTATGTCCGCTTGATGCAACCCCACTTTGGAAAAGGTGTTCGTCAACATAGGATCATTTAAATGTGGGATTAATGCTTGTTTTACATTGGTGAGGTTTTCCAGATTGGGGAAGCTGGATATGAATCACGAGCGCTTTCTTAACTATGTTCGTCTAGCTGAGGTGGAGGGTCGTGGTGATGACATGGACATTGTGGTGAGGTGGCGGTTACTCTGCACATTTGGGATGAGTAGTAGGGGTGTAGATTCTGTAGCCGATGAGGGTGGGCTTTCGAGGCAAGATTGCATATTCTTTTGGAGGCAAGCTTGTAGATTCGCATTAATCTTCGTCTCCGTGGTATATTAATATGTTAATTATAGAGAGAAATAGTCTTGGTATATTTCTTTTTAGGTGTATTTTTGACATTTGTATCCCTGCCTGCTGCTCTTATCTGGCTCACAGAACCTGTTCTGACCATTAATCTGATGTATATCTCCTTTTTTTTTTCCCTTTAGTGAAAATTATAGGAAGCTGAAAGATGAATTGTAAGAAGGCTATTGTTGTAAACTTGTGTACATAAAGAGATTAGACTAATTCTATCTCTCTTTCTTTCTCTCTCTCTCTCTCTCTCTCTCTCTCTCTCTCTCTCTCCCACGCAGTTGCGCAAATGGTTGCTGTGTTATCTGTCAGAGATTGTCAGGAATAGAATGTTTGAATTCAGAGTTCTAAATCTAGAGAAATTCTGTTCAATTACAAGAACTTTTGAGCTAATGTAACGGTACAAAAGTTTGTTGTTTCTGTTCTTATATACAGACATCATGAACTTACAAATTATCGTCAGAAAGCTCTTCCCACTCTGAAACAATGGCAGTAAATTAGATATCGAGCACCTTGAAAGAATCGGCCATAAATTAGAGATCGAGCACCTTGAAAGAATCGGCCACCACTTTAAGCTGGTCTCGCACTTTTTTCCACCGTCTTGTATTTGCTCCAACAACCAACGTGTAGTATCTCCCTGTCAATAATTCCCCAGTTAGTATAAATTGTCAGATCCTTGTGAGCTAGAAAACTGGTAAAGTTCCCATTTCATACCATTTGCAACTGCTATAGTTGCAAAAGCAGCTCGAGAATAATTCCTAGATGTCAGAGTATACTCAAACGTATAGTAGTTTTTATCGTCAGTTGTCCTCTGCATTAAAAACAATCCAAAAACTCTTGAGGAAATGAAACACATTTCTCATTTCATAATTCGCTTCAAGTTTCAACTGCAGACGTACCTCCTGCATGTCGAAAATGGTTACCCTCTGATTTGGAGCAGCGTAAGCTCGTTTCAGCAAACCGGGAATATACTATTAAAAGGAAAATATAGTAAGAAAACAACTGAGAATTTGATAGACCATTGCCATAAGTTCGGTCTTCACCTCTTGTAAGGAACCCATTTCACGAATATCTGATTTCTCAGTTGGAATGAAACTCAGTCTGACATTTTGCAGTTGCAAGTATCGGTCTTTAAATGCAGAATCGTGTCCTCTGTAGTCAGTGTCCTAAAATAGAAACAAAAAACTGTGTAAAATACTACTCCCTCCGTCCCAAAATGAATGTCGAAATCAAGAGCGAATTTGAAACTTTTTTCGACATTCATTTAGGGACAGAAAAAAAAAAGTATACATTTTGGGAAGAAGATTATAATGTTCAGCTAAACTTACCCTCCAATCTGAAGGATAGATATACGAGTAACCATCAACTTTATCAACATACGAAGAATAATTTGCTGGTATTTCTGCGCGTAAAAAAAAAAAATCTGAATAAGAAACTTGGTTTACAATCAAACCCGAGCCAATTTATCATTAAACTCTACATTTTCTGATATACCTTCAGCCAAAAGGGAACTTGCAGGTAATAAGCTCAATGCTAAAGCTCCCACTCCCAACAGCAATGGCCTTCTCTTACAATTTCCTGATTATGTACAACAAACTGTTAGTATATATACATACCACAAATAAGTACGTGCGGAGTCCCTCGTTTTGCACATGAATGTCCATTTTTGTTCTCGAGAACACCACTCTAGTGGCATTGGATCATTATCGAGTCAAAATATACTTTTACGACACACATTATTCGAATCTACGGACATATAAAAGTAATCAAGACGGATTGATTTACTTACTATCTTCATCAATACAAGATGTATTTCTTGAGCATGTAATAGTGCTTGGTATAGAAAATGCAGAAGGCTTTGATGAAATTGCTGCTGGTGTAGGCAAATTCAGCTGATATTTTTGTCAAGATTTAAAAAAAAAAAAAAACATTAGGAGAATAGATGAACACAGAAAATTATGGTTAATTATGAGATAAAAAAATCTGACCTTTTTGGGCAAGGTGGTTGTTGATGAGGCCAAGTTTAAAGCAAGAGATGCAACTGCCATTTCTTTCTGTTACAAAAAGCTTGCTCTGTGGCTTGGCTTCTGTTTTAATATCATATGGTTATAAATATGGATATAGTGTAGTTTCTGTCTGGTTTAGGGTTCTTTGGCATTTTCTAAGGTTTTTTTTTTTTTTTTTTTTAGAGACTCTTTGAGGCTTGACCAGGCTCAATGTTTTTAGGCTGGGCTAGAGTGCTGCCCAAATATAATTCTTGACCCAACAGGCCCTTGGTCTATCCGTCGGATCCGGACAAGACTCAAATTTAATAATATAGAGGTACAAGTTATATTTTATAGTAACATAAGTTATATTTTAAGTACTAAGTTATATTTTAAGTACGTGTATTACATTTTATCCGAGAAAAGTAAATAATTTTATCTTTTACAAATAACTAGCTGGATCATTCGCGGTATACTCTCCGCTCCGTCCCAAAATAATTTTTTCATTTCTTTTTATCGTTGCTACGAAAAATTTTGAGCAATAATTTTAGATTAATTTAATTATATAAATAAAAATTTAAAATTTGTTATTTATACATCATCAACAATACTACTCCCTCCGTCCTAGACCATGGGTATATGGGGTGGATTTCACGCTTCTTAAGAAATTTTTTAAAAAATGAATAAAAGTTAAATGTGGAATATGGAATAATAGTTAAATATGTGGTAGAAAATAGGAGAGAGAATGTAAAAGTTAAATATGTGGTAGGGAATAGGAGAGAGAATGTAAAAGTTAAAAATATTTAATAGGAGAGAGAATGAGTGGGAGGAATAGTAGTTAAATGTGTGGTAGGGAATAAGAGAGAGAATGTATAAGGGTATAATGAATGATTTTTTTGTAAATATATGGAGATGATAAGGGTATAAATATATTCAAAAACTTGCCATTTATGGAAATGAACCCTTGATCTGGGACAGACCAAAAGGGAAAGATGAACCCTTGGTCTGGGACGGAGGGAGTATTAATAATAAGTTTTAAATTTTCTTTATAAGATAATTAAATTAATTTAAAATTATTATTTAAAATATATTGAGAATAACAGAAAAAAATTGGAAAAGATTATTTTTGGGCGGAGAAAATGTATTTCATCCAAAAATAGGTTTAAAAACAGTTATTTCAATTAGGGATGACCAAAACCGGTTTCGGGCCCGGTTTCGGTTCGAAAAATGTATGACTCTTAACTGGCCCGGTTTGCTCATGGTTCCGGTTAATTCGGTTCCGGTTTTCTCCTCGGTTCATCCGATTCCGGGAATTTTCGTTCGGTTTCGGGCTTTTTCCGGTCCGGTTCACCATTTTGGTGACCCTTAACTGGCCCGGCTCTAAATCGATTCCGGTTATCCCGGTTCCGATTTTCGTGACAGTTCATGGCGGTTTCGAACTTTTTCAATTTGGTTTCGATCCGATTTTTCAATTTCGGTCCGGTTTCGATCCGATTTGGCCATCACTAATTTCAATGAGAATATTGAGAATGATAGACTTAAGTGTGCACGTGTCAAACGGTATGCAGGTGGCACAACAAAAGGCTCTTGTCACGTGATGGGAATAATAAAGTTAATTTAAAACTGAATATTTTAAGGAAGCTCGATGGGAACAATTGTCGGCAAGGATGAAATATACCGACTTAACATTTTGATCTATTTTGGTATTTTAAGTATATTAATTTGGATTTTTGTGATTCTATTTTATTTATGTACTTATTTATCTTGAGTTAATTAATAAATTAATTGTATGAGTAATTCTGGTGAAAAACTAGTTTTTTTTTAAAATGTTATAAAAAAATTAGTTTTCAGAACAGCTCATCACTCTTATTAATTAAACTTAGTGCTTTAAAACTAGTTTTTTTTATGTTACAAAAAAACTAATTTTTTACAAGATTTTGGCTAATTGTATACTCTATATCTTAAGATTTATATATTTTAATTAGGATAATTTTGATTTTATTTACTAATCTACTAATCTTTGATTGAGTGATTGACTCGTAAATACTCTTTGTTGATAAGTAATGGAACATCTAAAAGACTTGACTTTTGAATGGATTTACTATACTTGTATTCTTCAAGTATCTTTTAATAATGAAAGTTTTTTAAAAAGTTATTCTCGCTGAAATATTTTAAAAACTGCTTTTATTTAGATGCATTTTTTTATATTCTGTTCGTGTGTGTTGAGTCGTTCAAACACTTGTTTAATCATTATTATGCACAAATTACTAATTTCCGAGTAAGTTTTAGGGAAAACCTGTTTCTCCATAAGTTATAAAAAACTCACTTTTCATTCTTAAGTTTAGGCTTTAAAACATCAAGTCAATATATTTAAAAACAGGACTTTTTATAAATTATGGAGAAACAGGTTTCCCCTAAAATTTTCTGTTTCTAGAATAGTACTAGCTACAATTTTATCAAATTTGTAATTCATATTTTATTTCTTCGATTTTCTACCGTCTAAATGTGTCTTCATAAATCTTGATTGTTCATTACGACTGAAATGTTATTTCATGATTGCCTATGGCCTGAACGGTATAAATCGAGCACAATCATAATCATGGATCATGTTACGGGCAAAGCCCAATGGGTCCCGTCTCAAGTAAAAATATCTACAACTCCTGAAAACGACATGGGGAGTGGGCCTCCCTACCTATACTCGTCAATACAGCTCGACATAACAACATGTCGATCAAGACAAAATAGAAGATCGACATACAGCCCTGTCTACCATGGTCATAGGTATAAGTCGACCAAGGCCCAAATATGTCTGATATGTCGACCAAGACAATTTCTCCCACATTTAATTCCACCAGGGTTTTATCTCTTTAAAATGACAAAGGGAGTGGGCCCCTTACCTTTGGTCGTCACACATAATTACGACATAAGCACTAAGTCGACCAACGACCGTTAACTTGGGCTAAGTTGATCAATGCCATGCACCAAGCATGACTTGCCCGACTTGAGTCTGATTGCCACAGTGTGAATCCTAATCAAATATAGAAATCTTGGAATTATGATCTAAATAGGATTCGACTTCTTAATTCACTCCTAAACTTCCTTTTCAAAGCAGCATACCACTATAAATACATGACATAAATCTCATAATTTCGATAACGCATTCTTTGACTCTAAATTGTTGTCAATTGATTTGCTCTCTGATAAACACCAATACTTATTCTCATGTCGAAGGGCATTCGTCGGTGAAGCCTTACCTAATTTACGTATTTGTTTATCTTTTTCAGGTTATTCAAGTCATCATAAATATTCGAACCACTGTATTTGAGTTGATCCAACATTCTTTCTTGACTTCATCATGTCCGTTCTCAAAATTTCAAGAAACCATTAGACGAATAAAATATCCTAATTTAACTATTATTCCCTCTATCTCTAAATGAATATTAAAAAATTAAATTTACTTTTAATTAATAATAAGAGAAAATATGAAGAAAAATATCAACCTTCATTTAGGTATAGGGACGGAGAAAATAAAAAACTTGAGATTGAGTATCGAAAGTTAAACTATTTTTTTTCATTTATTTTCGTTCATATCATTTGAGTTAAAAAATTAAAAATTAAAAAAATAATTAAAAAAAAAAAGAGAGAGGAGGAAGTATATATACTCCATCCGTTTCAACTTAATTTTTCCACTTATTTTATTGTTATTAGGAAGGAATTTTGATCAACAATTTTAGTTTGATTTAATTATACAAATGAAAATTAAAAATTTGTTATTGATACAATATCAACAATACTATAAATAACAAGTTTTAAATTTATATTAGAATAATTAAATCAATTAAAATTAAAAAAAAACGTGTCCTCGAACACGAGCTTAATTAAAAAATAAATAAATAAATAACGTGTCCTCGAACATGGGCTTATTCTAGTGATAAATAAAAAATAACAAAAAGCGGACATTTTAAAAAAAATTAATGAAAAAAAAAATAATTTACAATGGAACGGAGAGAGTATATTAATGACACATGGTTCATTTAGTATTATAATGATAATGAATGTTAGTTGTGATTACTTTCTTTAGGTTCAAATGACAATAAAGAACTTTAATTTAAAAAATTAATCCTAACAGTCAAACCCTCTTCTAAATAAAGTCAAACAGTCAACTGATTGAAAATTGGAAAGAAAAAGAAAGCCTTCATTCTCCCCAGTAGGGAGACAGCGGTTTGGTTCAAATCGCAATTTGGAGTCAAACTGAGTCAAATTGTGTGATTTGATTCGGTGTTTAGATATAAGTGGTTTAGCTCGGTTTGAAAAATTAACAGATCATGTGGTTCGCTCAGTCTGTGGTTTGGCACTCCTAAACCGAACTGAACCGTTTATGACCGAACCGCGGTTTGAAACCGTGAAACCGAGTCATTAAATCGAAACGTGAAACCAAGCCATAAATCGAACCATGAAACCGCAATCCTGACCGTCCATTCAAAGTTTTAGTTAATCTCAGCCATTAATTGTCAAAATGGTTAACAAAAAAAGATTATGGTTTGAAATGTAGTTTTGGATCGTGGTCTAGATAGCGGTTTGGACCGTGGTCTGAACCGCAAAATCAAACCGCAAATCAAACCATGGTTTAGACCGAACCAAATCGAACCATAGCGGTTTGGTTTAGCTCGATCTGAACTTTTTTATGATTTAGCTCGATTTGAAATTTCTCCAAATCGATACTACCGATTTGACTTTTAAATTTGTCCTAACCGAGCTAAACCGAACCATTTCCACCCCCTACTCCCCATCACTCTTTACTCCCCCTTTACACACACTCTCTCTCTCTCTCTCTCTCTCTTCCAACTGTCCTACCAGCTATGCATTCTTCCCTTTAGCAAAATCTGTTCTTGGGTTCTGTCAATAAGGTAATTCTTCCATGTTAGCTTGCTTCAAAATGTATTTTTCTGAGGAAAATTTCTGTGATTTGGTCTTGTTTTAGGTAATTTATATGTGAATAAATGATGGTTCACTTAAATTTCTTGTTTTGTGTCTGTATTTCAAGTTTTCTCATTGTACAATGTTCTTGTTTCAAACCTCTAGATAGTTTCTTGATTAATTGTGGGGAAAATGATACAGTAAATTTAGAGGATGGTAGGGTTTTTGAACCTGATTCTTGGAACCCCAATTTGAGTTTATCACCAAATTCACACATTGTGGTGTCAAATCTTGAGATGGGTGTTCCCCAAATCTATACATCTGCTAGGGTTTTCACTAAAGATTCAACCTTTATATTTGGTACCAAGCAAATTGGTAGGCATTGGCTCAGGTTGCATTTTTACCCGGTCAAGAATAGTTTTCACAGCTTGAATTCAGCTGTGTTCTCTGTTGTTGCCAATGGATATACACTCCTTCATGGGTTTACCTTCTCAAAATTGACCGGAAATCATCCTGCTTTCAAGGAGTTTGTCATTGAAGTAGGTGGTTCTAGTTCAAGAAAACTGGAGTTGACTTTTTCCCCGAGGAATAGCTCAATTGCATTCATCAATGGAATTGAGCTCGTCTCTGTGCCTAAAAGTCAGTTCACTTCAAGTGTTATTCCAATTCCTTTAGCTCCGGCTTATGAAATCCCACCCCATATTGCTTTTGAAACGGTTTATAGGGTTAACATGGGAGGTCCTTTATTGACACCCAAGAACGATACATTGTGGAGAAGATGGGACCCAGACAAAGCTTTTCTTGTTAACCCTGCTGCTGCTCGTAACTTTTCCACAAACCCTAGTTTGATAAAGTACCCTTCTGGAGTTTCTGCTGAAATTGCTCCGCATTGGGTTTATGCCACTGCTCAAGAAATGGCTGATGCAAATGTTACGGACCAAAGGTTCAATATTTCGTGGGAATTCAAAGTTGAACAAGGCTTTTCTTACTTCATCCGGATGCATTTTTGCGACATTGTTAGTCTCAGGCTCAATGATTTGGTATTTAATGTGTATCTCAACAAGCAAACTGCTTTGGACACTTTTGAGATCTCGGGCAAGACTCTGGGATTATCAGCTGCATATTTTGTGGACTTTGTCTCGGATGTTCCGATGGGTAGTCATAAGATTTTAGTCCAAGTTGGCCCTACTTATCTAAGGAGTTTTCCGTCTAATGCGATTTTGAATGGTTTGGAGATAATGAAAATGAGCAACCCTAGTAATAGCCTTGATGGGAAGTTTTCTGCCAAAAGTTCGTTTAATTCAAATCCCCCCATGAGTATAAAGAAGATGATGGTTTTGATTCTTTCTTGTTTAGGAGGTTTTGTTGTAATTTTCCTCATCTCTGCAGCCTATTTCTTTTATTTCCGTCGTCCAAAGAAGCCAGAAAAGCAAGATCCGTCTACATGGTTACCTCTTCCGTCACAAATGGGAAATTCAGAGACCAAAATTTCGACTTACAGTTATGAATCAACATCAGCTTCTCTAGGCTTAGGCCAAACACTTTCTTTCTCTGAGATTCGTGAAGCGACCAAGAACTTTGATGAAGGCTTGCTTCTAGGTGCAGGTGGATTTGGAAAAGTTTATAAAGGAATACTAGAAAATGGCGTTGAAGTTGCTGTAAAGAGGGGTAACCCGAGATCTCAACAAGGTCTAATCGAATTCAAGACGGAAATCAAGATGCTAACTAAGCTTCGCCACCACCACCTTGTTTCTCTAATAGGCTATTGCGATGAACTCAACGAGATGATCCTAGTCTACGAGTACATGGCTGGTGGGCCCCTCCGGAAACACTTGTACGGCTCCGGATCGGATATTGTACCATTGACTTGGAAACAGAGGATCGAGATTTGCATTGGAGCTGCAAAAGGGTTGCATCATCTTCATACAGGAGCTTCTGAGACGATTATCCACCGTGATGTCAAAACTACAAATATTTTGTTGGATGACAAGTTTGATGCCAAAGTCTCGGACTTTGGATTATCGAAATTTGGGCCCACTTTGGATCAAACGCATGTGAGTACTGCTGTGAAGGGAAGTTTTGGCTACCTCGACCCTGAATACTTTCGTAGACAGCAACTAACTGAGAAATCAGATGTTTATTCATTTGGGGTTGTCTTAATGGAAGTTTTATGTGCTCGTCCTGCAATAAATCCAACTCTCCCACGGGAACAAGTCAACGTGGCAGAATGGGCGATGACGTGGCAAAAGAAAGGCCAGCTGGAGAAGATAATGGACCCCACCTTAGTTGGGACTGTAAATCGCGACTCTTTAAGGAAATTTGGGGAAACTGCAGAAAAGTGCTTGGGTGAATATGGAAGTGAGAGACCGTCCATGGGAGATGTGTTGTGGAATTTGGAGTATGTTTTGCAGCTGCAAGAGAGCTCTACTCAAAGTGACATTGATGAGAACAGTGTAACTCATATTTCCGATATTCTTGATTGGGGCCAACACGGTGAGCGTGGTGATAATGACAATGTGGACGTTGTGAGCGACCAAGAGTCTGAGGCGACTGCAAAAAATGAAGTTTTCTATCAGCTGATGAATCGAAAAGGAAGTGATCTGTGCAATGGTACGTAGGTTTAGATAAACTTTTCTTTATTCTTCTTCTTCTTTTCAGTAGATATTACTATCATTCCAAATAATTTATGGTAAAAATGTCATAGAGATTTCATTAGCTGCAAGAAACTTGTGTTTCCAGCAAGCTTATTAGAGGGTTAACACTTGTTTTGGTAGTTTTTTTGGTGTAGTTTGTTTTCTGTTCTGTTCATGATGGAGCTTAGACAGTTGGATCTTCGTACTCCGTATATGGGAATAAAAGTTGTTGCTAGGCGCAAGAATTTGAAGAAGGCTTGGTTAAATTGTGCAGAAAGGGGCTCTTACTGCATTTGCTGCACTAATACTCCCTCCGTCCCAGAATAAATGTCGCACTTTCCATTTTATTCGGGGACGGAGGGAGTACTTGTAAACATTGGGTCAGATTTCCTTTCAATAATACTCCCTCCGTCCCAAACCTACGTGCACATTTGGTGTTTTGCACGTAGATTAAGGAAAGTGGGTAATGGAGAAAGTGTCGTGAGTGTAAAAGTAAAATAGGGGAGAGAATGAGTGGAGGGAATAGTAAAGTTGATTGGTGTTGTGAGTATAAAAGTAAAATAGGAGAGAGAATGAGTGGAGGGAATAGTAAATTTTTTTTGCCATTTTAGGAAATGTGCATGTAGGTTTGGTCCGTTTGGAACGCCTAAAATGGCAAAATGTGCACGTAGGTTTGGGACGGAGGGAGTATACAGTAGTAGGCTACTTCAATCGATGTTCAAGGAAGGTATAGACAGTGTATTGAGATTATGGCTTCCTTTCTTAACTCAAAACACATTTTACAAGTTACAACTAGGGTTCCACAAAGTTGTAATTGGAAACGCAATTGTCTAGTCAATGTTTTTTAAAAACTTGCTTTATTTTATTTGTTTGTACACACAGCTATGATAAATGTTTCATTATTTTGAAAAGCGACACTTAATTTGGGATGAACAAAAAGTAAAGCGCAACGTTGAAGTAAAGAAGGCCTATTCAATTACTGCAAAAACAAAACAGAAAACCCCTAAGCTTGATCATCTTTGGTAAAAAGCTCGTCTTGGTGGACCTCGGCTTCAGGGATTGTGATTTGCTCGGTCTGATCCTCCTCGCCTTCACCTTCCTCCTCATTCGACGCCCCATCGTCTTGAATTTTCTCGATTAGAGCGTTGATGTTTTGAGAGTCGACGGGGGGAGGAATCCAAGATGAGCGGCCTTCCCTAGCATCATGAGCTGTTATTACCTTCAACGCATTTTCTGAATATGGCACCAAGGCATGGCCGAACCGAGCATGATCATGGTAGGCATCTTGGCATATAAGACGAGCAATTAAGCCTACGTCGGCATTCAGTGTTGGATCCACTAGTGCTCTTCTGGCCAAATGGAGATAGCCATTCTAGTACATAGTGGTCGTTTTAGCAGCCAAGGTGATGGATGTGTTTTTACACACCCATTTCATATACTTTCTCACTTACTTGGAGTTTGATTTCCCGGGTTTGTTGTGTTTTAATCAATATTTTGGAGTTTTGTTAAGAACATGGCTAAATGCGGGAAAGTGTGAAATACAAACAAATTATGGCGAAATTTTGACTCGCAAGGACTTTGGAGTAATTTTGGAGAAAGTCAGAATGCTGGAGGAACCTCTGTTGTGATGGGCGACCGCCCAGGTTTATATGGGCGACCGCCCAGGTTGAAGCCCCAAAGCATTGAAAGGTCTGTTAAGGTGGGCGACCGCCCAGGAATAGGTGGGCGACCGCCCAAGCTGAAGAATTCCCAAGCGTTGAAGGCTCTGTACACATGGGCGACCGCCCAGGGCAAGGTGGGCGACCGCCCATGCCCCCGTTTTCAGAAATTCAGTTTCCTATTTTATGGAGGATTTCATGCTCCTTTTCAAAAGTGGCCCCCTTTCTTCCCCAGTTTAAATAGAATTGCTGGAGATATTAGTTTTTATGCTTTATTGTCCATTGTAAGTTGAAGGCTAGAGGACTGAAGGAGTGTTTGTGTTTCAATCATTGGTCCAGGTTTATGCTTTTTCTTTCAATTTGTGTAATCTTTAGTTGGAACATGAGTAGCTAATTTTCTATTTCATGGATTGGGTATAAACGGTGTCAAAGTTTTATGCTAAATATTTAATTTCAATTTTAATTAATTTCTTGTTCCACAAAGTTGTTCTTCATCTTATTTAGGGTTTTTATTGGATCATTAACGTGAGCAATAATTATCAGATTAAACTTTGTGGATTAAATCCAATCGGTTACGTAATTGTATCGAGAAGGTTTAGGTTCATGTATTCCTTGGATTTTTAATGCAATCTTGAATTATTGGGTGACGTAATTGAAACCCTAGTAATTGAGATTAGAAGAGTTGCAAATCGCACACCAAACCGTCTCAACTCTTGCATTAGTGAATGAACCCTTGAAATTGATTAAATACTATTTTATGAATAGCATATTACTGCGACACTGTGAAATCCCAATCCGTGAATCCTTTTTAATCTGGTAAATTCCTTCGATTTTTGCTTCCGTGCTTTGTTTGCTTGCTTCTTTAAGTGTTTAATTGTTTTTCGTCATTAGCTTTAATTAAAAATCAAAACCCTCCCTCTTTGTTACTTTTAGCATTAATTAAATCTACTTGTTAAAACCAACGAGTCTCTGTGGTTCGATCCCTGCTTGTGCATATTGCTACACCGGTAGTGAGTACACTTGCTCGGTTTTATTACATAGTGGATTTTCGTCCATCAAGTTTTTGGCGCCGTTGCCGGGAACTTGTTGTGATTTTTAACAAGTTTATTTAATCGGTGCATGCTTGGTCGGCGTTCTTTGAATCCTAACCTGGAACCATTGAACGACGACATTAATAGGTTGGGTCAGTATTTAAGAGACTTATACTTAACAGAGGGCAATCCCCTTGAAAGTGACCTAGAAATTTCTTCCACCGAGGGAGAAGAAGATTTTAATTGTGTGATGGCAGACCAAACCATGAATGCGTTTGCTAGGCCAAGAGTCGACACATCGGTGTCGTGCATAGTGTTGCCCGATGCAGCACTAGCTCATGAAATAAAAGGCCAATATTTTAACATGCTCCCAAACTTTCATGGCTTAGCGGGTGAGGATGCATTGGCATTTTTGAGAGAATTCATGTCTACGGTGAGTGGATTCCCCATAAGGGAGGGTGTTACGTCGGAGCACTTGAGACTGAAGTGCTTCCCTTATGCATTGAAAGACAAAGCCAAAACTTGGCTATTGTTACTTCCTCCCGTAGTATCACTACCCGGGATGCTTTACATGATGCTTTTCTTACTAAGTTTTACCCTTATGATGCATTGACAAGTTTTAGGGTGAAAATTATGGGATTTGCACAGAACCGGGGAAGCCTTCCACGAGGCATGGGATAGATTTAGGATGCTACAAATTCAATGCCCACGCCATAATTTTCCTGCTACTATGCTGCACCAAACATTTTATGGGGCTTTATCCCCTGAATATCAATCCATGGTTGATAATGCAGCTGGAGGTAGTTTGGGTACCAAGACTGTACAACAAAGTGCCAGAACTGTTTGAGATGTTGAGTGCTAATTCTCAACAAAAGGGTTCTAGGGGGGCAACAAGGGGGGTAAATGAGGTAGGATTGACTAATGAGATTGCTAAGCAGTTTGCATTGCTAAACCAAAGATTTGACAAATTAGCTTTGCAGAATGCTTCTTCTTCTTCTTCTATGCCTTCTACTGCTCATCTTGTGTATGATAGTTGTGTTACATGCGGCTCTAAATCTCATGACTATAACTCATGTCCCTCTACTAGTCCCTTTAGCTATGAAACTGAGCAGGTACAGGCGATGCAAGGATTTGGTCAACGGTTCCCACCAAACAACAATCAGTTTGGGAACATGTACAATCAAGGATGGCAAGCAGGGCCGAGACATCCCAATCTGTCATGGGGTGGAAATCAACAGAATAAGACTCTCCATCCTGTAAGTACCCAAATCTGGCTCATGCCTTCCGGTTAAATTTCCCGGCAATTTCGGTAAGTTTCCCGGTAATTCCCCGGACCTTCCTAGTGTTCCGAAAATGTCCTGGAACAGTCCCAAATTAAAATTAGGGCTGAAGGGAGCCTTCCTAATTAAGAAAACACGTTTTTCTTAATTAGGAAGAAGGTTCTAGAATAATGCCACCTTGCATGGTTCTAGAATGCTGAGTCATTGTGGATAAGTCCGCACGCCTGCATTAGCCCAAGGTCTCTGGCCGCACGGCTTCATTAGCCTTATCCAGACTGCCTATAAATAGAGCCCTCCTCTACCCATTTCAAAACACAACATTACCACCCCAAAAACAATACACCCACAATCAGTCACTCCCAAGACGTGAAGAATATTGGTGAAGGCTCAAGAAGGTGAAGAAGAAGCTAAAGAAGCCATCTCCCTCCTCCTTGAAGACCCAAGACCAACCTCTCCTCCTAGCTCCGTCCGAAGAAACAAAGGAAGCCATTGGTAACCTCGCACGCCCTAACCTTGCATTTTAATTAATATACTTGCTCATTGCATTCATATATCTTGCTTGGGACTTGGCATTCATAGTTAAAGATCATATCTTTATCATCCCCTTCCCCTTTTGCATGCATTAAGACATCATTTGTCATAAAAATGTAGTCTTTTTTCATAAATGTGCATCCTTTGCACCTAAAACTTCCATTTTCAAATAAAAATGTCATTTTTATGCATCATTTGCACATAAAAATCCAATCTTTTCAATAAAAATGCATCCTTTGCATTCAAAAACCTTTTCCAATGCATCATTTGCATAAAAATCCTATCTTTACGCATCACTTGCATAAAGATCATTTCTTTCAATCAAAAGCATCATTTGCTAAAACCAAAAATGTCATCTTTTCATTAAAGAGTCATTTTTCATCATGCATTTCCCTTTCCCCCAACCTTGGAACGGACCGGTGTAAAAGATCCTATCTTTACATCGTTCCTTCCATTAAAGGTTCACGATTTCTTTGGAAAGGGATAACCTTGAACCCTATATCTCCGATTATCGCTTAAGAAAGAGTATGAAGCCTCTATACGAGCTCGACCGTCTTAAAGCGTAGGATTGATGGGCTAAGGACCCTCCTTTTCTAAAGAACCTCATCTTTGACCAAAAGAGAGTCATTCTCTCGATCACGCAAGTCCCGAGGGTCCCGAGGTTAAAATGCGATGATCACAAGTCATAAGATGAGGACGGGATCATAATCCCAAATACATAAAATTCCAAGGAATCCCGAGCGACAACCAATAAATGGTTTGTACGTCCGGAAGACAACTTGGGACATTTCCCCCCTTATTTTCAAACACATGCACACAAGAAAGCACGCAAGCAAGCACGATTAATGAAATCTTGGGAGACTTGCTCCGGCAAGGCACTTTGGGTGAACGCCAAACGTTCTTCCCAAGGGGTAACTTAACCTCCGAACCCAAGTAAAAACCTTTTTTTCAAAGTTTTGAGGTAATCAAAATGGCGTGGCGACTCCGTTTTTTCAAATAACTCGGATGTCTTCAAACTCGCGTGAATCCAACAAAATTTGGGCACCACATCCACAGTTTGGCGACTCCGCTGGGGAATCCCAAAGGAGAAAAGCTTTTATTTTCAAAACAAAAAATCGATACTCGGTATATAGGTGGAAACCACTTGCCCTTCCTGTACACTCCCTGATGTGGGAGTTGGGATAACCGGTGGTTTAACAATCCCACGTACCAGTATCCCTTTTCGAAAAATTTTTTTGAAAAAAATAAAAGAAAGCTTTTCCCTTTGAGCGGGTTAGACTCCCGTCGCTGATTTCATTAATCATGCTTGCTTTCTTTACCTTGCATTGCATCATTTGCATCTTGGAATCTGTGCATACTTTGAACGGGAAACAACCCGAAAAAAATAGCAAAAGGAGTGGAACCTGGAAAATTGATCCATGCGCCGTACGGCTCAATCCTCCTCGGATTCTCGACCGGGCGACCTCGTGGCAATTCCACCAGGAAAAATCATGGTTAATCTGGCGATCCTAGCACTTGGGGCTACTCGGCTCCATGATCGACCGGGGCTCCCGAAAATTTACGTGTTTACGTGTTGCATTTTCCCGTCCCGAAAATCATTCCTTTAAAATACATTTATGAAAATCTCTGTTTTAACTCAAAAGGAACATTTTTAGGAGACCGCACACTACGCGCACCCGATATATCCCGTACACTTTGCACGCACGTCCTTCAAACCCGAGGGTGGTTCCACTGCCGATCCACGGACGGCCTTACGATGCTCCGGGCGCGCACGGAATCATCCCAACCTCCCCATGGCGGCCGGTGTTGACCAATGCACGATCAGGTGTCACACGTTTCAAAAAACCGTGACTTTTGGTTGGTTTTTGGTCTAGTCCGTGTCATATAGCCCAGCTTGCATACCTACGTAAAGGTCAAGCCTTAGCTCATAACGGAAGCCAAGATTTTCGCTCAAGCGAAATGCCGAAATTCCGACAAGGAAAAATCGGTGGGATCTTGACTCCAACATTGACTATTGACCTTGACCCGCACAATGCGTAAGAGTCAAGACCGAGTCTTTGCCAAAAATCAAAAGATCTTTCGCTCAAGCGAAGCTCTGCCAAAATTCCGACAAGGGAAAATTGGCAAGATCTTGATCGGCATTGACTTCGATTCTGACTCACGCCCGGCGTATGCAACGAAGTTCAATGTGACACCGTGTCATCCGGCTTTTGCCGCCCGACCCATGCCTATTATATTCTCGGACATCACCGAAAGTCAAAACGTCATTCGCTCAAACGAAACTCTGCCAAAATTTCGTCAAGGCAGAGAGACGAGACTTTCCCGGTATTGCCTTGACTATAATCCGCATTGCTCGTGCGTTGAAAGGTCCTATGACCCGCTAGACCCGATAGGAGCGTTCTTTACTCTCGGTCGGTGGGATCCGCGTGCCCTATAGGACCCTCGCCCGGGCCATCCACCCCGGGAGGTCGAAATACAGGTGGAATACGAGGGGCTTATAGACGTAGTGACGGAACCCACTGATCCAGGATTTAGAGTAGTTGCGAAAAAGAAGGGCAAACCCCCTTTTCCAACCAAATAGAAATAAATAAAAGACATTGTTTTAAGTAAATTTGAACAATTAATGTAATCATAATTGCATTTTCCTATCTCTGATATCCCTAATCGAGACCTCCTCGGTCTGGTTTCCGATTTTCTATCCCGACCTTTCATGGTCAAACCCTAATCGAGACCTCCTCGGTCCGATTTCCGATTTTCTATTCCGGCCTTTCATGGTCAAATCCTAATCGAGACCTCCTCGGTCCGATTTCCGATTTTCCTATCTAGACCTTTCATGGTCAAATCCTAATCAAGACCACCTCGGTCCGATTTTCGATTTTCTATCTCGACCTTTCACGGTCAAATCTCTAATCGAGACCTCCTCGGTCCGATTTCCGATTTTCTATCTCGACCTTTCACGGTCAAATCTCTAATCGAGACCTCCTCGGTCCGATTTTCGCTTTTCCCATCTCGACCTTTCGCGGTCAAATCCCTAATCGAGACCTCCTCGGTCCGATTTCCGATTTTCTATTCCAACCTTTCATGGTCAAACCCTAATCGAGACCTCCTCGGTCCGATTTTCGATTTTCCCATCTCAACCTTTCGCGGTCAAGTCCTTAATCGCGACCTCCTCGGTCCGATCTCCACTTCCAATCTTGACCTTCCAAGGTCTCATCTTTTCCGATCAATTAGGATTAGGAGAAAATGTGTTTCGAGCAAAAGTTAAAGCGATAAGTGCATGTTACTTGAGCCTTTAGCCTAAACACTTACCTTCAAGTCTAAACCTTACCTATCCCCGAGTCTAAACCTTGCCTGTCCCTTTCCCGCAGCGAGAAAGAAGTGGGCTAGAATACTGGGTCGCGGCTTTTCGTAAAACCTTAGGTTCAGCATCGTTCATCGCCTCGTAGAGTCGAATGGCAGATTTGACAGAAAACAGTGAGGGTGCAGGAAATCAGATGATTAGGAAGGAAGAGTTAGTCCTGGCTTTGGAAAGCGCCCATAAGGTTCATCGAGAACAGCAAGCCATGCTCATTGACTCACTCCGTCGTCATGGAGTTCAGGTCACAGTTGAGTCGAACGGTTCTCTGGTGGTAGTCGAAGATGAGACTTTGGAAACAGTGATTTCAGTCCCTTCATCTTATGACCAAGACCTCCCTGCCTATAACCAATACCTTCCTCCATCCACATACGATCCCTTGCCAAGGACCACTTCTCCTCAGTCCTTTCCAACATCCCAGCTCATCAGGGCTCCATTGCCCTCAGCTCCTCAGAACGGATTGGGCTTTACCCCACCTGTCTCTCATTTTCGCAATACCGCGCTTTATGCTCCAACCTCACATAATCAGTTTGAGATATGTGGCTATGTTCTGAAGCCCCTATACTCGCCTGAATGCGATCATGAGTTGCCAAAAGAAAATCTGGATGATTCAAGTTTCCAGCTGTCACCTACCGGACTTAATGAATTCAGCCGTGGTTTGCTCTTGTGGTTCCTTCTACTGATAAAAGTCCTGTTGCGAGAGTCCCAGTTGACCCGCATGTAGCAATATTGATGGAACAAGTGAAACAAATGCAAGAGAAATTTGACTTCATGATGAGTATCAATACTCCCTTGACCCCGCACGTCGAACCAAGCAAGGAAATGACTCCACCAAACATGACCCGATGCCACCAAAGACGCAAACAAAGAACCATACCCATATAGCCACCGCTTCCTCACAAAGGAAAGAGTGTCGTAGCCTCCTTCACCAAATCCAACAATGGAACCAACTGGACAATGGAACTCCGAGTCTTGAGAACAACAATGTCTCCGAAAACTCCGCAATACGGATATGCCTTTAAGCAAGATTCTCGAAGAGCCGATAAAAGAAAAGCCGATAAAGCCACCGGAGAATTGGAAGCCCAGAACCCCGGTATTCGGTTGGATGAGTCCAAGCACCGTCTTTTCCATCAATACCTGGGCACAACACCGATGATTGCACCTATTTGAGGCATGAGATCCGAGAAGTTGATAAAAAATGGGAAGCTCGAGAACCTCCATGGGCCAAAAACAGAAAAGCTATGGTAAGAGGTCGATTCGGGATGTACAAGGTCGAAACGTCGGTCGATGATTTTGGGATGCCCATGAGCAAAGTTTTCGATGATTTGGTGAAACGAGGCCTTCTCACACCTCTCGAGAATTATAAGCCAAGAAACCCAAGTAGAGTTGACGGGACCAAGTTACGTGAGTACCACAAGCATTATGGTCATGCGGCAGACAAGTGTGTGGATCTCGAAGAAAGAAATTCGGTGGGCCGATCTACGAAGGAAAGCTCAAGTTACCCAGCGGTCCAACTCGCGAAGAGTAGCTAGACTAGGGTCTACCTATCCTTAAGTATAAAAAAAAGAGAAAAAGAAAAATAGTCTCTCCCAACTTTCGTAGGTCCTAGTATTTTTTCCTTTCAATCAAGTCCTCCACGGACATTGTATTTAATCTTCAATTTTCTATAAAAGAGTCTTCTTCTTTTCTTGCTAGACTTAAGACATTATTTGCACACCTACATTACATTTAATGAAATGGTTTTATTTTATATGATCACTTGCATTGCTCAACAAATAATCTCTCGAAATAATTAACATTCTGATTAATCGGTGTGAGAAAGTCAACTAATGCCATCAAGCCATACACTTTCCTCACCCCGCAAAAGGCCTTCATCAAAGTCATACACTTTCCCAAACCATGTCCTCCCCATCACCTTGACCAAGTCAACGACGGCGGCATCATCAAGGGACAACAAAAGGCCACTCAGCTTCAAAAGACTGACCCCGTATCGGTGACAACCTCAAAGGGTATCAAGAATGTTCAAGCAGGGGCTCGCCTTGGTCCTCGGGTGCTTTAGAAAATAAAAAAATGTGTAGTGCAAAAAGAGTAATACCCAGCTAGGCTGAAAACCCCAAAAAGGGCAGTCTAGGCAAAAGACAGGGTTGCACATAAAAAAAAAAAGAGAAAAAAATCTTAGTTCAAAAAGAGTAATGCCCGGCTAAATTTGAAAATCCCAAAAAAGGACAGTCTAGGCAAAAAAAAAAAAAAAATAGGGTTGCACATAAAAAAAAAGGGCCAAGGACCCAGCACCGCCCATTAAAAAGCTTGACGGAAAGGCAAGATCAAAGCTCAGAGAATGAAAGTTGTCGATCGGGCGGTCGAAGCAAAGTCAGAAGCATTTCATAAGCCTGTAAATCCTTTCTCCCCCAATGAAAGAGGAAGCAATTGAAGCAGCCGTCCAAAAATGACTTGGTCAAGGAATCATCCCGAGGCCCAAGCCTCACCATCCAATCTTTTCATCCGAGCCTTTTCACTAAAAGGAACCACAAATCCCATTTCCCCAAACACAGTCCGGCCAAGGCCGAACTACGGCGACCTGAGCTCCTCACAACGAGGGGAACGTAGGCAACCAGCAATGGTCCGGTCATAAGCACAGTCAAATCCCAGAAAATCCGGTCTCATCGGATAACCTCTCCCATAAGCACAGTCAAATCCCAGAAAATTCGGTCTCATCAAATGACCTCTCCCATAGACACAGTCAGATCCTAGAAAACCCGGTCTCATCAATGACCTCCCTATACACAAACCTTTCTTTCACACCAGCCAACCTTGATCCGTGACACTGGTTGACTTTCTCCTCATGATTAATCAGAATGTTTGTTCATATCGAGATTAGTGGTTGAATAACCCGAACATCAATAAAGGGTTTTAAGCAATCTTGTGATCATTGTAAATAAAACAAGTTTTCAGATGTCTTGACAAGTCTTCCTTTTCTACATCTTAGGAAAAATAGTGCTAAACACTGATTTTCTGTCAGCAGGGGCTTCCATACACTTTTACAAACCCTTCTACGCTTATACTCTCTCAAAAGAGTCAAACCCAGAGCGAGTTCCGTGCCTACGTCGAAATAAGGCCATCAAAATAACACAAAATCGGGATCTATTCCCATCTTTCAAAAAATATGCCCCTGCATGTATAAATTTCTAAGAATCTTTTCTTTCACATCTTCTTAAGGTTGGTGATTGACTAAAAAAAAAAAAAAAAAAAAAAAAGGATAGGTTTTCCCTTTTACGCTACAATTCGCATTAGAGCCGCTCGAAACTCTTCAAGGTTGGGACTTTGTCTAAGCATTCCTTTAAACTGGGGCTTCTTTAGCCATTTTCGGGGTTCGCATCGGGTTCTTCACTAGGTCCCTAGATGAATTCAGTTTTGTTCAGATCAACCTCAGGATCACTTCCGCAGTACCAATCATATTGGGATTTTCGCTAGGTCATCAGATTGGGGCTTCATTAAGTCACTTCTTCAAAACCTAAGACCTCGCCTGCTCAGTTCATCCAACCGGAGCTTTGCCAGTGAAAGGATCTTTCATGGGGCTTTGCAGAGAGTTCTTCCTCAGACCGGGGCTCTGATAAGTTGTATCCATCCCTAGAAGAGAGGTTTGGTCACTATGACATCTGCTTTAGTCTTTGGTTATAAAAGCCTGTCAGCATCAGCTTCAAGCGCCAGAGTCTGAGAAAGGAACATTCATCGAGACCCGAGTTTTAAAACCCAGTCTCAGCTCAAGAGGGAATGCTAGTCCACGTTGACAACATCTCAGCAACAACAACAGTTCAGTCCGCGCCCAAGGGATACAACCCCACCTGTTTGAAACCCGTCTTAAACAATTCCCAAATACGTTCCATATGTACATTCAGACCCAGTCCCTACCATGTTTCCAAGAGAAAAATCATCCCTAGGCTCAAGTAACGTGCCAATTGCTAATGATAACGTCTTCTCCCAAAAGCGCCTTCGTTACTTCCGTTATAACGAGATAACGCCAGGCGACAGTTTCCTAATTGTCAAAACGTCGAAAATCCTAGACATCGTTCCTAACTGTCTAGTCAAAGCTTGAACTACGATCAAGGCTTGATTCCTCCGGGATACGTAGGTAGCCTTTCATAAAAGGTCCAGCCATCCGACCACATTGGTCACCTTTTTTTCTTTCCCCAATCCTCAATGGTGCGTAAGCTTTTCATAAAAGTCCAACTATCTGACCACATTGGTCACCCCCCTTTTATTTGGCACATTCCTAATAGGATCGGCCGTTTAACCTCCTAGGTCACCCCGTTTCCATCCTTATAGTAAGGGACCAGCATCTCTTTGCAATTTTGCCCCTGAGGCTCAATTTTACAATTTTGTCCCCCGTAGGCCTGTTTTACCCTTTATGCCCCTGGCATTTCCAATCATATCAATCAAATTTTTCCCTCTAGTGCCCCCGAGGCTTATTTTACAAATTTATCCCCTGTGGATCATTTTATTTGCCTTTGGCATTTTTAATTCACTTCTTTTACAAAATTATCGGGTACATCCCACTTTCTTTACAAAAATCATTGAGTCCTTCTTACTTCTTTACAAAATGCATTCTCTCTCGCGATCTCCGTCATTCCAAGGTGGAAGAATGACATTTCGCTCTCTCTTTCGATCTCCGTTATTCCAAGGTGGAAGAATAACATTTCGATCTCTCTCGCGATCTCCGTCATTCCAAGGTGAAAGAATGACATTTCGCTCTCTCTTTCGATCTCCGTCATTCCAAGGTGGAAGAATGACATTTCGATCTCTCTCGCGATCTCCGTCATTCCAAGGTGGAAGAATGACATTTCGCTCTCTCTCCTTCGATCTCCGTTATTTCAAGGTGGAAGAATAACATTTCGATCTCTCTCGCGATCTCCGTCATTCCAAGGTGGAAGAATGACATTTTGCTCTCTCTCCTTCGATCTCTGTCATTCCAAGGTGGAAGAATGACATTTCGATCTCTCTCGCGATCTCCGTCATTCCAAGGTCGAAGAATGACATTTCGCTCTCTCTTTCGATCTCCGTTATTCCAAGGTGGAAGAATAACATTTCGATCTCTCTCGCGATCTCCGTCATTCCAAGGTGGAAGAATGACATTTCGCTCTATCTTTCGATCTCCGTTATTCCAAGGTGGAAGAATAACATTTCGATCTCTCTCGCGATCTCCGTCATTCCAAGGTGGAAGAATGACATTTCGCTCTCTCTCCTTCGATCTCCGTTATTCCAAGGTGGAAGAATAACATTTCGATCTCTCTCGCGATCTCCGTCATTCCAAGGTGGAAGAATGACATTTAGCTCTCTCTTTCGATCTCCGTTATTCCAAGGTGGAAGAATAACATTTCGATCTCTCTCGCGATCTCCGTCATTCCAAGGTGGAAGAATGACATTTCGCTCTCTCTTTCGATCTCCGTCATTCCAAGGTGGAAGAATGACATTTCGATCTCTCTCGCGATCTCCGTCATTCCAAGGTGTAAGAATGACATTTCGCTCTCTCTTTCGATCTCCGTCATTCCAAGGTGGAAGAATGACATTTCGATCTCTCTCGCGATCTCCGTCATTCCAAGGAGGAAGAATGACATTTCGCTCTCTCTCCTTCGATCTCCGTTATTCCAAGGTGGAAGAATAACATTTCGATCTCTCTCGCGATCTCCGTCATTCCAAGGTGGAAGAATGACATTTCGCTCTCTCTTTCGATCTCCGTCATTCCAAGGTGGAAGAATGACATTTCGATCTCTCTCGCGATCTCCGTCATTCCAAGGTGGAAGAATGACATTTCGCTCTCTCTTTCGATCTCCGTCATTCCAAGGTGGAAGAATGACATTTCGATCTCTCTCGCGATCTCCGTCATTCCAAGGTGGAAGAATGACATTTCGCTCTCTCTTTCGATCTCCGTTATTCCAAGGTGGAAGAATAACATTTCGATCTCTCTCGCGATCTCCGTCATTCCAAGGTGGAAGAATGACATTTCGCTCTATCTTTCGATCTCCGTTATTCCAAGGTGGAAGAATAACATTTCGATCTCTCTCGCGATCTCCGTCATTCCAAGGTGGAAGAATGACATTTCGCTCTCTCTCCTTCGATCTCCGTTATTCCAAGGTGGAAGAATAACATTTCGATCTCTCTCGCGATCTCCGTCATTCCAAGGTGGAAGAATGACATTTCGCTCTCTCTTTCGATCTCCGTTATTCCAAGGTGGAAGAATAACATTTCGATCTCTCTCGCGATCTCCGTCATTCCAAGGAGGAAGAATGACATTTCGCTCTCTCTTTCGATCTCCGTTATTCCAAGTTGAAGGAATAACATTTCGATCTAGTCAAAGCTTGAACTACGATCAAGGCTTGATTCCTCCGGGATACGTAGGTAGCCTTTTATAAAAGGTCCAGCCATTCGACCACTTTGGTCACCCTGTTTCTTTGTCACCCCTCAGTGATAAAGCAGCCCCTCATAGAAGTTCAGATATCCGACCACCTTGGTCACTCCTAGCATATCCCCAGTAGGATCAATTGCTTGACCTCCTAGGTCATTTTCTCTTCTTTTTCCCTAGCAAGAGACCAGTTTCTCTTCTTCCTCCCCCAGCGGATCCAAAGTTCCGAACTACGGCCTGGCTTGATTCCTCCGGGATACGTAGGTAGCCTTCCAGAGGTTCAGCCACTCGACCACCTTGGTCACCCAATCCGTCTCGGCATTCGCCAGATCGGATCCTTTTCTATCGACAACCCCACTCGCCTTGCAAGTGACGTTGCCGAGGGGCTTCTGTAAGTACCCAAATCTGGCTCATGCCTTCCGGTTAAATTTCCCGGCAATTTCGGTAAGTTTCCCGGTAATTCCCTGGACCTTCCTAGTGTTCCGGAATGTCCTGGAACAGTCCCAAATTAAAATTAGGGCTGAAGGGAGCCTTCCTAATTAAGAAAACACGTTTTTCTTAATTAGGAAGAAGGTTCTAGAATAATGCCACCTTGCATGGTTCTAGAATGCTGAGTCATTGTGGATAAGTCCGCACGGATGCATTAGCCCAAGGTCTCTGGCCGCACGGCTTCATTAGCCTTATCCAGACTGCCTATAAATAGAGCCCTCCTCTACCCATTTCAAAACACAACATTACCACCCCAAAAACAATACACCCACAATCAGTCACTCCCAAGACGTGAAGAATATTGGTGAAGGCTCAAGAAGGTGAAGAAGAAGCTAAAGAAGCCATCTCCCTCCTCCTTGAAGACCCAAGACCAACCTCTCCTCCTAGCTCCGTCCGAAGAAACAAAGGAAGCCATTGGTAACCTCGCACGCCCTAACCTTGCATTTTAATTAATATACTTGCTCATTGCATTCATATATCTTGCTTGGGACTTGGCATTCATAGTTAAAGATCATATCTTTATCATCCCCTTCCCCTTTTGCATGCATTAAGACATCATTTGTCATAAAAATGTAGTATTTTTTCATAAAGGTGCATCCTTTGCACCTAAAACTTCCATTTTCAAATAAAAATGTCATTTTTATGCATCATTTGCACATAAAAATCCAATCTTTTCAATAAAAATGCATCCTTTGCATTCAAAAACCTTTTCCAATGCATCATTTGCATAAAAATCCTATCTTTACGCATCACTTGCATAAAGATCATTTCTTTCAATCAAAAAGCATCATTTGCTAAAACCAAAAATGTCATCTTTTCATTAAAGAGTCATTTTTCATCATGCATTTCCCCTTTCCCCCAACCTTGGAACGGACCGGTGTAAAAGATCCTATCTTTACATCGTTCCTTCCATTAAAGGTTCACGATTTCTTTGGAAAGGGATAACCTTGAACCCTATATCTCCGATTATCGCTTAAGAAAGAGTATGAAGCCTCTATACGAGCTCGACCGTCTTAAAGCGTAGGATTGATGGGCTAAGGACCCTCCTTTTCTAAAGAACCTCATCTTTGACCAAAAGAGAGTCATTCTCTCGATCACGCAAGTCCCGAGGGTCCCGAGGTTAAAATGCGATGATCACAAGTCATAAGATGAGGACGGGATCATAATCCCAAATACATAAAATTCCAAGGAATCCCGAGCGACAACCAATAAATGGTTTGTACGTCCGGAAGACAACTTGGGACATTTCCCCCCTTATTTTCAAACACATGCACACAAGAAAGCACGCAAGCAAGCACGATTAATGAAATCTTGGGAGACTTGCTCCGGCAAGGCACTTTGGGTGAACGCCAAACGTTCTTCCCAAGGGGTAACTTAACCTCCGAACCCAAGTAAAAACCTTTTTTTCAAAGTTTTGAGGTAATCAAAATGGCGTGGCGACTCCATTTTTTCAAATAACTCGGATGTCTTCAAACTCGCGTGAATCCAACAAAATTTGGGCACCACATCCACACATCCCCAACCACCTCAGGGGCCTTATGAGAGGAAGAAAGAGCCTTGGGAAGAGGCCATGGATCAAATGAGAGCTGAGCAACACCAGGCAAGAGCAGAGCAGTAGCAAGCATACAACAATCAAGCTGCTGCAATGAAAAAGTTGGAGACCCAAATGGGTCAATTGGCGGAGGCGTTACAGGGACGACAGCCGGGCACATTTCCGAGCCAAGGGGAGCAAGCTAAGGCCATCATCACCTTACGTGGTGGCAAACAGGTAGACAATCAGGTAGCTTCTCCTTCTTCTCTTCCTACACCCCCTGTTGTCGATTCCCCTGTTGTGGAACCCCCCAATGTGGATAATGTGATTGTTGAGGATGTTGTGTCTGAGGATGAAGGTATAAATGGATTGGGGAAAGAGGCGACTGTTGAGAAACCCATCCCCAAGCCATATGTACCTCCCGTACCTTTTCCTGGAAGATTTTTGAGGAACAAACTTGATCATCAAATGAAAGAGCTGATTGACATGTTTTCGAAAGTTAATATTAATTTGCCTCTTTTAAATGTGATCAAGAATGTTCCTGCTTATGCAAAATTCTTTAAAGAAATTAATTCCAAGAAAATTCAGTACGGGAAAGATGAAAAGTTGTTTTTGGGTGAGAATGCAAGCGCTGTGGTTAAACATAGTCTTCCACCGAAAATGAAAGACCCCGAAAGTTTTCTAATTTCCATCACTTTGGGGGATTCTCACACGGTGAAAGCTATGCTTGATCTTGGGGCGAGCATTAATTTGTTACCATATTACATGTACCTTGAGTTGGGTTTACCTGAGCTAAAACCCACTATGATGGCCCTACAACTTGCTGACCGGTCCATTAAAAGACCATTGGGCATCGTAGAGGACGTTTTAGTTCAGGTTGGGTCATTGATCATTCCAGTAGATTTTGTGGTTCTAGAGATGCCTCGCGGTGAGGGTAGTCGCCGTGATTCACCCATATTGCTTGGGAGACCATTCATGGCAACGACCAACACCGTGATCAATGTTGGTAATGGCACTCTCTCCATGACTGTCGCAAATGAAAAGATTGAAATAAATGTTTTTGATGTAATGAAAAATGCGGTGGGTCATGATGAGTCGTGCATGTTTGTGGATGAGTTTGATGATGTGGATGATTGTGTGCGTGAGATTTCATGGCATGAGAGAGACTGTGAGGAGTTAGAGTCATTGGTTTCAATGGGCGGTGAGAAACATAGGAATAATGCGGATGCTCAACTGATGGCTGTGGATAAGGCCGACGAGCACCATCCTAGTGATGGCCCGTTTCACCCCCTAGGCCACTTCAATGAGAAGTTGGCGCCCTCTATTGTGATTCCCCCGGTCCTTGAGTTGAAAACTCTCCCTTCAAATTTAAAATATGCATTTTTAGGAGAGGGAGAGACTTTATCTGTCATAATTGCATCTGATTTGTCCACGGAACAAGAGGCCCAATTGATTGCTGTTTTGTGTGAGTATAAAGAGGCCATTGGGTGGACATTAAAGGACATTAAGGGAATTAGTTCCTCGATGTGCATGCACAGAATTCATCTCTTGGATGGTGCTAAACCGTCTAGGGAGAGACAAAGGAGGCTGAATCCTCACATGGAGGAAGCCGTGAGAAAAGAGGTCCTTAAATTTCTAGATGCGGGTATTATTTACCCGGTGGCTGAGAGCGAGTGGGTAAGCCCGGTACAAGTTGTACCAAAAAGATCGGGCATTACTGTTGTTCAAAATGAAAAAGGTGAGGATGTACCAATAAGGGAAGTGACTGGTCTTAGGATGTGTATTGACTTGAGAAAACTAAATGCTGCGACCAAGAAAGATCACTTTCCCTTGCCTTTTATTGATCAGATGTTAGAGAGGTTGGCCGGTCATTCCTACTATTGTTTTCTGGATGGTTTTTCGGGGTATAATCAGATTGCCATAGCCCCTGAAGATCAGTCCAAAACCACCTTCACATGTCCTTTTGGCACATATGCATTTAGGAGGATGCCTTTTGGGCTTTGCAATGCACCTGCGACTTTTCAAAGGTGTATGACCTCCATTTTTTCTGATATGATTGAGAGGTGTGTTGAGATTTTCATGGATGATTTTTCTGTTGTGGGGGATAGTTTTGAGGGCTGTTTGAAGAATTTGGCATCTGTTTTGAAAAGGTGTTGTGAAACCAACTTGACTTTGAGTTGGGAAAAGTGTCATTTTCTTGTAAAACATGGTATTGTGTTGGGGCACATTGTGTCAAGTAAGGGGATCGAGGTTGATCGAGCAAAAATTGATGTGATTGCTAAATTACCTCCCCCGAATTCGGTCAAGGGTGTGCGAAGTTTCCTTGGGCACGCGGGTTTCTATAGGCGTTTTATAAAAGATTTTTCAAAAATTTGTAAGCCTTTATGTAATCTGCTTGCCAAGGATACGGAGTTCATTTTTGATCAAGAGTGTGTTAATGCTTTCAATTTGCTTAAAGAAAAGTTGACTTGTGCTCCCATTCTCTCTAGTCCCAATTGGTCTCACCCTTTTGAGATCATGTGTGATGCCTCGGACTTTGCTATTGGGGCTATTTTGGGACAAAGAATTGATAAATTGCCTTCCATTATCCATTATGCAAGTAGAACACTTAATGATGCACAACTGAATTACACCACTACTGAAAAAGAATTTTTGGCTGTTGTGTTTGCTTTGGAAAAATTTCGTTCTTACTTGCTTGGGTCGAAGGTAATTATCTATTCTTATTCTGATCATGCTGCTGTGAGACATTTGATGAATAAGAAGGATGCCAAGCCTCGGTTGTTGAGGTGGATGTTATTGTTACAAGAGTTTGATGTAGAGATCCGGGATAAAAAGGGGACTGAAAATGTGGTGGCGGATCATTTATCGAGGCTTGAGGACTACTCGTACCTTAATGGTGAAGAGAGTGTGATTCCGGTTAATGAAAATTTTCCGGATGAACAACTTCTTGCTTTACATGTCCAAGAGCCTTGGTATGCCGATTTTGTCAATTATTTGGTGTCTAGTATGTTTCCGCCAGATTTCACATCCGAGCAAAAACGTAAGTTTAAATCTGATGTGAACCACTATGTTTGGGATGATCCTTATTTGTGGAAAAGGTGTCCGGATGGTTTGTTGAGGCGATGTGTGCCGGAACATGAGCAAGAGAGTGTGTTAAGGTTTTGTCACGAATTACAATGTGGTGGGCATTTTAGTGGTCAAAAGACTGCTAGAAAGATTTTTCAAGCCGGTTTCTATTGGCCCACCATATTCAAAGATGCTCATGCGTTTTGTAAAAAGTGCGATAGGTGCCAAAGAACTGGAGGCATAGGAAAGAGAGATGAGATGCCCTTGCAAATAATTTGATAGTTGATATATTTGATGTATGGGGCATTGATTTTATGGGCCCTTTTCCCCCGTCCCATGGTTTTCTTTACATTTTGGTGGCTGTTGATTATGTGTCCAAGTGGGTGGAGGCTATTGCCACCCGTACTAATGAGGCTAATGTGGTTTCCAAGTTTGTTGTTGAGAATATTTTTAGTAGGTATGGTGTACCAAGGGCCATAATCACCGATCAAGGGACACACTTCACCAACAGAATGTTCAATGCGGTTTTGAAAAGGTATGGGGTTGTGCATAAATTAGCTACAGCTTATCACCCCCAAACCTCGGGCCAGGTGGAGGTGAGTAATAGGCAAATCAAAGGGGTTCTTGAGAAAACAGTGCGCCCTAATAGAAAGGATTGGGCATTGAAGTTGGGTGATGCATTGTGGGCGTATAGAACGGCATACAAAACCCCTATTGGTATGAGCCCTTACCGGATTGTGTATGGTAAGGATTGTCATCTTCCGGTGGAATTACAACACAAGGCATTTTGGGCGGTGAAAGAGTTGAACATGGACATGGGCTTAGCGGGTGAGAAAAGGCTATTGGCCCTTGATGAGATTGAGGAGTTGAGACAAGAGTCGTATGAGAATGCCAAGCTTTACAAGGAGAGAACCAAACGGTATCATGACAAGAACTTACGGCCTAAAAATCTGAGGCCGGGAATTAAGGTTCTCTTGTTCAACTCTCGATTGAAGTTATTTCCGGGTAAGTTACGCTCCAAATGGTCGGGATCGTTTGAATTAGTGAAGATATTCCCACATGGGGCGGTGGATCTCAAAGATTTACACAATGGCACTACATTTAAAGTGAATGGGCATCTTGTGAAGCCTTACTATGAAGGTATGGCTATGGTGGATAATATAGATGTGATTGAGTTGGGGGAGCCGGATATCATTGACTAATCTCTCCAAGGCATGACGTCGAGCTTACCGACATAAAACAAAGCGCTGATTGGGAGGCAACCCAATGTAGGTAACATGTATTGCTTTCGGTATTTTTGTTTCGGTCATTTTTCATCTTTGCTTTTGAATGTGTTGTGTGTTTAGTGGTTCATGCCATGAGGACATAGCATTGTTTAAAGTGTGGGGATGGAGGTATATATAAAAAAAACAAAAAACAAAAAAAACAAAAAAAAATCATTACTTTTGGGTGTTTTTATCTTTTACTTTGTGAACATGTCGAACTACGGTGACCTGAGCCTATTTTTGTGGGTAGTCCGCCCACATTATTGGGGACGTAGGCAACGAAAGTGCGGTCAAAATATGAGTCAATTTTTAGTTTATCAACAGATTTTATGCTTGGGGTGTTGTTTTGTGGTGGTGTGCAGGTAAGGAGCCGATAAAATCCCCACTGTTGAGTTGGGCAACTGCCCATGGATATGTGGGCGACCGCCCATGGTCATTTGAAAAGAGGGGGCAACCTGCTGTATTGATGGGCGACCGCCCAGGAGGTGTTGGGCGACCGCCCAAGTTGTTTTGAAATTAAAGTGAAGCTGCTGTTTAGTTGGGCGACGGCTCAGAGGTATGTGGGCGACCGCCCATGTCTTGAGTCAATAGCGAGCAAATGTTTCTGGACATATGGGCGACCGCCCAGGGGGCATGTGGGCGACCGCCCATGTCAAATTTCAGGTGTGCAATTTAACCCTAGGCCGCCTCTCTCCTTTCTCTCTCTAATTTCAAAAGACCATTCTCTCTCTCTCTCTTCAAAGATCCGCCCCCTTCACTCACTCTCTCTAAAAATTACTCCTTCAAACACCCAAACCCACTACCCAAAACCCCTATTTGCCTACTAAATCACCTTTCCCTCATCATAATCAATCTCCTACACCCGAAAATTTAAACCCACATCACCATTGTTGAAGCAAGAAGCTTGAGAAATTGGCAAGGTTGCAAGGGTGGATTTTGAAGCTCAAAGTTGAGGAATCTGTGTGTAAATCAGTGATTCAAGGTGTGTGGTTTCTTTTTCCGGTTATCTTCTACGATTCCGGCGGAATTCCGGCCATCTCCGGTGACCATCTCCGGCGACTATTCCGGCAAGTAAGAATTCATCCTCCTCCTTTAGTGCCTTCTTTGTGCGAGTTTTTGTGGATTTTGAAACAAAATGCCAAGGCAAAGAAATCCCCCCGTCCCAGAAGTTGCCTTTGATGCAACTAGATTTGTGGGTAGCAAGGCACAAGCTTTTTTTGATAAACATGAGAATAAGGCTTTTGCTATTGAGAATGAGTTTAAATATGAGGAGCTTGAGCTGGATGACATTTTTCAACGGTACAGGGTGGGGAAATTTGGCAAAGCGACCAGAAAATAAAGGGTCGGCATTATTGGTGAGGGAGTTTTATGCAAATGCATTTGAAGCAGGGAGTGTGAGGAAGAGTGCAATTGTGAGAGGCAACAATGTGTGGTATTCCGGTGATGATATTAACAGATATTATGGAATGGTGTCTCCCGGACGTGAGAATAGCGCTTGTGCCTACTATTCTAGTGCTAAGATTATGGAAGGAAACGTGGCGGGTAATCTTGATAGGTTAGCCCCATTTTTTGTAGACATTGATTTGACCTTGTTGAGGAATGGTAATGTGATGAAGGCACGGAATTTGGATTTTAGGATGCGGGCTTTGCATCGGTTCATCTGTGAGCGCATTATGCCCACATCTCATTATGGGGATGTACATTGGAGAAGAGCCCTGTTGATGAATATTGTGTTATCCGGGCAGAATTTCAACACCGGATTGACAATGTCTCTGGAGATAGTAAACACTTACAAGAGTATGGGGAGGTGTAATTTTAATTTTCCATTGTTGATTTCTGGACTAATTGAGCGAGCGGGGGTCAATTTTTCCCGTCTTCGAATTGTGAGGGACCTTACTTCATCTGGGACTGCTGTGAGCAACAAGACACTCACAAACAAAGGACACACTTTACATCCAGGTGAAGGGTCTTCTAGAGGGAGTAGAGAGAGAATTGTTGATGAGGAGATGGAGGAGCAGGAGTTCACCCCCACAGAGGCCGCATATTACATGGCGGGCCACATGGATGCTTTGGCTGGAGACATTAGGGAGCTGCGAGGCCAGTTTGATGGTTTTGGTCAGAGACTGACTAGCATGGAGGAGAGTCAGAGGCAGATTCAGTCGCAGATTACGGAGGACCTTTATGCCTCTAGTATGTGGAGGCAGCGCATGGAGGATGAGCAGATGGCCATCTTTCATGATATTCGGGACAGACTTCCACCACCTCCGTCGCCACAGCACATTCCATACCACCCCCCGCAGTATCGGGACCCACAGCAAATGAGGGGGTGGTCATCTTGGGATGAGCAGCAGCAGAACCCTGACACGAGCGGGAGTAGATCGTTTGGTCCTTGGGACCATTTCTATCGCTGAGTTGTGGTTGGAGGTACCCCTAACCCTTTGTGCTTTTGTACTTTTTGTTCCTTTCATTAGGGACAATGAAAGTTTTTAGTTTGGGGGTGGGGTATCATTGTTTGTGCTATGCTAGTATTAGGATTTTCAGTTTTTATTCATAGTTTTTGTTAAAAAAAAAATAATAAAAAAAATTGTTCTCTTTATTTTGGAATGAGTTGGCCAAAGTCCGTGATGATTGAGTGTTGTTTGTTAATCACCGGTGTTGTCTTGGATGTGGGGATTAGGGTTACATTGAAACAATAAACTATGATTGCACCACCTCTCACTTCCATTTATCATTGGTCATTGTTGTCACTCTAGGTGCCCTTTATGGGATCACTTGTGCATTCTCGGGGTCCCTAGAACATTGTTTGCATGATTGTCAATAACACGTCAATAGGCTATTTTGATATATATGGCTAATTTCTTTCAACCCTTTTTTGTGTGCCTTGGACTTTCGAACTTAGTAAATAAAATTTACCATTAGAACCCCTTTTGAGCTGTTAACAAGAATGAAACACGAGACCGTCATTCACCTTCAGTTGATGCCTCTTTCCCTACCTTTTTCACTTAGTGCTAGGATGTCGTACCTTTATTGGAAAGTGAACTAAGGAATGATTGGGATTATGGGATTGAACTTGGGGGATTGGAATGGAATGTACAAATTGTGGTCAAAGTGCGAAAATATAAAGGGGTGTGAAACGCAATGAAGAGGGGCAGTAAAAAAAATAAAATAAATAAATAAGTGAAATAAAAATGTTTATATTTGCCCCTCCATTGTGTCAAAAGTTAAAAATTAGACAAGGCCACAGAAAGCAAGGAATTGTGCTCAACCCCATGTTTATTCATGTATGAAAAGTTTTAGTTTGGGGGTTGGCACAATGGGAAGTAAAGGGTGAGCGGAGTGAATCATGGTAGTGAGGTCGTACATGTAAAAAGAAGGCTTCTTAGTTTCACTTTCCTATTTCGTATGTCCTTACCTTCGTTTGTAACCGTGAACCTAGCTGTAACGACCCTAAACCTAGGCACCTATTTTAGCATCATAATATGTGCTTTTAATATTATTTTTAATATTATGTGTTTATTTTATATCTTTGATTTCTTAAAATTAAAATAAAATGATTGGAAAATAAAATAATGTTCTTGGGAGAAGTATAATAATAGGAATGGATAAAATAAATAAAATGTGGATAGTTATTTGTGTAGGGAAAAATAAATAAATAGAAAAGAAGTAAGAGAAAAAAAGAGGTTAGATGGCATGGGGGGGCCATTTTCCCCTCCTTATTTCCCTCCCTATGTTCCCCTCCTTAGTCAACCAAGGGCCATACCTTCTTACTTTCCCCATGCCTTCCCCTACTCCATCCGACCTCCCTCCTCCTTCCCTCATCATTTTCATCTTCTTCATTCTTCCTTCTTCCATTTTTCCATGGAAGCTCCATCTTCAATTCTCTCCTTCCAAAAATGGTAGTTAATGCAATTCTTCTCCAATCGACGATCCGGGTGTACTTTTGGGTTCGTGGAGTCGAGAGGAACACATTGAGCTAAGAAGATCTTTGATCCACTTCATAATTTATAAGTGAGTTATTATGACTTTCCCTTCATTAAATGTTCATGAACTATCGGATGTTGTTATTGTTATTATATTGTTGGTTGAGTGTTGGGAACCTTTCTTGGTGTAGAGAAATGTTTAATGACCTATATGTAAGGTTTAGGTATATGGAAGTTGACAAAGAAGCAAGAGAATGGTTTAAATGGGAATAGAAAGGTTAAAGATGAAATGGGTAGTTTAATGAGTAAAACAACCAAGAATTAAAAAGATTAAAGCTATCTTATGTGATTAGGAATGCTTAAAGTATGATATTGGTGATGTTAGGCAACCTCTTTATGTTCACAATTTAGAGAAAGCTTGGGGTGGATTTTTGGATTTTCTTGAAATAGGGAATTAGAGTTGCTGCTGTGTATTGGGAGCAGGGGCTCCCCCCTTTTGGGAGCGGGCGCTCCCTCCTTCCAGAAACTTGTGTCAAACTTGGCTACTTTGGGAGCAGGTGCTCCCTTTTATTGGGAGCGGGCGCTCCCCCATGGCGTAGAACCGAGTACAGAATTTGGTGTCTTGGGAGCAGGTGCTCCCTCTTTTTGGGAGCTGGTGCTCCCCCCAGCAGAAATTTTTCTCCATTTTCCTTTCTCGCTGATTTCTCCCAACGACTTCTTAGCTTGATCCCTAACCATGATAAGGTAGTAGAATCTAACCTCCCCGGGATACAAATTAATCCTTTTAACCTAGGTTAAAGTAGAATACTTTAGCTACACAATGACATCTTAAGTGATCAAAATGGAATTGTGGAAGTAGTTTAAATATGGTCCCGAAAGTGGTTGATAGGCTTGATTTGTGACTTCACCAAAATAGTTCCAACTTGGGAAATAGATCTTGAACTTTTATTAAGGTTATTCGAGGTTGTATAATGAAAATGTAGGAATGGTTTATGATACATAGTGTCCTTACTTACTCCATATCTTTGGTGAGTAGTTAACAATAGTGTAGAAGCTATAGGTTTCACTATTGATCTAATTGGTAATGGGAATGTATCACCTTGTGGCATTATTATTCCAAGTTGGGGAATTTTGATTATATGGTTACCATAATATTCTAAGTATGGACTATTAGACATATCGTTATATACATCCCAATTGTGGATTATTTGGTTATATGGTTACCTTACTTGGATTTATGTTCATTGATGGTATTGATTAGCATGAGTATACATTACCATGTTGTTATATTATGATGCATAGTGTATTAAATGGTTGTTGCACTATGGTATTGATTGCATGAGTATACATTACCATGTTATTATATGATTATCCCTTTTTGTGGATTATGTTTCAAGTATCTATGTTGTGCTTGAACATATTGATATTCGGGGGTATAATGGAATTCAATCAATTATGGATTTGTTCTATAAGTGATTGAAGGTTCATCATACTGGGACCGCCCTCTCTCGTGGGCCGAGTGGGTGTGCTAACGATCGTATTGGCCCAAAAGGCTTTACAGACCTGTTGCGATTGGTGTACGGGGGAATGCTTACGTATTAAGCCTAAAGCTTTACGATTAGCGATATTATTGTTGGATACTCTATTATAGGTATCTTTTCTTATATGGATCTCTGGAGGATGAGTCCTATAAGAGGTGAATGTGCTGGAGGCAATTCACCAAAGAGTGGAGTTTTACTCCCACGTTGTACGACTTATTGTTCAGACGGGAAAGGTAAAATGAGGTAACGTAAGGTGTTTACCGCTTTCATAATGTGCTATGTGCTACCATGCTATGTGTTGCACTTTGTTTGGCATCTTGCTGCATTCATAATAGCTCATTGAGATTTATTCTCACCCCTTCCCTTTCTTGTTTTAGATTGTCCGAGACAGTGGCTGGAACCCGGTGAGGCCGGGGATAAATTGTGGACTTTTGCTTTTGGGGACTTGTCAGGTTAAGTGTATAAGTTGGTTGTCTGGGTGTATTTATTTAGTAAAACTCTTTTGAGAAGATGTGTATAAACTCTTTTGTAAAACAAAGTTAATTATGAGTTCGATGTAAGAAATCATTTTATGGTTTATGGAAGTTGTGGAGTGGTGATATTATTAATTGGTTTAATTTGGTATTTGAAAATGGGTTTTCTTTTAAAAGGAAAATAAAAGTTTTGAAAATTAGAGAGGAGATTTCCTAGTTGGGCTTCTCAAGCTCGGGATACGCTGTAGGTCCCGGGTTGGGGTGCTCACAGTTGGTATCAAAGCTTAGTTTAGAGGTCAAGGGTAGATGTCTAAACTAAGGGGGAGTGTGTGGTAATTAACGCCGAGTGTTTAATGCAGGAGTTCGTTCTAATGGCCGGAAGCAATGATGATCAGCGAAAGGTTCTAGGAAATGAAGGAGATATGGGTATAGGTGGAAATCAGAAGGAAGAGGTGATGAAATTTTTCAGGATGTTTGTAAATAATATGGAGACTAGAGGATCGGTTCCGAATCAACCTGAGGGATACCAAAGTGATGGATTAGAAAGATTTGTGAAGATGAACCCACCGAGCTTTAACGGAGATCCGAATCCGTTCAAGGCAGAAAAATGGTTAGCAGAAATGAATAGGATTTTCGAGGTTATAGAAAGTCCCAACAAAGAGAAAGTTAGGTATGCCGTTTTCAAACTTGAAGGTCCAGCTGATCAGTGGTGGCAGAATTTGAAGAGAAGTTGGGAGCAGGATCATACGCCCCAGACTTGGGATAATTTCACTCATCAGTTCGAGGATTATTTCATTACCATGGTTACAAGGGATAGGAAGGAGATTGAATTCTTAGGACTAAAACAAGGGACCATGACGGTGAATCAGTATTCAGCCCGGTTCGAGGAATTAGCTAGGTGTTGCCCTCATTTGGTATCGCATGAAGTGAAAAGGGTTCAGAAGTTTGTAACAGGTTTGAGGAGTGAGCTTAGGAAGAAATTATGGATTAATAATTTCACCGATTTTCAGACAGTCATAGATAGAGCATATAAGGTCGAAAAGGACATTGGGGAAAATAGTGGAAAATTGGAAGATGGGATTGGAAACAAGCCAAGGTATATAAGACAAGGAACCAAACTCATTAGAGGACAGCCAAGGACTTTAACTTCAAGAAGTGTGAGAGGAGAGTTTGTAGTATCTTCTTCATCTAGGCCAAAATCCAAACAGTATGGGATGAATTGTAAATTTTGCAAGAAGATTGGGCATACCGAAGATCATTGTTGGAGTAAACAAGGTAAGTGTATTAAGTGTGGAGAAATGGGACACTTTAGGAGGAATTGTCCAAAGTTTCTTCAGGGACGAGTTTCAAGCAGCGGTCAGCCGGGTGGACGACAAAGAGGTGGTACCAAAAGAGATAGCGAAGGAGAACCGAAAGAGAAGGTCTATGGTCGAGTACATGTTTCGAACCTAGGAGAGATAGCTTCCTCAGAGGTTACTAGAGGTATATTCCCTGTCTCAGAAGTAGGGGTCATATTTTATAGATCCTGTTGCATATCATTTATATTTGGCATCACATTTTGCTTATATGTGACATACATTGTTTGAGATATTGTTTTATTGTTAGAGGATTCTGCTCTTATGAGAGGATACCTCGAACCTCCCTTGATTTACCACGATAGTGATGTGGTCATGACTGAGCATGTATTGCTAGTTGATTTGGTATGATTACCAATTTGTAAAACTGAGATATACTTGACCTGGAAGGTTAAGTAGTTGTTATGCTTTGGTAGACTATCATAAGAAATGAGTCTTCTTTTCTATACCCAATTTGATTATATTGGTATTTAATATAGATAAACCTTTATATGGTATTCTTGTTATATATGTGTTTAAGCCAGAAAAATGTTGGTTAAAAAGTGTAAAAGGTATTTGGTTGGTGTTAGACTTGCATAAGAAGTCTTTCCGGAAATTTTTCGTGCTAGTTGTGAGTAGATGGTAATTGTATTTCCATCGAAGTATCTCATGTGTTGAGTCTAAGTATGATAGGCAGAATTTTAAGCCTTATTTTGATGGCTTTATGGTAATTAGAATTGAGGGTCTCTTTGTTAATTAAAGTTTTGAGAGGATCATGAAAATCATTGGAGAGTTGGGTTAATGATTCCTTGTGAGGAGTCCTGGTATGCAAAGTTTAGCTAGTATGAGTTGGCTCGAGAAGTTTCCAAAATTTGGGGTTATATAGTCTTAAGCTTGGAAGTTACCATGGATCTTACAAGGATTGTGTCCGTAATCTTTGAGGTTGGCAAAGTGCCACCAAAGGAATTTTCAAGGAATTCTCGAGAGTTATAAAATCGTTGGTTTAGAAGGATATCAATGGTGTAAGATGTAATAAGAATGAATTATATTGGTAGAAATGGGGAATAAAGTAACTACAGATCCTATCCTTACCTTACCTAATGAATGTGAGAATTTTGTGAATTTTAAGTGCGTATTAAAGGAAGATTGGATTGTGATATTAAGAGAAATGTGAGAGTGATAGCGTATGCTTTGAGGAAGTTAACTTAGATGAAGCGAAAATTTTCTTATTCCTTACTTGAGAGTGACTACAATTGTGTTGCGTTATCTAAGTAAGAATCTTATCTTCTTGAAGTTTCCTTTTTGGGATTTGTGACCGACCCTATGAGTTTGGAGAATTTAATTATTCGAGGGGGAGAGATCTACAAGCCTAAGCGATGGTTGGAACTATTAAAAGATTTTAGTTGCGTCATTTTATATTATCCGTAAAAGTTATTGTGATTTCAAATGAGATTAGCCGAAAGATTTATATGTCGTTAAGTGTATCCTTTGAGTCGTAAGGCGATATATTGTTGCAAATAGTCAAGTTAGACCCATAGAATGTGGAGACTTTAAGGGAAGTTCAACGGTGATTCAGAATTTAATAGGATGAGAGGATAGTCTCAGGATGAGAAGATTATCCAGATTTTTGAAGAATAGATTGTGTGTTGGGTTTCCTTTCAACTGGAGAGGTTCTATTAATCTTAAGGGAGTTTAGTATAATAGCAGTTTAGTCTAGCATTGAATGGGTATTATCTAAAGATTGGTATGAGAAATTTTATTTATGATCCTTCGTACGTGTGGAATTCTGCAATTAAGGATGTTTAGGCAAATTTGAATTATGTGGGGAAAACGTTGAGAGTTATTAGGATTTCAATTCCGGGATTAAATTCTATGGTGTTGATAATGTACATAAGAATCATGACTTGAGGAAACCAGTTGAAAGTGGTAAATTGAAATGTTTGGGAAAGTACCCTTTGTTATGGATCATTAAGGTAATCAAGTTTAAAATTCGGGACGAATTTTCTTTAAGGAGGAGTGAATGTAACGACCCTAAACCTAGGCACCTATTTTAGTATCATAATATGTGCTTTTAATATTATTTTTAATATTATGTGTTTATTTTATATCTTTGATTTCTTAAAATTAAAATAAAATGATTGGAAAATAAAATAATGTTCTTGGGAGAAGTATAATAATAGGAATGGATAAAATAAATAAAATGTGGATAGTTATTTGTGTAGGGAAAAATAAATAAATAGAAAAGAAGTAAGAGAAAAAAGGAGGTTAAATGGCATGGGGGACCATTTTCCCCTCCTTATTTCCCTCCCTATGTTCCCCTCCTTAGTCAACCAAGGGCCATACCTTCTTACTCTCCCCATGCCTTCCCCTACTCCATCCGACCTCCCTCCTCCTTCCCTCATCATTTTCATCTTCTTCATTCTTCCTTCTTCCATTTTTCCATGGAAGCTCCATCTTCAATTCTCTCCTTCCAAAAATGGTAGTTAATGCAATTCTTCTCCAATCGACGATCCGGGTGTACTTTTGGGTTCGTGGAGTCGAGAGGAACACATTGAGCTAAGAAGATCTTTGATCCACTTCATAATTTATATGTGAGTTATTATGACTTTCCCTTCATTAAATGTTCATGAACTATTGGATGTTGTTATTGTTATTATATTGTTGGTTGAGTGTTGGAAACCTTTCTTGGTGTAGAGAAATGTTTAATGACCTATATGTAAGGTTTAGGTATATGGAAGTTGACAAAGAAGCAAGAGAATGGTTTAAATGGGAATAGAAAGGTTAAAGATGAAATGGGTAGTTTAATGAGTAAAACAACCAAGAATTAAAAAGATTAAAGCTATCTTATGTGATTAGGAATGCTTAAAGTATGATATTGGTGATGTTAGGAAACCTCTTTATGTTCACAATTTAGAGAAAGCTTGGGGTGGATTTTTGGATTTTCTTGAAATAGGGAATTAGAGTTGTTGCTGTGTATTGGGAGCAGGGGCTCCCTCCTTTTGGGAGCGGGCGCTCCCTCCTTCCAGAAACTTGTGTCAAACTTGGCTACTTTGGGAGCAGGTGCTCCCTTTTATTGGGAGCGGGCGCTCCCCACGGCGTAAACCGAGTACGTAATTTGGTGTCTTGGGAGCAGTGCTCCCTCTTTTTGGGAGCCGGTGCTCCCCCACAGTAAATTTTTCTCCATTTTCCTTTCTGGCTGATTTCTCCCAACGACTTCTTAGCTTGATCCCTAACCATGATAAGGTAGTAGAATCTAACCTCCCCGGGATACAAATTAATCCTTTTAACCTAGGTTAAAGTAGAATACTTTAGCTACACAATGACATCTTAAGTGATCAAAATGGAATTGTGGAAGTAGTTTAAATATGGTCCCGAAAGTGGTTGATAGGTTTGATTTGTGACTTCACCAAAATAGTTCCAACTTGGGAAATAGATCTTGAACTTTTATTAAGGTTATTCGAGGTTGTATAATGAAAATGTAGGAATGGTTTATGATACATAGTGTCCTTACTTACTCCATATCTTTGGTGAGTAGTTAACAATAGTGTAGAAGCTATAGGTTTCACTATTGATCTAATTGGTAATGGGAATGTATCACCTTGTGGCATTATTATTCCAAGTTGGGGAATTTTGATTATATGGTTACCATAATATTCTAAGTATGGACTATTAGACATATCGTTATATACATCCCAATTGTGGATTATTTGGTTATATGGTTACCTTACTTGGATTTATGTTCATTGATGGTATTGATTAGCATGAGTATACATTACCATGTTGTTATATTATGATGCATAGTGTATTAAATGGTTGTTGCACTATGGTATTGATTGCATGAGTATACATTACCATGTTATTATATGATTATCCCTTTTTGTGGATTATGTTTCAAGTATCTATGTTGTGCTTGAACATATTGATATTCGGGGGTATAATGGAATTCAATCAATTATGGATTTGTTCTATAAGTGATTGAAGGTTCATCATACCTGGGACCGTCCCCTCTGTGGCCACAGAGTGGGTGTGCTAACGACTGTATTGACCCAAAAGGCTTTACAGACCTGTTGCGATTGGTGTACGGGGGGAATGCTTCTGTATTAAGCCTAAAGCTTTACATTTAGCGATATTATTGTTGGATACTCTATTATATGTATCTTTTCTTATATGGATCTCTGGAGGATGAGTCCTATAAGAGGTGAATGTGCTGGAGGCAATTCACCAAAGAGTGGAGTTTTACTCCCACGTTGTACGACTTATTGTTCAGACGGGAAAGGTAAAATGAGGTAACGTAAGGTGTTTACCGCTTTCATAATGTGCTATGTGCTACCATGCTATGTGTTGCACTTTGTTTGGCATCTTGCTGCATTCATAATAGCTCATTGAGATTTATTCTCACCCCTTCCCTTTTACTGTTTTAGATTGTGCTGAGACAGGTGACTGGAACCAGTGAGGCCGGGGATAAATTGTGGACTTTTGCTTTTGGGGACTTGTCAGGTTAAGTGTATAAGTTGTTTGTCTGGGTGTATTTATTTAGTAAAACTCTTTTGAGAAGATGTGTATAAACTCTTTTGTAAAACAAAGTTAATTATGAGTTTGATGTAAGAAATCATTTTATGGTTTATGGAAGTTGTGGAGTGGTGATATTATTAATTGGTTTAATTTGGTATTTGAAAATGGGTTTTCTTTTAAAAGGAAAATAAAAGTTTTGAAAATTAGAGAGGAGATTTCCTAGTTGGGCTTCTCAAGCTCGGGATACGCTGTAGGTCCCGGGTTGGGGTGCTCACACTAGCCATGCGATCTTTCGCACAAATAACACTTAAAGCCATATATTTTTTTTTATTCATTATCAATTAGCCGGGTTGACAATCGTGTAAACATGCATATGAGTGTCCCTTTTTGATCATTTTTGATACATGTTATATTAGAGCATCATTTAGTGAATCCATAAACAATCCTAGAGTGTGACAATGAGCTACCATACATCACTTCATCATTCAGGCCGCGGTGAAAAATTGTGGGTTTTTGCTTTAATGTAACTTTAATTCAATGTCCATGATAGCACATTTGTGATTGTTTGGTGTAAGGATCTGAGACTTGTGTGGCCAACAAAACTCCCATGGTGAATGGAACATCCCAAAAATATTTTTAGTTGTCTAGTTGTTTAGTTAATTTTTGTTGTTTAGTTTAGTTTCATATTTGGTTTTTACTCGGGGACGAGAAAAAGGTTAGTTTGGGGGTATTTGATGGATGTGTTTTTACACACCCATTTCATATACTTTCTCACTTACTTGGAGTTTGATTTCCCGGGTTTTGTTGTGTTTTAATCAATATTTTGGAGTTTTGTTAAGAACAGGGCTAAATGCGGGAAAGTGTGAAATACAAACAAATTATGGCGAAATTTTGACTCGCAAGGACTTTGGAGTAATTTTGGAGAAAGTCAGAATGCTGGAGGAACCTCTGTTGTGATGGGCGACCGCCCAGGTTTATATGGGCGACCGCCCAGGTTGAAGCCCCAAAGCATTGAAAGGTCTGTTAAGGTGGGCGACCGCCCAGGAATAGGTGGGCGACCGCCCAAGCTAAAGAATTCCCAAGCGTTGAAGGCTCTGTACACATGGGCGACCGCCCAGGGCAAGGTGGGCGACCGCCCATGCCCCCGTTTTCAGAAATTCAGTTTCCTATTTTATGAAGGATTTCATGCTCCTTTTCAAAAGTGGCCCCCTTTCTTCTCCAGTTTAAATAGAATTGCTGGAGACATTAGTTTTTATGCTTTATTGTCCATTGTAAGTTGAAGGCTAGAGGATTGAAGGAGTGTTTGTGCTTCAATCATTGGTCCAGGTTTATGCTTTTTCTTTCAATTTGTGTAATCTTTAGTTGGAACATGAGTAGCTAATTTTCTATTTCATGGATTGGGTATAAACGGTGTCAAAGTTTTATGCTAAATATTTAATTTCAATTTTAATTAATTTCTTGTTCCACAAAGTTGTTCTTCATCTTATTTAGGGGTTTTATTGGATCATTAACGTGAGCAATAATTACCGGATTAAACTTTGTGGATTAAATCCAATCGGTTACGTAATTGTATCGAGAAGGTTTAGGTTCATGTATTCCTTGGATTTTTAATGCAATCTTGAATTATTGGGTGACGTAATTGAAACCCTAGTAATTGAGATTAGAAGAGTTGCAAATCGCACACCAAACCGTCCCAACTCTTGCAATAGTGAATGAACCCTTGAAATTGATTAAATACTATTTTATGAATAGCATATTACTGCGACACTGTGAAATCCCAATCCGTGAATCCTTTTTAATCTGGTAAATTCCTTTGATTTTTGCTTCCGTGCTTTGTTTGCTTGCTTCTTTAAGTGTTTAATTGTTTTTCGTCATTAGCTTTAATTAAAAATCAAAACCCTCCCTCTTTATTACTTTTAGCATTAATTAAATCTACTTGTTAAAACCAACGAGTCTCTGTGGTTCGACCCCTGCTTGTGCATATTGCTACACCGGTAGTGAGTACACTTGCTCGGTTTTATTACATAGTGGATTTTCGTCCATCACAAGGCCTGCTTGAAGGCCGAGCTAGCCTTGAGCTGGGAGATGGCTTCAGCAATTTTTGAAGGCAAGTCGCCTCTAACTACTTATACCGAGCATCCGCTTCCTCGACATTTTCTCCCGCCCCGGCCTCGGAGCCTCTCTACCTCGGCCTTGCATGGCCTTGGTGGCCTATTCGGCTTTAACCTGGGCCTCCTTGCCATTCTTCTTTGCCTTGGCCACTTTCTGCTCATCTACTTCAGCCCTCAAGGACTTCAGAAACCCCACGGCTTTGGCCACATCGACTTTATTCTTCTCGATCTGTATATTAATGCTTATGCTACAGATCGTCAGCAGCCTTGCTTTTTATGGCTTCATAAGCCGTGATGGTGGCAAGCTACAACAAGCAAGAATTCATCAGCAAAAAGATACAAGTACTATAAAAACCATGTAAGGAAAAAGAAAACTACGATAAGGTATACCTCGCTGAGAATAAGGCCTTTTCTGTTCGCCAAGTGCTCCTCGCTTCTACGGAGTCAATGAAAACATTGAGCAGGTCTTCATCCATTGCTCGGTGGACTACAGGCTTACCTAGCCTGAGCTTGGGGCCCTTCCTGGCCAACACATTTAGCCCATTGCTCGGTGTAGTGTTCCTTGGTAACCACCTCGGCCTCAGGATAAGTTTTAACATGCCAGGCAGTGACCTCTTTGGAGGAAGAGGCATCATCAACTCTCTTCGAGGAAGGCTCCTCAAGAATGGCTTCAGTATTTGACCTTTTTTGGCCAGAAGTCCTTTGGACGGCCTCCGGCTCCTCGGAACCAGCTTGACCGATATGCCTTTGGGCCTCCTCGGTTTCAGGGGCTAGAGTCTGGGAGCTATGCCCCTCTTCGACATGGGCGTCTTGCCCGTCGTTTACTTCCTCGGTAGAGGTAGCATTACCCCCACCGGCTTCAAAGGCAATGCCCCAGCGTCCTTGGTGGACAAAACTGATTGACGATGAACGGCGTCATCCCGTCTTTTGTTTTTGGCTGAGGATCGAGAAGTCCTCCTTTTCAGCTTCATCAAAGCTTGAGGGTCCAGAATTTCCTTTTCCATTTTCTTGGTTTGCTCCTCGGTTAGATCTGCAAAGATGAGAAAGACATGTTAATACAATGACGAGGACGAACATAAGCAAAATAAAAATTATACAAGTATGAAAGACGGGAAAGAAAGAAATTTACAGCCAACGACGCCATCCTCGGTAAGACACTTGTCATCATAAAGTTTGCAGACGCCACACTCAACATGGAATCAGTCAGGAAATCTATTCCCCTAACGACGGGGGCGAGGGGACCAACCCGTCAAAGGGCCCTAGCATGATGCCAACCTGTACGTAGAACCTATGGTCGTTTTCCAAGTTCGACCAACATAAGGTGCCTACCTCGGCAAACTGCCTCAACCTCTCACTCAACTGCCCACTTCACTGTGCTCCAAACCCGCTCGGGCATACAAGGGTACTTCGAGGGAGAAGCAAACTCCCAACTTGTCGGCTCTCTACTCTAATAACATGGTTATTCCACCCAGATACCTTGCTCGACATGGGATAAATGAGTTTGGGCTTATTTGGATAACTCTTTATCACCACCAGCCTCGTATCCTCCTTATAGCTGACGGTAAAAAAGTGGTGGAAGGCAGACTGACAATGCTCAAAACCTAAGTTACGTCAAAGAACTATGAAGCTGGTGAGGAACCTCATAACGTTGGTACCTAGCATAGCCGGGACGACTTGCATGTCCTCGAGAAATTCACATATGAAGGGGTCTAAGGGAAGACGGAGGCCTAGTTGGAACTGTTTGAAGAAAAAATGGACATAATTCAGGGAGTACATGAAATCCTCCATGGCCTTCTCGTCTTTGATAGGCACACCGGGGAAGTAACTAAGTCGGTATTCCTCCCTGATACCCCATACTTTGAATGTAATTTCTCTAACATGGGTTCCCCAGGTCTAATAGGTTTAGGCCTAGGGATATAAGTCCTACCCTGGCCTCTACCTCGGCCTCCAGATTGGGCTCCCTCGGGAAACGCATCTACAATCCTCCCCGAAGTTGATGAACCAGTAGGACGAGCAGCAGCATTTCCCCTTCCCGTCATGGCTGCACAAATAAAAGAACAAAAGGTCAAAATATGACCAAGACATACTTAAAAACGAGGACGAGGAAGCATCCCTTCTCGCCGTACTAGTTAAAACCGAGGAGGTATCCTTACCCAACAATGGAGGACGCTCCAAATGGTCAGACTTCAAGTAGTAGAGGTTGATATGGTCAAGAATCTCAGTACAACCGTGGAACAACACAACGTTTGGAGACTCAACGTCAAGACAGTCAATCCTAAACCGACTAGGATAACCGACGTTGGTCCTAGGCGACTAGTACCTTGTCAAAATCTCCCCTATCTCGTTCAAACTCAACATCATCCGAGGGCCATCAATTCGTTGGTAAATTCTAAGATTCTGAGTGTGATAACATTATAGGGTGTTAGGATTGCTGCTCCATGTTCTTGCCGTCTCTAAAGAACAAGGAAGGAACAAGATTGTTCAAGAAAAGCTTCAAGAAAAGGGGCAACAATGGTGGTCACCAAGAACAACACCAAAAAAACCCAGAAAATTGCAAAAAATAAGGAGATTGAGAAGAAATTTACCTAATCAAAGATTGTTGAAGGAGATACGAACAAATTCAGAGCACAAACACCAAAGATCCTCAGAAAATCAAGAACACCGACTTGCGATTTGAAGCTTGCTAGTTCTCTCTCAAATGCAAATAGTGATAAAAGATTGAAAATGAGTTGGGTTTTTGTTTTTATACCCAAATCTAAAAACGGGTACGGGTCAAAAATCGGGTAAAAGCGTCGTCTGTTCCTTGCAATAAATGTTCTAGAGGGTTCCCAATACGAATGTCAGACCTCGTGGACAGCGCCCATCATTGTCTATTTAACCGGGGGATAATGAAACACCTCATGTTTCGTACAAAACCAGTTCGTATCCATTTAAGCCGAGGTAGAGCATCACTTCCTCCTCGTCATAGTCGAGCTAGGAAGTCGGGGCCACTGAACGGTATAAACTGAGGTACGAACGTGGATCGGGCCGAGCACAAAGCCCAATGGATTGGGCCCAAAATATAATCCATACAAGTGTCGAGTACGACAAAGGGAGTGGGCTTTCCCTAAATTTGCTCGTCTTGCTTACTCGTCATTCCCATTATGTTGACCTAGATATATCAGAGCGAATAATGACTAAGGTACATCAATTATACATGCCGACCAGGCATCATCTCATATACCGAGTAAGGCATTTAACAAGACCGACCAAGGCCTCATTTGAAGACGAATGAGCTCCCTCCTCGGTTATCAGCAAAGAAAGGAAATGGGCTTCCCCATCCTTACCATTCTCTTCCTCGACATCAAATCAGGCCGACCAGGCATCGTATGCCGAGGAGATCGCCTTCCAAGGCGCACGTGCAGATTTCTATTATTTAATTTTACTCAAATAAAGTCTGTGAACAGTTATAATCACACTAGGATTATAACCACCTCGCACACGAATTCCTATTCAACATGAATTTTACAATACTATGCCTATATATACAAGTCATAATTCACATTATTTTGGTAACACATCTTTTAACTCTAAACTCTTGTCAACTGATTTTTCTCTTTAAACACAAATACTTACTCTCACGCCGGAGGACCTTATTCGGTGAAGCCCCGGCTTAGTTTACGTGTCTGTTCATAATTTTCAGACTATTCAATCATACAGGATACAACATGCCGCTGGATTTGGGCTAATCCGAACATTTTTGGCATCATCAGTTTAAATTTTTCGTGATCTCGGAGGATAAGCGAAAGATGCGGGTGTTAAAAGGAAAGTCGGAGGAAAAGGGAGACTAGAAAAAGAAAGAGGCCGAAGGAAGAAAAACACTTTACAATCTTCGATCGAGTAGAGAACTTAGTTATTTATGTGTCGCAATGACGATAACAAATGATGAAATTAATATTAAATAAGATACACAACGGGGGTTAGGATTAGTCTACGTAATGTTGTTTTTTTATTGATCTAACAGTAAATTTTAATAAATATACGAAATTATTAAATATGATATAAAACAGGGGTTAAGATTAATTTATTTAATGTGGTTTGATCTGATAGTTTGGTTTGGTGGTTTGGTCCCAAATCGTAGTTTGGTTTGGTCTGGGAGGGTTAGATCACAAACCAAACCGAAACATGTAGTTACCAAAATTTGAGAATGAACCGAATCATTCATACTTAAAAATCAAATCAACTCGCATGATTTGGTTCGATTTAATTCCAAACCACAGTTAAAACCAAACCAATTAACCCCTAGCTTAAATGTGTTAAAGGACTAGCTATGCATGTAAAAGATACATAGCTCAACCCTTGCATATCCATTATTTGTTTTGTCTTCTCCAATTTAAATTTGTCTCATGAAAGATAGAGTTATTTTCCTTTCGGGTCAAACTTCTCTATGGGTGATTTGCATTCAAATTTGTCTTGATAAGATTTTTCGGGATCTGTTTTTTTTTTTGTTAATTCTCTTTATATTTGAATTTCAAATTTGTCTCGTTTAAAATCGAGTCATATTTTTTCTCCATGTACCACAAAACATAAGTTACAAAACCACATAACTTACAAATCTAGTTTAAAAAAAGCAACGATACACGTACGTTTACACTTTCTTAAAAATGTATATGCTCATCTTTTGCCCCATAGTTTCTATAGTTGTTTGGCATGCGAGAGGTAGATTGTTCAATCCTTTACAACTCCATAAAACCCTCTACACATCTAGGAAAAAATCACATTTTTTGGTTGATCTTAAACATCTATAGTTAATTTACATTCAAAATTGTCTCATTTAACATAAAAGTCATAAAAAAAGATTAGTTAAAGTTGGCATTGGTTTTCTTCAAAATGGGGATGTAGCTCAAATGGTAGAGCGCTCGCTTTGCATGCGAGAGGTACAGGGTTCGATACCCTGCATCTCCATAAAAAATTTAAAAAGTATTTTTATTCTCTTTTGTCTAGACAATCCATTAAATTTGTATTTAGGCAAAGATGTAAAAATAAAATATCCAAATTATAAGGCAATTTTGTCTTGTATCTATGTTAGTTAACGTAGTCATTTTCTTTCTCGATCACAAAAATTGAATAATTAACAAAGTTGTATGGCCCTATAAATCTAGTTAAGAGCTAGGCAACAAAGCATTTACCTTTTAGGAAAGGGGTTTAAGTTATTTTTTAGGTCAATCCTATAAAAAGCGAGCCAATTTAAAACATCTTATTTGAATCGCCGGACAAAGCGAGATAGGACGAAACGTCCTGCATTTTATTTATTTATATATTTAATTTAATTTTTTATTTTTTAATTATAAAATAACGCCTTTTAATGTTTTCAATTTATTGCTTTGACTTCATTATCTCAGTTGAATTTCAGTTTTATAATATTAATGTTTGAAAAAAAAAACTATATTTGCTTTTTGTTTATAATAAACAAGTTAAATCAACTCTACTTTATTAAAGCTCTTAATTATGACTTGTCTTTTTGGCACGCATTGTCCGTATTGACCCGTGTCCCGAGGTGAGGTGAGATGAGACGGGACGGGGTATTTCACCCGTAAAAAATTTGGGATGTCCCATTCCGTCCCATTTCGTAAAGATGCAGAATTTTTTAGACCCGCCTCATCCCATCTCATTGTCCCTGTTAGTGTTAACACCAGTGTTGTCATTTGTGTTGTCTCATGTGTTGCAGCACGTGTTGGCACCGGTGTTGCCTCATATGTTGCCATCGTTCTGGCAGTTTAAAATAAGGATAGTTACTACATGTTATTCATAAATTACAAAGTGATTGTTAATTGTTTTCATTTCTGTTGTTGGTTTGTTAGAAATATATTTGAACAGGTCCAAATGGTTGTATAAAACGTGAAAATTGAGTAAGGAAAGTAAGTTACACATAAATCCCTATTTATTTGTAAAAGTGGAGAACAAGTAAATATTGTTAGAGGGTTATCTGCTTAGAGGGAACGGAGAAAAGGCGTACAAGATTGAAGAAGCTTGGCGATACAAGTGTTGTAGCATAGGAAGATCTAGTCTCCTACAAACATGGAAGGTGGAGCTTAAAAGTAGTTCTCTTTCTTATATCTGTTTTTCTGGTGAGATTGAGTAGGCTACAAGTTCTAAAAGTCTATATAAAGTGCAAGCGTTAGACAACGTCAATCACCTAGTCCAGAAGTTGAGATTTGCACAAGTTAGAACACAGCTCCACAGTGTTGTCCCATGTGTTGACAACACTCTATCCAACACCAGTGAGTTATCGTTAATAGCTTTCATTCTTAGAGTGTTTCTGTGTTTTATATAGTGAGTACTTGCAAAGAGTGTGTTCTATAATAGTTGTTCCACTAATCTATTGATTGAAAATCATTAAAGAACTTTTCGATTTTATAACAAAAGTTTATTAATAAGAAAGGTTTTATCATCCGGGCACCTCTCAAGTTATATATTTATTTATATATATAACTTGAGAAAAATTTATTCTCTTTTGTTTTTTTTATTTTTTTTTATTTCCGCTGCTTTAAAAATCTCAATTATTTTTCGTTTTGAATTGGTGTGAACAGTGTTGTTTTTAGTGTTGACAATACTATTGACAACACTTGTGAGTTTTTCTCACTTATATAAGCTATTAACAATTTCAATTGGTATCACAGTCGACACTTTATTACACTAAGTGTTCGGTCCTTTTTGTCATGGCTATGAATCTTACTACTCCAATTCTAGAGAGACTTTCTATTCTTTATATATATGTAAAGATTCTCTTGTGCCCGTGCATCAAAGTAATTGATGTTTGGGCATTGAAGTCTATTCGTAATGTTTTTCCAATAGAAAGCTCATTGAGGTCAGCCCTAAATATAACCAAGTTGGGTCTCAAACAACTCGAGTCCGTTCATACATGTTCAGGTTTGAGACATTATGCCAACAATTGTGCTAATAACTTGAGAAAGGTTGGTAAAAAATTATGGGTGTACCTTAGTAATAAAGAGGACGAGGAACCTGACCAATTGGCTATGATGGCTGCTGTTTGGAAGTATTCATTGTCAAAATCTAAAGGTGTTGTGTCCGGTGTTGCCTGAAGTGCGACAACACCAACCCCAACACTCAACAGCAGGTATAATATTTATAATATTTCCAATTTTTCAGACACTTTTTGCTTTCATGGTTCAATTAGTGTTGTTATAGGAAGTACAGATGAGAAGGATTTAAGCAAGGATGAGCTTATTGAAGGGTTGAAATATCTCTATGAGGTGTCTCTCAAAAATGGAAGAATGAACACAATATGGTCGTGATCTTAACCAATGAGATTCATGAGCTAAAAGGCTCTTTGACTCGGCTAAAGGCGCAATTAACAAAGAAAAATGGGAAGCTTGATAAGGTCAAGTGCAAATTGAATCTAGTCGGTCCACTTTCAAGAAATTCAACACGGAGTTTTCATAATTGGATGAGATACTCAACATGAGTAAGCCTCTCAAATCAGGTATTGGATTCCAAGACTCACTCGATAAAATCACTTCTACTTTGATAAATGAGGAAACTAAAATGAGTTTTGTAAAAGAACATGAAAAAGAGAAAGGTAGTTCATCTAGTGAGATTTCTGACCATCCATGTGTGTGTGAATATTGTCACATTGCTAGACATAACAAATCTGAATGTTTTACTATTCAAAAGAAAAAAGTCCAGTTCTTAGGTGTTGCCTCAAATGTTGCCAAACTCTCAATACAACACTCGAGACAACACAAGTGGTCAAGAATACAAAAATTCAAAAAATAAAACTTGGTGTCCTAAAATAAATGTGAAATGTAATGTTGTTTATACTGCTTTGAGGACTAATATTTCAGGTTCATGTCACTTTGATAGTGGTTGTTCTCGCCATATGACGAGAACGAAAATATTATTGAAAGAATATGAACCTATTCAAGGAGGATATGTGTCTTATGGAGGTGGAGGAAAGAGCAAGATACTAGGAAAATGAATACTTGATGTTGCCGAATTCCCTGCCTTAAAGAATGTCTTGCATGTTAATGGATTGGTGGCTAATTTAATTAGCATTAGCCAGTTGTGTGATGACAACTTAAAGGTAAAATTTAAAAATAATACTTGTGAAGTTTTTTTTATCATACTAACACTTGTGTTATGACAGGAACCAGATCAAGTGACAATTGCTATGTTGTTGGTGAACAACACGTATGCAATTCAATCAAGGTTGATGACACACTTTTGTGGCATAAAAAATTGGGACATCTCCATTACAGAAATTTGGAGAAACTTATTAGGTTTGATGCTATTAAAGGAATTTCCAAATTAAATTTTAAAGATAAATTTGTGTGCGGGTATTGCCTTAAAATTAAACAAACCCGTGTTACCTACAGTGTTGCCCAACTTCAAGAGCAACACTTTGGAACAATACATTGTTTTTAACTTTTGCACATGGACTTGATGGGTCCAAATGAGGTAGATAGCATGGGTGGTAAGAGGTATTCTTATGTCATTGTGGATAATATTTCTAGATTTACTTGGATCTACTTTTTAAAAGAAAAGTCTAAAATTTTTGATAAGTTTAAATTCTTACATTTCAAAATCAAAAACATGTTTTGCTCACCTATTTTCCGTATAAGATCTAATCATGGAAAAAGAATTTGATAATGTTTTATTTTCTACTTTTTGTGAGAAAAAAGGAATTAACCATGAATTTTCGACCTCTAAAATGTTTCAACAAAATCGGGTGACCGAAAAAAAAAAATAGGATCTTACTAAAAATGGCCTGTGTCATGATGTTTTCCAAAAGTATTTCGAAAAGATTTTGGGTTGAAGCGTTAAACATGGCTTGCCACATTTCTAATAGAGTTTTTCTAAAACCTGTTACAACAATGACACCCTATGAGATTTTGAATGGGAAGAAACATAATGTTCATTACTTCCATGTTTTTGGGTGTGTTTGTTTCATATTGAATGATCGAAATCATTTAGGTAAATTTAAATCTAAGAGTGACAAGGCCATTTTTCTTGGATATTCTCAAAATTGTCTTGCATTTCGTGTGTATAATTTGAGATTGAGAATCGTTCAAGAGTATACAAATATTTTGTTTGATGATTTGGCTAGCATTGCAAGTGAATCAGTTGTAGACACTCCTATAATATGAGTTGAACAACTTAAAGATGTTGCTGGAGAAAGTGTTACCTCAAATGTTGGTCCATGTGTTTAGTCTGGTGTTGCACCAAGTGTTGTCATTAATACGACAACACTAGAGACAACACCAGAAATCAATGCAAGTGCAGAAAATGAAGATAATGAGAACTCCAATGGAGTTAATGAATTATAAAAATAAGAGTATCAAAGCAAGGGCCCCCTTTGAGAATTCAAAAGAATCATCCTATAAGTCAAGTGATCGGGTATTTGAATGATGGGATACAAACAAGACACAAGAAACCGATAAATTATCGAGACATGGTAAAACATGTTAAGGTAAATCACTCTTGTTTTGTATTTAAACTAGAATCTAAAAGGGTTGTTAATGAATTAAAAGATGATTTTTTTATTCAAGTTTTTAACCATGAGAGATTTTCTAGTTTGAAAAAAATCTCTTGGTTTTTATTTCATTTAAAAACTCATGATTATTTTGTTGTATATTATGTTTCATTAATTTTTGTTTTTTTATTTTCTTTTATTTAAAAAAAACTCAGCATAAACTTTTGTCTCGAGGTGTTGTCATCTATGTTGGCAACACAAATAGCAACACTGTGTAACAATAATAATAATAAAAAAATCTTATTATTTAAATCCAATGTGTGGCACTTACTAATTTTTTGTTCTATTATGGGTGTATACTTATGTTAATATATTGATAAGTTCCCCTTTGTGCTTAACGTGACAAAATCACGAATTATATGGTTGATATTTAATGGCAAATGTTGTTGAAATACTTCTAAAGTAACTCGGGGACGACGTTCGCTGTGACGATACTTCCTTGCCAAACGGGAGTATAAAGTATTGGTTTTATACTCGCTACTACAGTGTACCCTACTTGAAAGGTATAAAACTTAATATATATAGCTTTACACTTTGTTAAAAAAACTCGGGGCACATAGCTCGCTAATACGATGCTTCCTTGTAAATAAAGTAAGTGTAAAGTTTGATTAAAATTGACTATGTAATTGAAAAGTAGAAGTTGATATATTTTATAAATATCAAGGGAATCTTATTCAAATGTGTTATTTTATGTGTTACCCAACATTGCTAGCAACACATTAGTAGGTGCTACATTTATTTTTTATTTCTTTTTTTTATTTTTGGATTTTTATTAATTAAATTTTTTGTATTTCAAAAAGTCTATTTTTATAGATTTAGAGTTTGTAAAATCAAAATGTTTTTTTAACAAAAATCCTTAATTTTTCTCTAGCTAAAAGTAATTAAGAAATTTCTATTATTTTAAAGTTCAATTTGATTTGAACTTGATTTTCAAAATATGAAAATCCAAAATTTTCGAAATTTTTCTATAACTACTTTTAGTTGATTTTATTTATTAAAAAAATAAAAAATTAAATAAAAATATGGCCGAATTTCGTGCTGTGAGAGGTTGGGATAGGGTAATTTTTAACTTTTTATTTATAGTTTGTTAAAAAATTTATTTATAAAACGTTTTTAAAATTAAGAGATAAATATGAATTGTTTCAAACTTGTCAAATCAATCCATATTTTCTCTCCCTCTATTCCTTAATTAATCCACCTTCCATCGACATCCTCTATTCACCATTTTCTCACTCTTCTTTTCGTCTCTCTCTCTAAAAAAACCCTCCATATTCAGTTTTCTTTATTCCAAATTCCTCCATGGTCAGCCCTTCAAAAAACTCCCAAACAGCTTCACCCATGGACATTTCTCCATTAGCTCCTTCCAGTGTTACTTCGAGTGTTGCCATTCCTATGGAGGCATCACCTGCAGCAACACTTTCTGCAACACTGTCCGCAACACCAACCATTGATTTGGTTGTGTTAATTCCCCTTCTACTCCTGTCTCAATGGCTCTCCCTGCGAGCACTCTGCCACAAGTGCTCACTCTAGCTCATCGAATCATTCAAAAACATATGTTGGAACAAGTGCGGATAACACTAGTACCATCACAAGAGCCATCATTGTCACTTAACTCGGCTTCACCAAAGGTTTGCCAAACTTTTCGTGAGGGGGAGTATTCTTGATCAGAATACTCTTGCCCATGTCGATACTACTAACCCTTCTGCAAATGTTGAAGAAAATGTTGTATCTTATGCTACCAACACTGGTAACAGCACATAAGTCAACAGAGGTCAAAATTGTGTTTTTCCTTGTGAATGTCTTATATACAGGTTTCATCCTCTGTCTTACCGCGGCTGCTGGCGCTACTTTCTTCACAAAAAGGGGGAGAGTGGTCACTAGTGATGTTGTGATTACTATTGATGATGGTGGTTCGTATTACACATCATATATTCCCGACAATGTCAAGTGATAATCTATGAATATGGCTGGAATATGGCATGTGTTGAATAGTTTAATGATTTATGGGAGATTGAAATAGTGATCCTATTAATGTTAGATGTTGGGAAAATGTTGCAACATTTGATTTTATTTTTTTTGAATAAAATCTTACATTAAAGGAAAGTTTATTGTTAAGGGGAAGATCAATGTAAAGGGGAGATGCGTTCCTTGTCTAACTTTGTATTGCAGGAACGTCACTTTTATTTTGTGAAAAAATGTGTAACTAATGGGGATATTGTTAGTGCAAACATTAGTGTTGCCACGGGTGTTGCCACTAGTGTTGCTTCCTGTGTTAACAGACGAGATTGGTAATAGTTTTATCATTTCACTCCACAAAATTAATTGATGTTGATATTATATATTTTCTGCTTTTTAGTGTTATTGTAGGTCATAATAAAATGTTGATTTATTTTGGAGCTACAAATAATGAGTTTAATGTTAAGGGGGAGTAAAATATTAAGGGGGAGATCTAATTTGGAGTTACATAACTAACATTCTTATGCAGGAACATCACTTTGTATTTTGTGAAGAAATATGTAACTAAGGGGGAGATTGTTAGTGTTAACACCAGTGTTGTCATTGGTGTTGTCTCCTATGTTGCCACACTAGTATTGACACCAGTGTTGCCTCATATGTTTTCATCATGCTTGCAATTTAAAATGAGGATAGTTACTACATGTTATTCATAAATTACAAAGTGATTTTTAATTGTTTTCATGTATGTTGTTGGTTTATTAGAAATATGTTTGAACAGGTCCAAATGGCTGTACAAAACGTGGAAATTGAGTAAGGAGAGGAAGTTACACATAAATCCCTATTTATGTGTAAAAATGGAGACCAAGTAAATATTATTAAAGGGTTATCTGCATAGAGGGACTGAAGATAAGGCGTACAAGGTTGAAGAAGCTTGACGGTATAAATGTTGAAGCATAGCAAGACCTAGTCTCCTATAAACATGGAAGATAGATCTTAAAAGTAGTTCTCTCTCTCATGGCCCTTTTTCTGGTGAGATTGAGTAGGCTCCAAGTTCTAGAAGCCTATATAAAGTGAAAGCATTCGACAACTTCAATCATCCGGTCCAGAAGTTGAGATTTGCACAAGTTATAACACAACTCCACAATGTTGTCCTATGTGTTGGCAACAACACAGTGATTTATCGTGAATAGCTTTCATTCCTAGAGTGTTTCTGTGTGTTAGATAGTGAGTTCTTGCAAAGAGTGTGTTATAAAATAGTTGTTCCACTACACTATTGATTGAAAATCATTATGGAAGTTTTCGACTTTGTAACAAAAGTTTATTTATAAGAAAGGTCCTGCCATACATGCACCCATCAAATTATATATTTATTTATATATATAAATTGAGAAAAATCTATTATCTTGTGTTTATTTTTATTATTTGCGCTGCTTTAAAAATTTTAATTATTTTCGTTTTGAATTGATGTGAACAGTGTTGTTTTAATGTTGATAATACTATTTATAACACTCGTGTGAGTGTTTCTCACTTATCTAATACATTGACAATTTCAGTCCAAAATTAATCGCTCTGAGCACTTGCTTTGCGTGAAAGATATAAGTAGTTCTATCCTATGTATAATTGGTTAATTTCAAATTTGTCTATTTAAGATAGAGTTGCATTATTTCTCTTTACATAAAAAAACCCAATACATTTAAAAGTGCACCCTATCAATCCAGTGTAGAACAAAGCAGTGACGGATTTATCAATTGGAAAAAGGCATAAATTTTCATTTGGATGCTTCATTTAAAAAGAACCAATTTTTATGTTAGGAGCTACTCTCTCTGTTCTATTCGAGAAGATATAAATTTTCATTTGGATATTTCATTTAAAAAGACAAACATTCAAAACGGAAACCTTTTAACACTACTTTATTCACGGGGGCTCAATTATCATAATTACAATAACTATTTACTTGCTATTTCCTACTCACTTTCCCTCTCATATCTCAATTTTCATACTCACAACACTCACTCCACCATACACTTTATTTAATTCTCGTGCAAGGTTAATTTTGTGTGTTTCGAATGACAAGGAGGGAGTATTAGTATTATATGATCCTTATGCTTTATTAATTAGTCATATACTATTATTTTGTTTTAAACAAGATATATTATCAATACATCTTTTTTGCTTATCCACTAATTTATCAATATGATTTAATCTTTTGACACAAGTGTTCTTCATTCTCATTCAAACTATTTTTTATTTTTCCTATATTTTTGGTCATGGTATTTTATTCTTTTTGTCTTCTATAGAATTCTTTTCAATATATCATTCCTAGGAAATTAAATGCATATGAATTATTACAAAACAAATTATAAAATTGTAAGAAATTATCACAATTAAATTATTCATCATTCACCAAGTTAACGTGTTTTATATGCAAGACCAAATACGTTTATCCACCTAAATTATTTTTATACACGCAATTTCACTTTGTACCCCAAATCGAATTTTATGTCAAAGTAACACTTTAATTAATCTTTGGTCCCACTTTGCACCCTATCACTTAACAATATTAGAAATTTAACGGGAATTGGTCGGGTGCATGTCATGTGAGGGTTATTATCTTGTGATTCTCTTTAATATTATATTTTCATATTTACATATGAAAATAAAAACTATAAATTATTATCAAAAATAAGAAATATATTCTTTAAAAAAGTAGAGTTGGTATTATAAAAAACGCATTTTTTTCTAAGCTTAAGGAAAAAATCATTTTTACACTGACACTTAATAATACATTCACTGTCACTAACACTGACACTTTCTTATCCTACATTGGCACTTAATAATACATGCAATGACACCCTTTACACTGACACTTTGTTACACTAACACTGACACTTAATAATACATGCACCGATAATCTTTACACTAGCACTTTGTTACACTAACACTGACACTTAATAATACATGCACTGACACTCTTTACACTGGCACTTTGTTACACTAACACTGGCACTTTTTTACACTGACACTTAATAATACATGCACTGACACTTTTTACACTGGCACTTTGTTACTCTAACACTGACACTAGCAGGGGAATCAAAACACATTTTTTCTAAGCTTAAGAAAAAACGCATTTTTGTAAGATTTTGGCAAAAAAAAGCAACTAACAACATAATAAATAAAAATATTTTTGAAAATAAAAATATATCTAAACAATCCCAAAAAGAAGAAAGAAAAGAAATAAAAAGAAAAAGAAAAAAACCCATATTCCAGATCCATTCTCCCATTTCACCCCAGCACTTGATCTTTCTAATTAGACATGCCCAGTCGGTTCAGACCGGTGATTCCGGTTCTGAACCGACGGTTCATCAAACGGGGGGGGGGGGATGAACCATAATCGGATCGGATTTGGACGGTTCCGATTCACGGTTATGAATCGTTCGTACGCTTCCGGTTCACGGTTTGAACCGCCATTTAAAAAAATAAATTTTTGAGAATGAGCAAAGGCAGAAACTTTGGTGCGGTCGCCCTAACTGTTAAAAAGTTAAATTTTTAACAGTTTTTTCAAAAAATAGTTAACTTTTTAACAGTTTCTATTAAGTTTTATAAAAATATTAACTTTTTTTTGGATAAAGACTATTTTAGACTTTTGTTTACTACATACATTTTTTTGCAAAAAGTTATATAAAAAAGTTATGAATTTTGAAAGAAATAAAATTTAACTTTTTTAAAAGAAACGAAAGTATATAAAAGAAAAAAGGGACGGTACCCTTAAATTTTATCAGTGTTCTAAAAGACCCCGCCTAAGGGCGCCTAGGCCCCGCCTAGGCACTAGGCCCCTCTCCAACGCCTAGTTCTAATCCTCGCCTAGTCCCCGCCTAGGCGCTAGGCCCGGCTCCGCCGCCTAGCATCCGCCTAGCGCTTTTTAAAACCTTGAATTTTATTAATTAAAATAAAATTACAAAGAGGGGGACAACCAGCGTTACCCTTTTATAAATAAGGGGGGACATTTAGGAGCCTTTACCTCAACCTAACTATTACAATTAAATAAAATAAACCTAATCTAAAGTCTAATCTATAAAATTACAATTAACCTAATCTAAAGTCTAAAGAGCGGCGTAGTTCATTCGGCTTCGCTCCCCGATGTATCTTCATCAAAGGCCTCCTCCTCCTCAGAACTACTTCTTTTATCTTGAAGTCGTAGATCGACTTTATGCCAATCGCCGAGCACCATTTGATATTCTAGATTATATGGAGACAACCTTGACCTTCGATCAGACATGACACACCCTCCTACACTAAATACTTATTCTACGGCGACGGTTGAGGCAGGAGCGGATAGGATCTCCTTTGCGTTCAAGGATAGAATAGGATAGTTGTTTGCCCTTCTTGCCCACCACTTTACAATATCAAATTTTTCTATAGGCTAAAAAGAAGTGGTTAAATAATTTTCAAGTTCAACATAAGTGGAGCCACCTCGTTGACGTTTTTGACTTCTAAAACTAATTAAATTATCTATAAAGTTAAAGGAATCGCTATCATCATGAGAACTACTAGCACCTACATTTTCACTACTAGGATAAACGATATTACCAAAAAGATTATAATATTCTCTATAAAGTTCATATAAAATATTTTTAGTACTAGTTACAACGTCTTTTGCCTTTGGGACAAGTCTATCTAAGTTAAAATCAATGCCGGTGAGAAATAGATTCTTATAATAATGTTCAAGTATTTGTTCTAAACCATCTTCTCTTATCCTAGGATCTAATAGTTTAGCTACTAAAAACAATGGGGGAATGTTCAAAAAATATTTAAGTCATTTTATTCTCATCATACTAATACATTCACCTAAAATTGGACAATCTTTAAAATGCATAAATATATAACTAATTTTAGCGGCGTGTTCTAAAACTATCGGTGAAGTGGGATAGTAAGAACCGGATAATTGTACGGTAGCCTCTTTAAAAACTTTCAATTTTTTTTTTTAAATTATGACAAACATCCCATTGATGAGGCAATATTATAGTAGGATACTCTATTTGTTGAAAAAACGGACACAATAGTTCACGAAAATTATAAGAGTCGGATAATATTTTATAAGTGGAATTCCATCGGTTTGAAACATATAGGGAAAATCTTTTAGGTGTGATATTATTTGTTTTACAAAATCTAATCCATAATTTTGTTACATTGTGATTTCTCATTAGATGAGCAAGAACTTCCTTAATTGGGGCTACATGTTTCTTTAAAGTTGATAAACTATCTTGCACACACAAATTTAAAATATGACATATGCACCTAACAGGAAAAAAATTTAAACCAATGAATGATTGACAAATTTCAATGAGTGATGGTAAACTATCAGTATTATTAGCAGCATTATCAAATTCAATTGAAAAAAAATTGTTAACTAATCCATATTCTTGTAAAACTCTAGCAATTTTGTTACAAATATTTTGAGCGTTATGAATAGTATCAAAAGATTTATATGCAATTAATCGTTTTTGTATTTTCCAACTACTGTCAATCTAATGACATGTAATTCCTATATAGTTATGAGTTTGCCAATGATCACTCCATATATCGGCACATATTGATAATTTTTGTGGTAAATCTTTAAACATATTAATTAAAGTTAATTTTCCTTGTAGATATTGGGCTTTAGTATCACGGGTACTTGTATTTTTATTAATTTCTTTAGCCGCGAGATTTAAACAAAGTTATGCCATATTAGACCATAATGTATCATTAGCAAAAATAAAGGATAATCCTTTAGCAGCAGTATATTTTGTCATTTCTCTTTTATAAGTTGCATTATCAAATTTAAATAATTGCGAAGACGTACCTTGTGAGGATCCCGTAAATCCTTGTAGTTGTGTTTGATTTTGGGCGTCTCCAACTTGGTCGGGGTGCTTTGACTCCAAGTGTCTTTTAAACGACCCATAACCACCTTCATGGGTAAAGAAAAATGTGAAAGTGCAATAGTTGCAATAAACAGTGTATTTGTTGGTACCTTCAATTGACACTTTTGTAAAGTGCACGGTCATGATGTCGGACCTCCCCGTGGTTCGACCTCCTTGACCTCGACCTCGGATTTAACCACCACCTCGCACTTCACTTTGGGTTTGAGTGGTTTGAGTGTTACTCCCTTGGGTATGACTACCCATTGGAAATGTTGTATCAACTTCGTCATCACTCAATTCAAGCGTTTCATTTGGTTGTATATTATCCCAAATGGAATCACCGACGGGGAAAATTGGATGCGAAGTTGGATTGCTAGTGGTTGCCTTCTTCTTTCCCCTCTCGCCACCGAAGCCACGAGATGAAGACATTTTTTTTGTGAAAAAATAGAATTATGTGAAAAAATGGAATTTTGTGAAAAAAAATGAAATTATGTGGAAAAAATGGAATTATGGAGACTTTGAGACTTTGAGATAATATAGAGATTGAGAGAGAGAGAGAGATTGAGAGAATGGTGTGAAAAAAATGAAGGGAGGGGGAGGGTATTTATAGGATGGAAAATGGAGAGAAAAAGTTAAACAAAAACTTTTTTTTTACATTTTAGCCCCTAAAATGGCTAGAAAGTCGTTATCTAACGGGAAACTAACAGGAACCGTCGGATCAGCCTAATCAACGGCCCAGATCAACTAGCCGTTATTATAGTCGTTATCCTCGTCTGAACCACCAATTCCGGTTCACGGATCATGAACCGCCGGTTCACCGGTTTTGAAAAATAAAAACCGTAACCGGATCGGATAACCGACGGTTCGGTTCAAAGATTGCAGTTTCCCGCCGGTTCTTGGCTGGTCCGATTCCGGTACGAACCGGTGGTTCAGGACCGGTTGGGTAAATCTACTTCTAATCTTCCATAATTAACAATATATCCCTTCTTCCTACGACTACTGACCACGTCCACCCAGGGGCGGATCCAGGGGGGGCAGGTGGGGGCACTCGCCCCCCCCCCAGTGGCGGAAATGCAGTGGAATTTTTTTTTTTGCCCCCCCCCCCCCATATTTTTTGTTATATATGTATATATATAATTAACTTCAAGATTAACACTAGTGAGTGATGCAGTTCAGCGGTAGAAGCGGTGAAGTTAAAGCCTTTGGTGTTTCCTTTCAAATCCATGTTCGAACCCTGCTACCTACATTTTCAATTAATTTTATTTGTCCTTCATCTTTGCTATTCTCTCTCTCTCTCCATTTCTTTCTCTTAACAGTTTTGTTTTTCTCTTAATTTCCTCACATTTTTTCAATCTTAATTAATTAGTTAGGATTTTCCCAATTTTTTTGTTTTTGGTCTTTCTTCCTATTATCCCAAGTTTAATTATCAAATTTGAATTTCTTTTTTATAAGAGTAATATATTTTAATAAATTGTTTGCGTTATATACTTCAACATTATTTCAATCGTTCTTTGAATTATTTACTTTTATCATTTTTGTTAACTAAAATACATTGTATTTCATGAATTCGACCCATTTTTTACTTGTCCGACCCGAATTTTTTTTTTTCGGGCGCAGCTCCGCCCCTGCGTCCACCCCCATATTCTTAGCTCACAAATAACCATCCATCTCCGCCTTTACTCCCCTACCTGCCCCCTGTCTAATCCCTTCCTCCCTTTCCATATTTGTCGCCCTTCCATGTTCGCATCCCCTTCTCATGTCCGCCATCTACCTTAAAGCTCTTCCTCTTCATCTTCGATTTCGGCCAAGTCTTTCCCTTTAAACGAAAATCACTCATCTTCTTGATTGCAAATATAATATCCATCAGATTTTTGGAAATCATCCCTAGATCTGGGGAATTTATTTTGATTTTGTTTTGCTATTTGTTCTTTGATTTTTGTGAAATTTGTGATTTTGAGAGGACTGTTGGTGGTGGTTATCGAATTTAAGTGGCGATGGTAGTGGTGGCCGGATTCTGGTAGCAAGGGCGATGGTGGTGGTGGTTATTTGTTGGTGGGTGATGATGGGGTTGGATGGAGAAAGTAATTGTCAACATTAATAACAAATTGACATTTGTATCCTTCTCTTTTCAAAGAAAATGATCAAAAAACCCATCACATGGCACATACATGATTAATTTCGTTAAATTTTAACATCTAGGGTGTAAAGTGAGGTTTTAGGTTAATTAAAGTGTCATATTATGACAAAATTCAATTGGGATGTAAAGTGAGATTGTGTGTATACTTTGTGGGAATAAATATATTTTGGCCATAATATTACTAGAGCTGTCAATACGGATTGACGGGGCGGGCCCATCCCGCCAAAGCTCTCCATTAAATGGAGCGGGGTGGGCTGACCCAAATTTCTGACGGCCTGGAAATCTGTCATCCCAACCCAACCTACCTTGGGTTGGTGGGTCAAGCGGGCCATGCAGACCAATCAAATAAATGAAATTTGTGCTTGAAATTGTGTATAACCGATACCAAAAAATAAAAAATCACAATAGTCAACACAAACACAAATGTCAAATACAATAATATCTCAAAAGATAACAAAAATCATAACAGTCAAACAAACACAAACAAAGATGTATATCAATATAAACTAATTATCAAACAGACAAAACAAGTAAACTTTACACAAATCGATACAAATAAAGACAACTAAATCATTATTCCAGAAATAAATATTTATATCAATAAGAATGAAGATAGATATAGAGAGAGATACATGTATGTGTATCGGAGACAGTAACAGTAACGATAACAAATTAGTAATCGTGATAGAGTGCACCGACGGAGACGAGGGCGGCGACGTCTTTTTAGGGTTTCTCCGTTTCTATTCTCTACTTCTCTCGAATCTCTCTCACTTAACGATTCACGAATTGAGTTCACAAAGTCGATGTAACCCTAGAATTTCCACTTAAAAATGATGTTATTTTGTTACGAAAAAAATATAAAAAATATAGTGGGCTGACCCATCCTAGCCCGCCTCAAACCCATTTTGGCCCGCACCCATATGACCAGCCCAAATTGATAATAGTTTTAAAAACTAACCCACCCTTGTTGTGTGGTATGGCGGACCGGCCCAACGGGCCATCCCAAATTAACTGCTCTAAATATTACTCCCTCCGTCCCAGATCATGGGTATATGGGGTGAATTTCACGCTTCTTAAGAAATTTTTTAAAAAATAAATAAAAGTTAAATGTGGGATAGGAAATAGTAGTTAAATGTGTGGTAGGAAATAGGAGAGAGAATGTAAAAGTTAAATATGTGGTAGGAAATAGGAGAGAGAATGTAAAAGTTAAAAATATTTAATAGGAGAGAGAATCAGTGGGAGGAATAGTAGTTAAATGTGTGGTAGAAAATAGGAGAGAGAATGTATAAGTGTATAATGAATGATTTTTTTGTAAATATATAGAGTTGATAAGGGTATAAATATATTCAAAAACTTGCCATTTATAAAAATAAATCTTTGATCTGGAACAAATCAAAAGGGAAAGATGAACCCTTGGTCTTGTTCTGGGACGGAGGGAGTACGTGCTAAGTGTTTATGTTTACTCTTTAAAATGACATCGCTTCATCAGGCAACCAGTATCACAAAGCTACTTGTACAATACGACCGCGTTTCAAGTGGAAACGGTTTTGGGAATTTGAGGGTTCTACATTCGCGTCTCCTGCAACTCACCACACCATTCTGGTTTGCGGCTTTCACACACACAGAGTTGAAGAATGGTGTTATCGAACAAGAAGCTAAAGCAAAATATAAGGGAAAAGTTAGCCAAATTACTGGTATCATCAGAAGCTAAATCCCACCAACAAGCCATCAGCAATGATTCAACAACACAAACCCAACCCCAATCTTTCAAATCACTTCTTGATTCAGTCACCCAGAAACCCAGATTGTCCAAACGAGAGATTAAGCGAGTAAAGTCCGAATCTTTTCAAGAAAACGGTTCAAATGGTGTAAGTAAGGAAATTGGAGAAAATGGGGGGTCAAAGGGTGTGGTTGAGGGTCAAAAGAGAGAGAAGAAGAGGAAGAGAGAGAGTAAGGATGAGGGTGGAGAGGAAAAGGAGAGGAAAAACATGGAGCAGCTGAAGAAGGGTAAAAAGAAGAAGAAGAATAAGCATAAGAAGAAGAAGGTGGAGAAGAGTGAAAATGTGGAGGAGGAGGAGAAGGAGGAGGAAAAGAATGGCGTGGACATTTTGCAGAGTGGGATTAATGAACAAATTGTGGCTGATACAATTATGGCCAATGTTAGGTAAATTACTGCCCATTTATCTTGGGTTTTATATGTTTTCATTGGTTGTTTCTTATGTAATTGGTTGTTTTTGTGTTAGTTTAGTTAAGTTTTGAGAATTGTTATTCATCCCGCATAATTATATAATACCCCGCAATATAATTTTCAAAAAAATGTCATTAATTGAAATAACTCTATTACCCTTTACTAACATGTTGTACACCCACAATTGAATTTCTTCGATATTACTTACCTTTCTACTACTAAATACACCTGCAAAATTCATTAAATTTTCACCCCACTAAGCCCTAAAAACTTATCATTCTTTTACACGGCCCCTTCTACTCCATAGTCTTCTACGGTCGGTAAAAAAAACAAAAAAACAACAAAATCTCCCTTGTTCCTTTTACAAAATTCTCTATTTTACTATATTGTTAAAGTTCAATTATGGATGAAATCAAGGCTTAAATGTAAGTATTGAAACTACAGATTGTTTTTGCTTTGTTTAAAAAAAAAAATCTACGGTTCGGCCAGTAGTTTCCGAACTTATTTGAATAGTTCGGTAACAGTTGGCCGAACAATCTTACAATGTCCGGTCAATACCTGCCGTACATTGTAATGATGTTCAATCAACATTGGCCAAACATTTGAACAATGTTCAGACAGTGTTAGCCGAACATTTTAAACTTTATTTTAAACATACATTTTGAAATTGTTCAAACATATGTGGTCCCTTTTGAAATTGTTCCCCCACTCTTTTCCGAACAGTACGCATATAAGATAACTTTTTATTTGAAAATCTATTTGTAGTATACAAACTTATATTCAAACGAGCATGAAAGTGTTGAATTTGAAGATGTGATTCCAGACTTCACGCATGTGTTCACAATGCCGTTGTACTTTATTTCTCGGGAAAGATTATGTGAATGGGTGCGTGCTAAAGGAATAGAGAATGGTTTTGTTATTGTGATTGGTAAGTCTGACAATGGGTATCGTAATACAAAACCTCGAATGATTTTAACTTGTGAACGTAGTAACATTTATCGTGAGTCAAAGAAAGTCTCCCATATGTCTAAAGTAGTGGTTCAAAATCATGTTGAAAATGTAAAGGGAAAGAAATCTAAGAAAAATAGAGATAGTGAAACAAAGAAACGCGGATGTCCATTCAAATTGATGGCTAGGCAAGTCAATAATTACGAAGGTGAATGGCAATTGGAAGTTAGATGTGGGGTTCACAATCATTCTATTGCAGATTTTATGGTGGGTCACTCTTTTGCAGGTAGAATGGTGAAACCGGAGGAGGAGCATGTCGTAGATATGTCACACGCAAATAGCCGTCCAAAGGATATTCTTGTAGCTTAAAAGAGAAATTCCTAAAGAACAAGTCCACGATTCGGACTGTTTATAATGTACGCGTGAAAAACAAAGTAAATGAGCGAGTAAGTCGATCAGAAGTACAACAACTCATGTTTAAATTGAACGATAATAGTTATTACCATCTTTTCAGGCGATGCGAGAAGATGAACACAATTAAGAATTTGTTTTTTGCTCACCCGCGTAGCATCGATTTGATGCGTGCTTTTCCATATGTCATATTGATGGATTACACTTACAAGACTAATAGATACAAGTTACCTTTGCTAGAAATTGTAGGCGTGATATCAACACAAATGACCTTCTTCATTGCTGCCGCATACTTAGAGTTTGAGAAAGAAGACGACTACACTTGGGCTTTGACAGTATTGAAGGAACTTATGGTTCCGTCATACCTTCCTAATGTTATTGTCACGGATAGAGAACATGCTTTAATGAATGCAATACGTACAACCTTCCATGCATAAAACCATTTTCTTTGTCGGTGGCATATTAACAAAAACATTCTTGCAAACTGCAAGAAAATTTTGGGTAAAAAAGAGAAGTGGGATGGTTTTAATCTTACTTGGAATCTATTGGTTAATTCAGAGTCGGAAACAAGATTTAATGACTGGGTATATCGATTAAATGAAGATTTCAAAGAATTCCCAACCGCTGTTAAACATTTCTTTGTATGGCTCAATCCATTATTCCATGACATACTTAACAACAGTTGAGAATTATTTGAAATCTTCATTTAATCGATATACACATTCATTAAATCTTGTTTCCGACTCTGAATTAACCAATAGATTCCAAGTAAGATTAAAACCATCCCACTTCTCTTTTTTACCCAAAATTTTCTTGCAGTTTGCAAGAATATTTTTGTTAATATGCCACCGACAAAGAAAATGGTTTGATACAGGGAAGGTTGTATGCAGTTAATTCATCAAAGCATGTTCTCTATGTGACAATAACATTAAGAAGGCATGACGGATCCGTAAGTTCCTTGATGCTGTCCAGCCCAGTGTAGTTGTCTTCTTTCTCAAACTCAAGTATCTTGAAACAACGAAGAAGGTCATTTGTGTTGATGTCACGCCTCTATTTCTAGCAAGAACTGTGCCTATTAGTCTTGTTAGTGCGATCCATCGATATGACATATGAAAAGCGCAGCGTCGATCTTCTGTAGGTAAAAAAAACAAATCCTTAATTGTATTCGTCTTCTCGCGTCGTTTGAAAAGATGGTAATAACTATTCTCGTTTGAATTTAAACATGGTGTTGCGTCGCACTTTTTCGACCGACTATTTACTTTACGCTTTTTACTGGCGTACATTCCATATCTGATTTGAATCGTGGACTTGTTATTTGAGAATTTCTCTTTTAAGCTAAAAAGAATATCTTTTGGACGGCTATTCGCGTGTGACATATCTACGACATGCTACTCCTCCGATTTCACCATTCTATCGGAAAAAGAGTGACCCACCATAGAATCCGCAATATGATGATTATGAACCCCACATCCTACTTCCAATTGCCATTCACCTTCATAATTGACTTGCCTAGCTATCAACTTGAATGGACATCCACATTTCTTTGTTCCACAATCTCTATTTTTCTTAGATTTCTTTCCCTCTATGTTTCCAACATGATTTTGAACTACATGTTAAAGTCATTCGAGGTTTCGTATTACGATACCCCTTGTCAGACTTACCAATCACAATAATAAAACCATTCTCCATTCCTTTAGCACGCACCCATTCACACAATCTCTCCCAATAAATAAAGTACAATGGCATTGTGAACACATGTTTGAAGTCTGGAATCGCATCTTCAAATTTAATAATTTTATGATCGTCTGAATATGCGTTTGTATACTGCAAATAGATATTCAAAAAAAAAGTTATCTTACATGCGTATTGTTCGAAAATGAGTGGGGGAATGATTTCAAAAGGGACCACATCTTGTTGAACAATTTAATATTCAATGACCGGTGTTTAATACAGTTTAAAATGTTCGGCAGATACTCTCCGAACATTATTCTAATGTTCGGCCAATACTGTCTGAATATTGTTCAAATGTTCGGCTGATAGTGATTGAACACCATTTCAATGTTCGGTAGGCACTGGCCGGACTATGTAAGAATGTTCGGTCAACAGTTAGCAAACAATTCAAATATGTTCGGTAACTACTGTCCGAATCGTAGGCACAATGATTTTTTTTTTTTATTTGAAGACAAAGCAAAAACCATCAGAGTAGTATTCAAAATACTTACATTTACGCCTTGATAATCAAGTGTTGTTACATCCATAATTGATCTTTAACGCAATATTAAACTTGAATAGGGAATTTTGTAAACTTGATGGGAGGAAGTGAGGGAGAGCTTTTTTTTTTTAAACCGATGATGGAGTAGAAGGGGCGGTAAAGAAAGGTAAGTTTTTTGGGTTTAATGGGGATGAAAATTTAATGAATTTTGCGGGTGTATTTAGTAGTCAGGTAAGTAATATCGAAGAAATCCAATTGCGGGTGTACAACATTGTAATGAAGGGTAATACAGTCATTTCAATTAATGACATTTTTTTGAAAATTGCATTGCAGGGGTATTAAATAATTGTGTGTGGGGGGGGGGTGAATAACAATTCTCTTAAGTTTTATATGATTCTATATGTATTGTTTGGTTGTGTCAGTGTGTTGAGCTAATTTAAGGTATTATCAGCTGTATTTGGATGTTGAAGCTTTTGGGTTTGATTGAGAAGTTCATATTTAGAGAAAAAAGTTGAATGATGAATCTTTTTTTTTTATATATATCTAGGGTCCTAAATAGTGGATTCTGAAAACTTAGCACTAGCTAATTGGCGTAATTGTGTTAGGATTATATTTGCAAATTTCTCGTTTAGCAGCTTATTTTGGGTTTCATATATGTGATTCTTCTTGTAATAAGGAGCCTTGAGATTTTGGGAGTTAATTCATGTGTCTCTTGTGTTGGACCCTGTTATTGCAGTAACGAGAAAGAGGACATATCGACAAAAGTTTATGTTGGAGGCATTCCATACTACTCAACTGAGGATGATATTCGGAGTTACTTTGAAGGATGTGGAACCATCACTGAAATTGATTGTCTGTATTTCCCTGAGACTGGGAAATTTAAGGGGATTGCCATGATTAGCTTCAAGGTGGGTATCATTACATGTCATTGATAGTTTTGCTCTCTTTTTTATTTTCATTTTTTTATCGGTTAATTTGCATATCTATGCATGATGCACACAAGTTAGCCATATTGGTTGGGGAGAAATACTCCACAAGTCAAAGTAAGAAGTCTACGAAAAGTGTTAAGCAACCATAGTCAATTTACTACTAAAAATCTGATTTTTTTAATGTGTGCTAATATAATTTTGTGTGTGTGTGTGTGTGATTCATGAAGTTAAGACTTAGTAGAAAATTTTGGATGAGACCAAGCTTCTACATGTTGATGTGTTTGTATTAAGAGTGTGAATGGCCCAAATTTTAAACAGAGTATTGGGAACATGGGGTATTTAAAAGGATAACCAAGAGTAACATCTGCTGTAGCTAAAAGTCATGGCAAATTGCCAATTGCACCTTCAGTCCAAGATGATATACCAAGGTGTATGTTGTTCGCAGATGATATTGTGCTGATTGATGAGACAAGAGAGGGTGTTGAAAGTAAATTGGAGTTGTGGAGACACACTTTGGAATCTCGAGGTTTTCGACTAAGTAGAAGCAAGACTGAATATTTGGAGTATAAGTTTAGCAGAGTTGGAAGTAGGGAGGCAGGGGCGGTCACATTTGATGGAAATATTGTCCAAGCTTCTGAGTTTTTTCGCTATCTTGGATTCATTATCCAAAAGGATGGAGAATTAGATGGTGATGTGGCTCATAAGATTAAAGCAGGTTGGTTGAAGTGGAAGAGAGAGCCACAGGGTTTCTATGTGATCGCGGCATGCCCAATAGATTAAAGGGAAAATTCTACCGCACGGCAATTAGGCCGGCATTGCTTTACGGCACCGAATGTTGGGCCGTGAAACAGTGTCACGTGCATAAGATGAGTGTGGCGGAGATGCGTATGCTTCGATGGATGTACGGTCATACAAGAAATGATCGATTGGGGAATGAGGTGATCAGAGGTAAAGTAGGAGTTGCGCCCATCGAGGATAAAATGAGGGAAAATCGTCTGAGGTGGTTTGGACATGTGAGAAGGAGACCGAGTGATGCACCGGTTAGGAGGCCGGAACAGTGGAGAAATGATAAAATGGCGAGGGGTAGGGGAAGACCCAAACAAACTTGGATTAGAATGATTGAGAATGATATGAGTTTACTTGGAGTGGATGAAAGTATGGTGTTGAGGAGGCCGGAGTGGAGGGCAAAAATCCATGTGGGGGCTGATTTATTTATTTATTATTTTTATATTTATTTATTTATTATTATTTTTTATTTTTAAATTTTATTTTTTATTTATTTTTTTCCAACAACCTTTTCTCACGATGACATATGAGGATTCATGTTAGCCGACCCCAAATTATTTTGGGACTAAGGCTTTGTTGTTGTTGTATTCGAATTTTTTTAAATATTATTTCAACAGAATTAGTTATTGTTTAGCACGGAGAACTCCATTTGATGGAGAAAAAAATAACGTAAGAAGCGTAAGAAAAACAACCAGACCTGTCCCAGAAATTAGATGTAGATTAAATAGGAGCTCTATAGATTATACACCAGTACCCGACTTGCATCTAAGCTTGTCATACATCTGCATTTTCTTTTGAGATTGTGACTTCTCTAGTCCAACTTGATATTTACCTTTTTACCCTGCTCGGAAATTCTTGTCATACAAGTGTTAATGGGCCTGAATTAGTCAACATGGACCAGTACCTCGTAATACTTAAGCCTTAATCTATTTTACAACATTATCTAGAGAAGTGAACCACAAGGCCATAGTGCTGGATATATACATTACTACGGAGAATAAGAGACAATATGATCGGCATTGACATCATTAGACAGCTCCGAAAATGGTTGTCTACCAGTTGACCTGGTAATATCAGCGATGCATAAGTTCAAATTATGAAGTGACAGGTGTGATAAATTGGTGCTCAAATGTGCTTATGACTAGTCACTATGTTCAGGAGAGTAAGGGTAGTTCTATTAGGTCCAAGGGTGAGAAAGGATGGACAAATTGGCCTATGAGTAACTTATCTGAGGACTTGATGGATGATGATCATAGTCGACACTAACATAAGCAGAATATTTAATAGGTGATACAATAGAACCGTATTGGTGAAGTATTGCACATGAAAAGCCAATTGAATTAGTTATAGAATCATTATTATGATAAAATCATTCAAAATTTAAAGGCATTAAAATACTCCCTCCATCCCACAAAGATGTTACCATTTGCCATTTTTGTTTGTCCCAAAAAGATAGTCTCATTTCCAAAATTGTTATGTTAAAATCATTGATGTTACATAATTGTCAACAAAGGAAGAAGGAGAAGAGAGGATAAGAGCCAACCAAAGAAGAAGAGGGTGTAATGAAGTACTCCCTCCGTCCCAAAATGAATGACCATTTTGAATTTAAGGGTCATTTTGAAAATGTTGATTTTAATAGAAAAAAATCGTAAACATTCTTGCTATTCACTCTAGAAATTTTAGTTTTACAAAAATATAATGAACTCTGAATTACTATTTTTTGAGAAAAAATCATTTAGAGACAGGTTTTTGATGGAAAAGTTTTCAAAAAGTCATTCATTTTGAGACAAAAATGGTCATTCAATTCGGGACAGATGGAGTAATAATTAAACCTCATTAAGGGCGTTGAAGGAAATGAAAATAGATTATTAATATGTTTGAATAGTCAAATTAGACTATCATTATGGGACAAAGGGAGCATATCGCTTTTGGCGAAACAGAGATACAAGAGAATCAATACAATATATAGGCATCAATGTAGTGTCAATACTTTATAGGGATTTTAGGTGATGGACATTTGAATATCTCACTAAAAAGAAGCAACAAGATGTTTAAGGAAAGAATAAGACTGCTTATGAAAAGAACTACTTGCATAGAACACGAAACAAATTGTAAGAGACACAAAGGTTATCAAAGAGACCAGCCAAAGAGCTCTTGCTCGAGCAGTTATGCCTTTCCTTAGGGAAGGTCAGGGGTTCAATCCCCGCAAATGATGAAATTCACTCTCCAAGTGGCCCCTTGTAATATACTAGGTGATTAACTTATAAAAAAGCACATTAAAGAAAGTTATTTAAGAGATCATGATGTAGTTTTAAGTAGTAACTATCAATCACCAATGCTTTTTGCTAAGCTTAATCAAAGAGATTTGTGATACCCAAGCTCTAATTCTCCTATATCTTCTACTAAGTCTTGGATGCTGGCATGATTTTAATTCTGTCCCTGATGTTTACCGTTCACTTCTGTTCTCTAGAATCAAATGCATACATGATTTTGCCCTGCTGCAATTTTTTTTTTTTTTTTTTTTTTGTTTATTCTGGGATGCAGAACTTCATCCAGGTCATGTGAAAATTTCATGATATTAGAGAAAGGGTTATGGGGACTTTGTAGGCTGTATTGGTAGAAATACAATCCATTGTTTATTTATGAGGATGCACCATAAAGAGAGGGTGAGGTAGAAATGGAAATCGTAGGATAAAAATGGGAAAAGGCAAATTTAGTTTGTCTGAAGAGGGAGAAGAACAAAGAGGAGGGAACATCCTAACAGTTGTTATTCATTGTCATATTCCCGATCCATTAATACCCAGCCCCCCCCCCTCCCATACACACCACACACACAAAATTGCTAATCGGCTCAATACTATATTTACCTTCAAATTATTTTGGGACTAAGGCTTTGTTGTTGTTGTTGTTGTATATTTCCATTAAAATGCTGCAAAATGCATTTCTCTTTGGATGACACGTGAGAGCATCATTTTTCTGAATTATTTTTGGATAAACCATGGAACTAATAGCATTAATTTAGAAATGTAACTCTATTTTGGGGGGGGGGGGGGAAACCAAATGGAAAGTATGACTTTCTGTGTAGGATAGAGGGAGTGTTATTAATATTTTTAAGAAGAGCATCAAATGAACTCAATTTCACCATTAGTTTTTCAGATTGGTCCAAGTTTCGTTCGATATCACAATGTGAATTTGCACTATATCTCACAGATAATGATCCCACTATAAGACTCTGTTAAAAAAAATACTGGTATACGTTCACTCCCAATGAACTTTATTATGTCCATTTATGTGTACCTTCAAAAGGATTTTTGTTTAGGTTTGTTATTGGACTTGTTCGTCAAAAATGGCAATGGGTGTTCTGGTTGAGACTATGAAAAGTGGTGGCAAGCGGTGAACTATGTTTGCTACCCCCCGTCCCATATTCATAGTCCCATTTGACTATTCAAACATTTTCACAACCTATTTTCATTTTCATCACTAGCCTTAAGGCTTACAATCCTTTCCTCTCTTCCTCTTCCTCTTCCTCTTCCTCTTCTTCTTCTTCTTCTTCTTTGGATGACAATATCGGAACTTCAATGAATTTAACCTAACAATTTTAGTAATGGGACAATCTTTTTGGGGCAAACAAAAATGGCAAATGGGAATATCTGTATGGGACAGAGGGAGTATAATGAAACAGAAATTGTTTGCAAGTTGTAGATAATTGGGAGAATTACAAATACAGGCCGTAGGGTGGGATGAGATGGGGGGTTCATTCTATTTGGCTAAGGCACCAGCCACGACTCACATTCAAGAAGATGTATGGTATGGCAACATTTCATGTAATTCTGGAGTATAAATGCGCCCTCTACAGCTCTTACTGCATCGAAAGTATGGGGTAAACTAAAGGGAAGCCAAGGATTTGAATCAATAGTCTAACTAGTATCTTAGCCTCTGTCCCAATAAATATTCCCATTTGACAAGTTAAGCTTTTTAAGGATGTATGCTTGTACCTTCTTGAAATTACAATGAGATTATAACCCTTTTTTTAGAATTAAGATTATTTTCTTGGGACAACCCAAACTGGAATGTAAGAAAAAAAAAATTTCTCTATTTTTTTTTTGGGAGGAGTATATATAATCTGACCTAAGATCTTAGCATATCAAAAAATGTAATGGATAATAGCATTGTGTTAGAAGTTATTTAAAATTGAGGTTTTTTCTTGATGAGGAACAACATACTGGCTTTGTAAAGCAGCATTAGGCACTATATAACATCTCTTACAATATTATTCAAGGTCTCCTTCAACTACCATTTTTTTTTTTAAAGCTGTTCCTTCATCTTCTTGTTGGATTAGAAAGGTTGCCTGGTTTGATTCGATGCATAAATGACCAACATGTTCATCTATACTAAGCATCTTCCCGTGGCTTATCCCTGTAGGAATAACAAAGTGACCAAATGCACTGTCCAGATTATTTCCATGTACAAATATCATAATGAGCATCTTAAGGTCTTCTCATGTTAAATGGAAGGAGGGAGAGTTATCCTGTGATTATCTGAGTTTCATATTTTTCTTTTTTTATCTCCCGAAAGTTTGGTCACATGCATTACATGCGACCATTTAATGGCAAAAAGTGGATGGCGTTAGTATAGTGACCGTGAATACAAAAAAAATAGTTGGCTGTGTTGAACCGAGTGATCAAGCCTAACGTTTGAGGGTTTTTTTTTTTTTTTTTTTTGCACTCTTTCATTATCAATATGAACATATGAAGTCGTATTGACATTTGATAATAAGAAGATTGTTGAAAGCCTGAAACTATTAACCTCTTAAAGAAAGACATGTATTTTAATTCAGAATTTGTTTTGCAGACTGAAGCGGCTGCCAAAAGAGCTTTGGCACTTGATGGGTCCGATATGTAAGTACTGTATAAATTCCTTTTTTTCCTCAATCTTTTCGCACACTATCTTTTATCCTAAAACACTTGTACAATGTTGCAGGGGTGGACTGTTTCTGAAAATCCAACCCTACAAGGCCTCCAAAGATACCAAAGTATCTGACTTTGCCCCTGCAATTATGGAGGGTTACAATCGAATATACATTGGAAATTTGTCATGGGATATTACCGAAGATGAATTAAAGAAACTCTTCTCAGATTGCACTATATCATCTATTCGACTTGGTAAAGACAAGGAAACTGGGGAGTTTCGTGGTTTTGCCCATGTCGATTTTGCCGATAGTCTATCCTTAACCATTGCGTTGAAATTAGATCAACAGATTGTCTGTGGCAGACCCGCCAGAATACGGTGTGCAGTTCCACCAAAATCAGCTCAAGCCAATTCAAAACCTATGTTCACCAGCAAGAAAGCTGACGACTTGAAACTTGTTCCTAGTAGTAAGAAAGTTGACGACTTTACCCCTGTGCCCAACAGTAAGATAGCTGAGGACACAGAATGTGTGGCCCCCACCAACGTGGAAGCTGAAGATAATGTAGGGGGTGACATTAGTGGGAAGATCAAGAGGAGAACGTGCTACGAGTGTGGTCAAAAGGGTCATCTTTCATCGACCTGTCCAGCTAGTAAGAAATCAGAGCCGTCAAAACCAGAGGACCTGAGATCTGTGGGGTCCACCTACATGGATGCTGAAGAAAATGTAGCGAGTGACACTAGTGGGAAGATAAAGAGGAGGACATGTTATGAGTGTGGGCAAAAGGGTCATCTTTCATCGGCCTGTCCAACTAGTAAGAAAACCGAGTCAACCAAACCTGTGTTTAGCAGTAACAAAGCTGAAGATATGGTGCCCATGGCTACATATAAAAGAGCCGATGATATAAAATATGTACCTTCAACCAACAAAGATTTTGAGGACAATTTGGTCAATAGTACCCTTAGTGGGAAGATAAGGAGGAGGACATGCTACGAGTGTGGTGAAAAAGGCCATCTTTCATCGGCCTGCCCAAAGAAGCTTGCTTCTGATGCAACCATTACGACTGACTCAATACCTATGGCTAGCAGTAAAGATGATCGTCCCACAATGTCTGAGTGCCATATTGCACCAAAGAATTTAGCTTCTTATTCAACAATTACTAGTGAGTCGACGCCTGTTGCTAGCAGTAAGAATGCTGTCAATACAAAACCTGTGGGCCCCACCAACCTGAATGTTGAGGACAATGTTGTTACTGCTTTTAGTGGGAAGATAAGGAGGAGGACGTGCTACGAGTGTGGTGAAAAGGGCCATCTTTCCTCTGCTTGCCCAAAGAAATTGGCTGCTGGTTAAACCAAATCAGGTGCAACTTAATCATTTACACTATTTAAGACATCTTTTACTTTATTTTCTTAATATACTCCCTCCGTCGCTAAATGAATTTATTTCAATTTTTTTTTTCAAATTTGCTCTTAATCAAGAGCAAATTCGAAACTTTTTTCGACATTCATTTAGGGATAGAGGGAGTACGATTAACCATTAGGGGTCACACAACTTTTCTTGATGACTTCTTTGTTCTTCAGTTTTGTACTCTCTCCCTAAATAAGAACTCCTCATGGTCATCCACACCCCAAGTCTTATCAGTCTCTGAGGTTTTATTTGTGCTCAGTTTTACGCTGTTTTCTTGTCTCTTGGTAATCAATCATACTGTTCATAAGGTGACCAAAACAGGAAATCTATGGTTGTTATCGGACATTACACATGCTCTGATTTTATCGTATTAGAAAGAAGACAGATTATCAACTTACTTATTGCCCAAATAGCCACCAGCATAACATTGTTATGTTGGCTCATTGCAGGATACCTCAAGAATGTACCAACCAAATGAATGCGGAAAAGTCAATGGTCAATTCGGGTCGCCAAACGGAGATCTGTTGTGGGGCCCACAAAAGTATGTACCCTCCCTCATACCTGAAATACCCCTTCCTACCCAGAATGTTTTTTTTTGTCGTAACAACTGTTTCCATTTTATGCAAGTGAATCCAGGCTCTGACTGGTTATAGCTACTAGTAACCATGGCTCACACGATGGTGATTTTTCACCTATACGAATATGTTCGTCGTGACAAATTTGAGCCAGATTTCGCGGAGATGAATTATTATTTTTTTAGTAAAAAGTGGAGATTTTTTTTGAGAAAAATGGGATTATTTTGTTGTAGTTGGTAGAGAAAATGTGGTTTTTTGCTTTCTTCCATAGGAAATGTCAATTTCTAATCCTTGTTATGGGGGATTATTTTGGTAGGTGACCTGATCATTTTATATGAATTATTACTGTAAAATAATAGGATCATGTCCAAGGATTATGAGGAAAATGTTGGCCTTCTGCCCTACAAAATATGGACATTAACATGATCACTTTGACCATCAAGTTGGTAGGTGGGGGGCCCTTCTTTAGGATCAAACCCTACCCTACAGTGTTGTACTGTACCATCAAATACTTAAAGCAGGGGTGTAAGTGGTTCGGTTCAAACCGCGGTTCGAAATCGAACTAAATCAAATCATGCGGTTTAGTTCGGTTTTCAATTAATCGTGGTTCGGTTCGGTTTCAAAAATTGTCAACCGTGTGGTTCGGTTTGGTCTGCGGTTTGGACCCCCAAACCACGGTTCGAGACCGCGAGATCGATGATTAACTAGTTTGCACTCCATTTTCATATAAATATCGCAGTTGACTTGTCAACATTTTTAAGAAATATGTTTAACTGGTTTGTACATTACGCTTGTACAATGATAAACTTGCACCAAGTCATTTTTCTCATTTAGAAATACAACATTTATTTCGGGATGAAACAAAATGAAAAGTACAATATTATTATGAGACGGAGGGAAGGAAATAGTCCTAAATTAATACAATTTTAGCCATCATTCAATACTTTTATCATTGGACAAAAGATTAATTGACAAATGGTCTACTCTAATAAAATAAATATTTTAAAATTTTTATATCATTTAATTTGGGACGGAGAGAGTAACATTTAATATTGGCTCTTAAAAATGATTTTAATTTTAGGGTTCAAAATTAAAACCGGCCTACCAATGTAGGATTGGCTCTTGGGTTTGGACTACTTGAGAGAAGGGGGACCCTGGGGTGAAGCCACATTTTAAGGGGAAAAAGGTCACGAAATAAAGTAAGAAAAACTTAAGAGCAATTAAAAAAAAAATACTTTGGAGCAATTTGTTTGTAATTATCACTAATTGCTAAAACTGGCCCTTTTCACTTGGACGGTTATTTATCAAAATCAACAAAACCATCGCTTGTACTCAAACTAGCAATACATGTAAACAACTCGGAATTGACCTCGTTGAACTGATCATTTATATCCAAAATCTGTTGATCCATAATAAAATAAAAACATTCCACACGACAGTGAAAATCGTTGGTATCATATGTTCTACGTTTATAATTGTGGCTATCATCATAGTCATCATTCATATTCAAACATGCAATCTCATTCGTTGCAAAAATCTATTACTTTCTGATTAGTAGACTCTCGTCCATCATTTCTTTTATTTTGCAATATTTTCGACTTACTTTGACAAGATTCATAGCATTCAAGATATATGTATCTTTTCTTTGCGAAGCTAATGACAACTCATTTGTGATGACAAGTATAGTTAACATCAATTGCAAATAAAACACAAAATCGAATGAGCGCAAATATTTCAATAAATCATGTGCTTGAGCTCTTTTGGATGGATCCGCAACATCACATAACACAACCACAAGAACTTTAAGAACAGAAGAAAGCAAACTAGTCAAGCTCACCAAAGACTTATAATGAGACCCCTACTGTGTATTTGCAGCCTTCTGGAGACTTAATTCTTCATTTAACCTCGTTCCCGTCTCAATTAAACCATTATCAATTGATTTAGCTACTTTTTCTGCTTGTCTTTTTCGAATCATGTCTTTACAATTACAAGACGCTCCAACAACACTTATTATAAGGGGGAAATCATATAAAAATGTCATTTACTTTATCATGTTTTTTAGCTACAGCAACGAGAGTTAATTGTAGCTGATGTGAAAAATAATGAACATAATAAGCAAACGAATTTTCTTTCATAATCAAAGTTTTCAAATCACCGAATTCACCCCTTATATTACTTGCCCCATCATAGCCTTGTCTGCAAAGTTTCATCAAACTCAAACACCAATCAGCAAATGCACCCTCAATAGCAAACTTTAAAGAAAACATAAGTATTTTTCGTATGGAAAGTACACAAAACCTTTCTTTCACATTTCTACAAGAGTCAACAAAACGCAAAAATATAGTCATTTTTTCTTTCTCAGATATATCACTATATCTATATTCATCCACCATCAATGAAAAAAAAAACACCATTCAACTCCCCAACAATTTTTTGAAGAATCTATTTCGCAAAATATTCAACAATTTCCTTTTAAATAAGATGAGCGATCATTTGACACTTTTCTGATTTAAAATTTTTCAAAATCACGTTACTATTAGACTCATTTTGTTTAGCAATAATCTTAAATGTTTCAATAAAATTTCCTCTATACAAAGAAGCTTTAGACTCATAATGACCACGAAAAATATATACTTGATTCAACAATAATCTATAAAAATCAATTGAAGCACATGGTTGAATTCGATTTTCCTTTCTCTCAATATTAGATTGTCTATGAAGAGCAACAACAACAACAGATTGATTTTGTCTCACTAGTTATTCACACTTCTTTAATGAAATATAATGTTTACTATTAACTTCACCGACATGTTTATCTAACCTGTCCTTTTTACACCAAGAAGAAAAACTTTCACTTGTAAATGCATTCAATTCCTTATTATTGATGTCATCTCTAAACAAACAACAACCCAAACAATATGATTATCTTCCGTAATGCTATACTTTAACCAATTAGCATATTCGTTAAACCAATCTCAATTAAAACGACACAATTTAATTTCAACCATTTTTAAGGAAAATCATGGCTGCGAGGTTGGCAAGGACCCTTTGTAATATAGTGTATTTTAATATCATCAACTTGATTAGGGTGATATTTAGATATCTTTTTTCTAAGTGCGGTATCCGAAGATATACTATTCAAATCAACAAATTCTTTACTAGCAGAAGCTTTCACTGTCACGGGGATAGAATTACTTACCCCAAAACTAGTTCCAGCTTCCGTCGATGATTTTCTTTTCAATAATCACTCTATAATCAACAAATAAGAAAATACCACCAATCCTACAAAAAATCAATCACAGCAATAATAAAAAATAATAATTTTTTTCATGTGAAATTTCATTTTGAAAAATTCTAATTCTAAACCTAAAATTAATCAATAAATTAATAATATGAATCCTAAATCAAATCAGAAATTGAAATCTCAAAAGAAAACCCTATATTGGAAATCCCAAATTATTTAACAATAAAACTCTAAATAGAAATCCCAAAAATTGAAACTTATTAGAAGCTGTGATTAAGATCGGAGGTGGAGGTTGAGATGGACTGGCGGAGACAGAGGTCGTTGGCCGTGACTGTCCTGCGGACGGGTGGAGTTGGGTGGTCATATCATACTTCTGTCGTCGCTTTTTGTTCCTTCTCTCTTTCGCTTTTATTTTTTCTCTACTTCTGTCCGTCATTTTTTTCTTTTTTGTTAGCGTCTATCTGTTCTATTCTTTTGTTTTGTCAAGGGGGTGGACTGAACTGATAAGTGGGAGTGCACTTAATTATAATCTTTATTTTTTTTAACTGTCAATAGAAATTTTGGGGGTTTTACAATCACCCCTTTTGACCTTCATGTGTCCGCCCCTGCACTATTTTTAACAATACCACTTGCACTCTTTAAGACTTTAAGACGCATACATATTGATACTCTTTAACCCACACACTTGCAATTTTTTAACACTACTGATACCCTTTAAAAATATCATTGGAATTCTTAACATTAACTCTGAAACCTTTAACACACTCTTTAAATACTCCCTCCGTTTCATGATAATATATAAATTTTTTTTTTGGACATCCCACAATAATATATACTTTCCTAAAATGAAAAGGAATCTTTACTATTCTCTCCACTCATTCTCTCTCCTACATTATTTTAATACTCACATCACCATTATAATTTACTATTCTCTCCACTCATTCTCTCTCCTATTTTATTTTCACACTCACAACACTTTCAATATAATATTTCCTCCTTAATTTCCGTGCAAAATCCAAAAGTCTATAAAAAAATGGGACGGAGAGAGTATACACATTGTCTCTCTTTAACACGTATAATTGTAGCCTTTGACACACACAAACATAGCGACACTGTTTAATGTTTAACATGCACACTGACACTTTTTAACATTATAACCGACACCCTTTAATACTACCACACTAGAATTCTTAACATTACCTCTGAAACCTTTAACACACTCTTTAATATACACATTGTCTCTCTTTAACACGTATAATTGTAGCCTTTGACACACACATACATAGTGACACTGTTTAACATGCACATGGACACTTTTTAACATTATAACCGACACCCTTTAATACTATCACACTAAAATTCTTAAAATTACCCCTAAAACATTTAATTTACTTTTTAACATAGACACTGTCAATCTTTAACACATATAATAACAGTCTTTAAAACACACCCACACACCTGTTTCGTGAATGTTTATTGGTCACAATATAAATAATTGACATTTCGTATCGTTAATACTAGCATTTTAAATGGGATGCGAGCATTTTGAAAAAAAAAAAAAAAAAAAAAAACTCATTTTTTAAGCGTTAACAAAACTGATTTTATTATGATCAACTATTTAATTTAGTGTTTCCTTTAAAAAAATTATTTTTTTATCTAACTTAGTGATATTAAATTCCAATTTCACTTTATGTAAATTATTACTCCAAAAATATACTCCCTCCGTCCCCCCAACTGTGAACCATTGACCAAATCAAGGCACGCCGATTAAGAAATATTATTGAACATACCAAAAGTGTCGAGTTGGGCCAAACGAATAAAGCCCACTCATTGACAACCTTGACGCCCACATTTTTAATGAAGCTAGCCCAATCAGAGCAAGGCCCAAAGCACGTCTCAAGTATCCGTCGACTGAGTCCATGTCCGACCTTCCAGGTCCTGACTTAACTTAGTCCAACATCAATGATCCGTACTACAATTCGGGTACGAACCATGCTCTACCCGTCAGTCAGGTCGACTATGCCTTAAATGGCGACCTCGACCTAATCCACAAGCGTCGACCTAGCAGGCGAATGTACGTGAAGTCAAACCTTTCCATAACCGATTCCCTACGAATCATGAGCCGTTATAAGACACGTTCACATTACTTGTAACTGTCCCTAAAATCTCGGAGCTCATGTAGCACCACCAAAAATACAACGGTCATCCCCTATAAATATATCATCACTACCAACGGTAAAAGGTAACTGCCATTTTGTTATCTGAATTCATTATTCAATACATTTTGAGCTATATACACCGTTATCTTACTCTCACGCCCGAGCGTCTTCGCCGGAGACACATCCGGCTAGTCGTGGGTTCTGATTTCAGGTCAAGAAGCCAGGTGATTGGTCCTGCCACGTGGAGGATTATTGATAAGCACAACTCCTGCAAAGCATCGCTTGGTTCCATCACGGAAGTGTGCTTAAGCTTGACCTCGAAACTCTTCTCAACCTACAACCATGGTAACCCCAGACGGGCATGTTGAAGATGCTTCTGAAGAATTCAATGAAGTGAACAACAACACCAATACAAACGCTGGAAATCTCAACGTCAATGCTAAAAACATGGAGTTACCTCCTCCCCCACCAAATCGCCCTCACGGTAGAGCAACGCGCTCTACCAAAGGTCGTTGATGGCGTGAGGATTGCCTCGACACAAGGAGAGGGAAAAGGCATATGGATGGACAAAGCTCCACCCTTCTAAGCGTCCAACCGGACAGTGAACATTGGAAACAGGTGTCCCTCAATTAATCCTATGAGCAAGAAAGAAATGATGTTGGAGCGAGCCTGATTCGCCGATTTGATAGCTATGGAGGAGGCAGAGCAGGCCGACGTGCGCTCAGAAAGAGTGGCTCCCACTCAGGTCTCTGATAGACAACAGGCCAGGAGTGCTAGGCCAAATGAGGGTGTGGGACAGAATGGCGAAAACAGGATAGTCCAACGAGCTCCTACTATCGTTCATGTGCCAAGTAACGACCTAAGGGCTAGCCTCACCAGAAATAGGGAGCAGGAAGCTCAATCTGATTTGAGGACGCGTTTAACAGCCAATCGAAGCCGACGTGGTTCCCCTGCTAGGACACAAAGATCAGGGTCTCATAGAGACAGGAATGGGCGCAGGTCGCCTATAGGAGGGGAAAGGCGCAGGTCGCCACTTGGAGATAACAGGCGCAGGTCGCCATCCGGGAATGAGAGGCGCAGGTCGCCCCAAAGGAATGATAGGCAGAGATCTCCAGTTAGATCGGAAAGGGCTCCCTCCCACAGAGATAGGAGAAGCAGGCAGGTGACTCCACCCAGGAGCGAAGGTCAGAGGTCAAATGCTGTCCCCCCTGCAGGAGAAGATAGACCCGACGCTAGGGAGTGGCTCCAATGGAAGAGAAAGTTTGAACAATGGGAGGAGGAGAAGAAAAAGGATACTGGAAAGGTCGAACGAATTGACTTTGCTCTTCGACCTCTATCCAAGGAGATGAGAGATAGTCGACCTCCTCCTAGTTTCAGGTTGCCCCTTCTAGAGAAGTACTCAGGGTCAACTAATGCAAAGAGCCACATACAGCATCTGGAAGCCACCATGTGTTTCGTAGCAAATGAGGACGACAATATGTGCAAGGCCCTCATAAGCACCCTCACAGGAGCAGCGTTGACATGGTTCAATGGCCTGCCAGCTAGTAGCATCTCCACATGGATGTGTTTGAGGACTAAATTCTTGGATCGCTTCTCAACTGCAGGAGCTCGAAAGATGACTGTCACCGACTTAAATAACTTGGTGCAGGCAAAAAATGAAAGCTCGATGAGCTACTTCACCAAGTTCAAGGAGATGGTTGATAAGATAGAGGAAGACCTCACTGATAGGGAAGTCATCAATTGCTTCCGAAACGGTATTTCCTACAGACATGGATTATGAACTCACAAGTCAGATCCACAACTCGACAGGAGTTGTTTGAAAAGGTGTATAATGTCGCTCTAGCTGAGGAAAGGAAAGAGAAGAAGAATGGTAAGAGCCCCAAGACTGAGGTCGCCGATGATAAGAAGGACTCCAACAAGAATGGAGGAAACAATAAAAACGGCAAGAAACTAGGACAAGGGGCTACAGAGAAGGTACCTGAGGCTTTCACTCCCTTACGGTGAGTCGAACAAATCATGAATGCCATCGAGTTGGCTCCACCTGCCCCAATGAACCCAGGCAACAAGTTCAGAAGGGACAATAGCAAGTACTGTGATTACCACAAGGACACGGGTCATCTCACGGAGGATTCTTTAGGCTTGAAGCGCATTATCCAAAGAATGGTCAAGCAGGGAAGACTCGACGCATATGTGAAGAGGCCTCAAACTGGAGGAGGCGAGCAGCCTGCAGGTGGACAACAGGGACCGAGGCAACCTAGATTGAATCTGGGGGTCATTACAGAGCAAGCAAGTAACACTGCCATCAAGCACAAGATCTTTCAGCTCAACAAAGCCCCACATGTGCCTCCAAGGAGAGATGTCAGAGATGAAGCGATCAGCTTCTACCCCCATGAATTGGCAACTAATATGGCGGCTAGGGAGCAAGTTCTTGTCATCCCAGGTCTCATAGACGGATGTACGACGAGCAGACTCTTAGTCGACACGGGGGCCTGCAAGGACATTTTGTTCTATAAGACTTTTAAAGAGATGGGTCTTAATGACGAGCAGCTTGAAAGATATGACGGCAGGTTGGAGGGCTTCACCAACCATCGAGTTGATGCTAAAGGCCAGATAGAGCTCGACGTCGACCTAGGCCAGCACCCTTACAGGGTCGTGTCAAAGGTACAATTTATTGTGATTGATGTAAACAGTGACTATGCCGCCATACTTGGTATTCCTGGACAGGTCGCTCTTGGAATGGTGACATCGATCCCTCATCAGCGAGTCAAGTTCCCCACAGCTGTTGGAGTAGGCTGCGTACAAGGCACAACTCGAGCATACCTGGACCATGTTCTCCGGGAAAGAAAGAAGAGGGAGTTAGAAATTGAGACTGCAGATGGTTACTTGAAGCTGTCCCAGTCGATCACCAAAACTACTCGACTGTCAACAATCACCAATGTGGAGGAGTCGACCTATCGCTCAAATGACGAGGTCATGATTGAGTCGACACGTCACTCTGAAACCACAGAGGTCGATCCAGATGTAGTTATGGTCGATCAAGTCCTCATAGGCAACCTATGCCTCCAGATCGACAAAAACTCGGGGGCCACCACTACCACCAGCGAGGTTGCAGACAAGTTGGATGACATGATAGCTGAGGAAGCTCCACATTTGGGGGCCGAGGAGAGACACAGGGTCAGAGAGATAATCATTGAGACTCTGCAATTCAGGGATGGACCAGAGCTAGAGGCTGTGGACGAGCTAGAGTCAATAATCACCAACCCTTCTTACCCCGACCAAAAAATTCAAATTGGAAAGCAGCTATCTGTTGAGGAGCGAGCAGAAATCATTGAGCTACTCAAGGAGAGTAATGACGTCTTCGCATGGAGAGTAGAGGACATGAGGGGAATCAAGGAAGAGGTCGCCGTTCACAGACTTGAAGTTAACCCGACCATAAAGCCTAGACCCCAAAAGTTGAGAAGTTTTGCTCGCGACAAGGAAGAGGCTATAAAAACTGAGGTACAAAAACTTTTGAGTGCAGGGATAATCAAGGAGGCCACTCATACAACGTGGTTGGCCAACGTGGTCATGGTGAAGAAATCAAATGGCAAATGGCGGATGTGTGTCGACTTCACCACTCTCAACCTTGCTTGCCCTAAGGACAGCTATCCTCTTCCTAGAATCGACAAGCTAGTCGATTCCATTGCTGGTCACTCAACCCTCAGCTTCCTCGACGCTTACTCAGGGTACCACCAGATTAAGATGCATGAGGACGACATAGTCAAGACGGCATTTCAAGCGGCTGGAGGCATCTACTGCTACAACATGATGCCATTTGGTTTGAAGAATGCGGGTGCAACCTATCAGAGAATGGTGAACAAAGTCTTTGCTTCTCAAATTGGCCGAAATATGGAGGCCTACGTCGACGATATGGTCATCAAAACTAAGGTCGGACGTCACGTAGTCGACCTAAAAGAAACATTCGCCAATTTGCGAGCAAACGACATGAAGCTCAATCCCAGTAAGTGTGTCTTTGGAGTTGCAGCTGGCAAGTTCCTGGGATTTATGGTATCTCAACGAGGCATAGAGGCTAATCCGGAGAAGATAAAGGCCTTAGTCGACATGAAGGCTCCCACCAGTATCAAAGAAATGCAACGACTTAACGGGAGAGTGGCAGCTCTTGGTCGCTTCATATCTAAGTCAGCAGAGAGGTCTCTCCCCTTCTTCAAGGCCTTGAGGGGGACGAAAATTTTTGAATGGACGACCGAATGTCATTCGTCGTTCCAACAGCTGAAGGATTACCTCGCTACTCCACCTCTCCTGAGTAGCCCGACCACTGGTGAAACCTTATTTGTGTATCTGTCTGTAGGAGACAAGTCGGTTGCAGCAGTCTTGATCAGAGAAGAGGAAGGGCTTCAAAAACCAGTATACTACATCAGTAAAGCCTTATCAGATGTGGAGAGCAGGTACTACAATGCAGAAAAAGTCGCCTATGCTCTAGTCGTAGCCTCAAGGAAGCTACGAGCTTATTTCTTGGCTCACCCTATTGTGGTACTGACCAATGCGCCCTTGAGAAAGATATTGCACAAGCCGGAGAGTTCAGGTCGATTGCTCAATTGGTCAGTTGCCCTTACTGAATTTGACATTGAATATCGACCTCGAAAGGCACTGAAGGCTCAAGCTCTAGCAGACTTCTTGGTCGAGCTTACGTTCACCAAGGAAGATGATGAGCAGCGAGTCCCAAAGGAGAAGGCCAAAGGAAAAGAACACGAGTTCCAGCCCGCCATTACTCTACCCGACGATTGCTGGAAGGTTTACTCGGATGGATCAGCAACCAAAAGTGTTAGTGGAGCTGGGATTGTCTTGATCGAGCCAGAGTCTGGAACCGTGTACGAGGAATCACTAAGGTTCAAGTTTGATGCTTCCAACAACCAGGCTGAATATGAGGCCTTGATAGCAGCTATAGAATACGCCAAGTGTTTTGGAGCAACTAAAATCATGGCTTATTGTGATTCCCAACTGATAGTCAACCAGGTCAGAGGCGAGTACGAGGTGCTTAGTTCCACGCTGATTAAATACTGCGACCTGGTGAAGGAGCTAATAAAAGATTTGGAATTTTGGGAGATTCAGAGGATTGGAAGGGAAGACAACGAGCTAGCCGACCTCCTCTCGAAATTAGCCACTTCAGATGAGCCACATGACGAGCCCATCTCTTTCCTCGAAAATCCAGCTTATGAGAGAGTAAAAATTCAGTGTGTAGAAGATCCTTCAAGAAATTGGGCTTATGAGAAGTGTTGGATCGAAGAAATGAAGGCGTACATAGAAAGTGGCGAGCTACCTGGTGACGAGAAGAAAGCTCGAGCAATCAAAAAGAAAGCTCCGAGATACGTCATTCAAGGAGGCAATCTGTTCAGAAGATCCTACACTCGACCATTGCTAAAGTGCATCCACCCTCAAGAGGTCGCCCTATTGATACATGAAGTACACAGTGGAATTTGTGGCGGACACCCGGGGGCCAGGACTCTTGCTGACAAGTTAATCACTTTGGGATACTACTGGCCGCACATGAGAGCTGATACTCACAACTTTGTTCAACAATGTGATCAATGCCAAAGGTTTGCCAACTTACCTCATATGCCTACCACCGAGCAGACACCAGTAATTGCAACTTGGCCATTTGATATGTGGGGTGTCGACTTGATTGGACCCTTCCTTCCCGCCCGGGGAAATTGCAAGTATGTGATAGTTGCCATAGATTACTTCACTAAATGGGTTGAGGCCAAACCATTAGCTCGTATCACAGAGGAGAATGCCATCAATTTCATTCATGACTTCATTTGGTGTCGGTTTGGTTTTCCTCGAGCTATAGTGTCCGACAATGGTTTACAGTTCTCCCAAACCTTCGAAGCAGAGATGAATCGAGTAGGAATCAAACATTGGAAATCTTCTGTCGCCTATCCCCAAGGCAACGGGCAAGCTGAGGCAGCGAATAAACTTGTACTATCTTCACTCAAGACAGGACTCGTAGGTCGACACAATAATTGGTTGGACGAACTCCCCCTTGCTCTTTGGGCAGTTCGTACAACCACTCGGGGGCCTACGGAAACCCTTTGCTCTCACATATGGATCGAAGCCATGGCACTGCGAGCTCAGATTTCCCTCTTGCTAGAGTGACTTTCTTCAATCAAGAACAGAATGATATCAACAGATTGATCGACCTGGATCTGATCGACGAGAAGCGAGATACAGCCTACCTTCGAATGGTCAACTACAAGCAGCGAACTAAAAGTTATCACGACAAGAGGGTCAAGGCAAGATCATTTCAAGTAGGAGATCATGTGTTGAGAAAGATCGAAGCAACGGGAAGGAGAACTCAGCAGAATAAACTATCTCCCAACTGGGAAGGTCCCTACATAGTCACTCGAGTCGCAAAGAAGGAACTTACATGATAGCTCATCCTGGGGGAGAGGAGTTGAAACATCCTTGGCACGCCACTCACCTCATCAAATATTACTTCTAGTTTTCAGTTTCCAAGTTTAAGCATGTCTTAGCTCTAGTTTTCAGACTGATGTAAGCGTTTCCCTACTTCAATAAAAATTGCACCTTTGCTCAACCCGACACTGTGAAAACACTAACTTCAACAAGCTCGACTCTTAGTCAGCTTCGTTTTAACAAGCTCGATTCTTAATCAGCTTTGTTTATCTAACAAGTCCGACTCTTAGTCGACTTCGTTCTAACAAACTCGACTCCTAGTCAGTCTGTTCTAATTAGCTCGATTCTTAATCAGCTTTGTTTATCTAACAAGTCCGACTCTTAGTCGACTTCGTTCTAACAAACTCGACTCTTAGTCAGTCTGTTCTAGTTTAGCTCGATTCTCAATCAGCTTCACTCCTTAAAACAAGTCCGACCTAGGGTCGACTTTGTTCAAATGAGCTCGACCTTTGGTCAGCTTCGATGAGATTAACAGGATCGACTCTTAGTCAACCTTGTTACCAAAAGCTACGTAAGTCTGAGATCGACTTAACCGTCATAGGACAGGTCGACCTTAGTCTTAGAATAACTCATTGGCCCTACTATATCTAGCTCGACATCTACATACTTACATCAAAAGCATACAACATGCCAAAAAAGAGAAGTCAGCTAAGATTAAACATAATTAAGTCTCCCAAAGTGGGCCAAGACTTAAACAAATAAAGTTACAAAAAGTATTATGCCTCCCAAAAACAGGGCCAAGGCATTCAAGTTTGAAGAACAAAAAAGCAAATTGTTTGGGGCTTGTTCGATACATAACCATTGATATCAGACTTCACTCTAGGGGTTCACCAACAGCTTGTCCATCAGCAGACACGGGATCAACATCATTCTGATCGCCAATAGCAGAAGGCTCACCTAAAACATTTTCTGAGGAATAAACTACCTTTCTCGAGTCGCTGATGGTATAATTTGGAGTCTCATCATCGAAAGCTGGATCTTCATAATCTTCGAGCTCTGCAAGGATAGTGTCAAAATTAACTTTCGCTACCTCAGGAGGGTTCCAGGGCGCGGCTTCAGCCTCTTCATCATCTTTGGCTATGAGCTCTTTGTCATTATCAGTATAAGGCACCAAGGAGTGGCCCTGTCGAGCTGCAGTATTATATGGTTCCTCGGAAGCCCATTGAGCCAGCTTCTCAATTGTTATATTAACCGAAGGATCCACAATAATGCGCCGGGCCATATGGCTCAGACCTGCCTTAAAGAACACTTGGGCCTCCTTGGTGACATGAACATGGAGCTCGTCGCTCTCCTTATAAGCTTTAACGGCCTCCTCCTTGGCCTCCTTTACAGCAGCAACAAGCTCTTCCTCCCATTTATGCCGGGCTGCCTCAAGCTCTTCCTGCTTCTTGGCCAAGGTGACTGGCACCTCTGCCAATTGTTGCTTTGCTAGCTCAAGATCAGCCGCCATCTTATTTTTCTCTTCCTTAAGACTGGCGAGTTCACCGTTAACCTCCCTTAAATTCTTCAAGGCATCCTCCTTCAGCTTGATCTCGTTATCCTTCACCATTTTCAAGGCTTCATAAGAATTGTCCAAGTCGGAGTGCTCCTCCTTCACCTTATCAAGTTCAGCCTGCAGTCTCTTCTTATCCTCCTTCAACTCCACCACCTTGCTGACCTCCTCCTCAAGCTTCAACAACTCTTCATTTTTGCGAGCTAGCATAGCCTTAGCTAGCTTCTCCTGCTCCTCCGCAGCTTTCCAATAGGTGGTAGCCAGGTCAATCATGGCAAGAGACTGCAATGTCGAATAAAAGAAAGAGATCAGATTAAGCTAAGAGACAGAGGAGAAAAAGATAAGAGGAATAAGTGCATTAAAAACACAGGAATTACCTCGGAAGAAGCTAGTCCAACCCTAGCCCGGCAAGCTTCTGGAGTTAAAGGCTTGTTAGAAAACTCCTTGATCAGGTCCTGATCAGCTCCCCTCCTGACTATAACTTGTCCATATTCCAGCTCGGGATACTCCCTGGCCAGACAGTTGATCCTTGTCAAGGGGGTAACATTACTCAGCTCGTCAACTCTTGCTTGAATCAACTCGGTATATGAAACTCGGACAGGAGAAGGGTGGGGGCCCAAAGTCTCAGTCTCCACAGGCTCACCAGCATCGACCTGATTAGATGTCGAGCTCACCATTGAGGGACCAATCTTGATCTTCTTGCTTAAAGGAGCAGCATCATCATCTTCATCATCCAAAGCAATAACGTGGGATTTCTTCTTGGTGACAGCTTGGGTCTTGGCTTTGGTTTTGGTCCTAGCCTGAGCTCGAGTTCTGGTACGAACGACCTCCCTCTCTGGCTCCACATTCAGCTCGGCTTCCTCCTCACCAGCAATGTTGACCTCTTCAGAGCCTTGGGCCTCACCACCCTCAACATTCTCACCCTCTGGAGCATCATCCATCTCTTCCAAGTTCTCCTCAGCAGGAATGAACTTCGTGGTATCCTGATCAACAAGCTTCAGCAAATCATTTCTCTTGGTACCCTCTACCTCGCGGTTCTCCTTGGCGTTAGCTTTTCCATAGCTCTTCTTGGCCTTCCTGATGTCAATGGCTCTCCCCATATTAGCTTCCTGAGCCGGGGTTAAAACTGCACATGACAAAAAGGGAAGAGTGTTAGCTCGACAGCAAAAATATAAGTTCTATGTACGAGCTGCGAGTTCTACATACGAGCAAGATTAATTGCGAGCTAAAAAATCCTATAGGCTACACTGGGACCAGGAAGTGACAACTAAATGATCAAATGCAGATGTCAAGTAAGATGGAACCCGCTCATAGAAGTTTTCATATGCGGAGGAGGAAGAGGCGAGTAAATCCTTACCACCAAAATGTTCCCCATTGTCCTTGCAATAATTCTTAGTCTTCTGACAGAGGGAACACATTTTCTCAAATCTGGCATGAGCATGAGTCACCCAATCTGGATACCTCGAGCACCTCACTATGGGAACTAGTGGCACTACATCATCATCCCCTAGCATCATACCGGCTTGGATGAAATTATATTTTGTAGTCCCTAGAACCTCCCAACTGATGGGCCTCTGAGCAACCAACTCTGCCAACTTTCTACGCAGGTCTCCGTGCCAATGGGGTTCCCACTGATCTTCCTCCCTCACCACCTTGGTCTCCTCACTTGGTAGAGGAAACTCCCATCCTAACCTACTCTCTACTACTGCTACATGAGAATTCCAGCCACTGGCTTTGCTAGGCAAGTTAATAAATAATTTGGGGGAATTTGCCTTGGAAGGAGTGCTGATACCACCATTCTTATCAAATTTCACAGCAAAGAACTCCCTAAACACTCTCATACAGGGCTCATACCCTAAGAAACGACACACCATGGCAAAACAAACCAAGACTCTGCATGTATTAGCACCCAGTTGGAGAGGTAAAGCATTGGCGCACTCCAAGAACTCATTAATGAAGGGAGTGCAAGGCGTGATCTAAGGCCTACAATAAACCGGCCATAATAAAAGGCTACTATGGTGGCATCGCCTTGTAGGACTTCCCAAACCTGTTTGAAGAAATCGGCCTTCTGTAAAGGGTAACCTCAAACTCATTCCCGTCCACCTCGCAGAAGTCATGGATGGTAGACATGCCTAGAGGGAAAATTCTGCTTTCCTCTAAGTGGCCCTTGTGGCACATACCCCTCTCATTCTGCTGGTACCACAGTAGTCTCAAAAGCGTCCACAATACGCGGGCTGGAGGAAGTGGAGACATCAGCTTCTCCTTGAGTTGCCATATCTGTATAAGAAGAGGGGAAAACAGGGGAATCAGTTCTACATGAAGTCTCAGGAGTCCTAGTAGACGCACTAAGGGGCGACCTAGATTCCCCCGGAAAGCCAATCCTATTTCTAATAAAGGAGGGTTTGTTGGCATCCTTGACATAGAACACAGCTATATGATCGAGAAGCTCATGGAAGAGGTGAAAGGACACAATTCTAGGATCATCCGTTTCTAAGGCACCTAGATCATCTCCCACAGGCAAGGATAGCACAACGAAGCGCAAGCCCCAACGAGTCAAAATTAAAGAACACTCCTCAACAGTTATCTCTCTCCACTCCCCATTCAAATGTTTGTAGACTCTACGGTTGACACTACAGTAACCATACCCAGCCCCGACTTCGCAGCTAAAGGTCCTAGCCATGGCAAAATCAAAGAAATTGCAAAAAATTAAAGCCCTAATTCTAAAGGGTAAGGGGAATACCTTTAGCAGTGGAGAGAAAAACGGAACAATGGAAGACGAAAGCACCAATTTATAGCAAGGATCAACTTTCCTTTGTCGTCGCCGAAATCACGCACAGAGTTCAGGGACAGTAAAAGTTGTAAATGGGGAAGGATTCTTGAATTTATAGCTTCCTGAATTGGAAAGGGCAAAGTTTAATTCAAAATTAATTTTCCTAATTAATGGCGGAAACAGTTTCCTAGGCGGACTCTCAAACGTCAGAATTGTAATCATTATGGCAAAAACGGCGCTCCTTCATCCCTGACCGTTCATCGCCGACGTCCAGGATCATGCCACGTCATTTTAGTCGACTAAAGTATCAATACGAGTGGCGACCTGCGGGTAAAGCAATTCTCATCAAAGATTTCCTTAACTTCCAAGTCGACAAAGTCAACTCGAAAGTTGGGGGCCACTGAACATACCAAAAGTGTCGAGTTGGGCCAAACGAATAAAGCCCACTCATTGACAACCTTGACGCCCACATTCTTAATGAAGCTAGCCCAATCAGAGCAAGGCCCAAAGCCCGTCTCAAGTATCCGTCGACTGAGTCCATGTCCGACCTTCCAGGTCCTGACTTAACTTAGTCCGACATCAATGATCCGTACTACAATTCGGGTACGAACCATGCTCTACCCGTCAGTCAGGTCGACTATGCCTTAAATGGCGACCTCGACCTAATCCACAAGCGTCGACCTAGCAGGCGAATGTACGTGAAGTCAAACCTTTCCATAACCGATTCCCTACGAATCAGGAGCCGTTATAAGACACGTTCACATTACTTGTAACTGTCCCTAAAATCTCGGAGCTCATGTAGCACCACCAAAAATACAACGGTCATCCCCTATAAATACATCATCACTACCAACGGTAAAAGGTAACTGCCATTTTGTTATCTGAATTCATTATTCAATACATTTTGAGCTATATACACCGTTATCTTACTCTCACGCCCGAGCGTCTTCGCCGGAGACACATCCGGCTAGTCGTGGGTTCTGATTTCAGGTCAAGAAGTCAGGTGATTGGTCCTGCCACGTGGAGGATTATTGATAAGCACAATTCCTGCAGCATCAATTATTAAGATAATAAAAATTTGTGGTAGAAAATGAAAAGAGGGAATGAGTGGAATAAATAGTAGGTTGGTTGAATAAATTGTATGGTGGAGAATGAGTGGAGTTAATGAGTGGGTGGGATAGGGAGAATATAAAATATTAAAGGACATACCATTTATGATAGTTCACATTGGGCTGGAACGGATCAAAAGAAAAATAAGTGTACACTGAGCTGGAACGGAGGAAGTATTCCACTTCCTCTGGTTCAAATTAATTGTCTCATTTGAAGTTTTTACAAAAATTTAAAGAAACACAATTATTACAACAAGTTAATTTAATGATAAAAGTATCAATTTTATCTCTATTTATTGTCTATATCTCCTACATTAGTACTCTCAACAATTCAATTAATTTCAATGTAAGATTAAAATAGAAAATTAAACTAAAAGCAATAAATATTTTGGATTTAATATTTTACTTAAAATTTACAGTTATTTTGGAACAGAGAGAGGGAGGGAAGTGGAAGATGATTGTTCCTCAAATTAGAAGAGAAGACTCGGTAATTGGATATAGAAAGTCTACATTTCAAGGCTCCAAGAAGGCTTTAAAATGTCAACTAACGTACCGATATTTGGGAAGAAGGTTTGACTAATCTAGCTAAGGTTACTACTAGGGTTTGTTTGTCGGTTTGCAATTTGTCTAGCATGTTTCCCCGCCTTCTTCAACTCAATTTACCCGCCACCGTCCCTCCTCTTTCCCCAAGTTCCCTTGTCCCCTCCTCTCTCTCTCTCTCTCCCCTACACATTAGGGATGGTCAAATCGAATCGAAATCGGATCGGAATCGAAAAATCGGATCGAAATCGGATCGAAAAAGCTTGAAATCGGAGTGAACCGGGGAGAAAACCGGAATCGGACGGATCGGAACCGGGGTTAGTGCGGGCCGGTTAAGGGTTACAAAAATGCCAAATCGGACCGGAACCGAAACCGTGAACCGGACGAAATTTCCACGTTTTCCAAAGAACCGGACCGAAAAAGCCCGGAACCGGAGCGAACCGGGGAGAAAACCGGAACCGGACAGACCGGAACCGGGGTTAGTGCGGGCCGATTAAGGGTTACCATTTGACCGAACCAGAACCGGCGATTCAAGGCCCAGAACCGGAACCGGACCGGATTTGGTCATCCCTGCGGTACACATCAACAATTTTTAACTTCTTTTTTTTTAGAATTTCATTTTTGGGTATAATAGTGACATTACTAATCTTCCAATAAAAAATTAGCTACTCCAAAATATCCAAGGTTCTAAAAAGCGCTAGGCGGATGCTAGGCGGCGGAGCTGGGCCTAGCGCCTAGGCGGGGACTAGTCGGGGACTAATCGGGATTAGTCGGGATTAGTCAGGACCTAGGCGGGGCTTAGAACTAGGCGTTGGAGAGGGGCCTAGCGCCTAGGCGGGGCCTAGGCGCCCTTAGACGGGATCTTTTAGAACAAAGAAAATATCTATTTTTTCCTTACCGAAAAGTTTACTTTTTGATCTTCACGTTTATTTAATTGTAAAAATTGTTATTGATTCTTCATATATATTAAGGATATTATCAATCACAAATTTTAGAATTGCATCGAAATAATTACGTTTACATAAAATTATTATTAACGTTCGATTGAGTTGATTATAAAAGTGAAAATGAGCTGAACTTTCGGAGGGACCGGGGGAAGTAGTATCAATTTTTACTAATTAATTTAATCTTAGATAAATGCGATAATTTTACTCTTACATATAAACGAGAATAGTTCTAAGACAACATTAATTGGGTTGGTTTAATGTGTAGAAATTTCAATTGTGAAAAGTCAACTAAAATGGTATTTTACTTCTCACAATATTTAAAAAAAAAATGTTCAAAAGCAAAAAAAAAAAGGACATATATTTTGAATCGAAATAAGTAAATAATATAGTTAAATAATAATAAATCACAACATTTTAATCACAAATATAATTGAGAATTCTTCATTACTCCCTTGTTAAAATGATAATCTATTTCATTTTTTTATAGTCAATTTAATTGAATTATGATCAAAACAATTTTAAAAATTCAATTATCCCAATAAACATTTTGATTAAAATTTTCGTAAGAAATAAATTGCGACTATTTTTCTTGAGAGGGAGCATATTGTAAATTATTGCTCCTATTTATTTAATTTGTAATATACAATACTTCCACGGAAATTAAGAAAAGTGATGTAGAAAAGAAAAAAAATGTATAATAAAATAAATGTTGTGAGTATGAAAAGTGATGTAGAAAAGAGAACGTGAGATAGGGAATAGTTAGTGGATATTTATTGTGAGTATGACAAGTGAGTTCCACAAATAAAAAATTAAAAAAAAAAAAACTTTTTATTTTTGGATTGTGCCCTTTCAAATGAAACACCAAAAAATGAAATTTGTGCACCTTCGTTCGGAAGGGACGGAGGGAGTATATGTAATCGACATACACACGTGCACACACACGCTCACTCCAGTATTATATATAGAAGGCCAATCAGACTTTTAAACCCTTGTACTATTATGAAGCTGCTGTTTTAACCATCGTTGTTTTTTTTTGGCAATTTTAACCACCCTTCTAATATTATGCAGTCATATTAACCTTATTCCCAAACTCCTTTAAAAAATCTAACTTTCGTTTAATAATTTAACAAAACATAACAAGATTATAACCTAGATGATGACTTGGTTATAATTTTATGCATGTATCGCGGACATATATTTACGTCAGAGGAAAAAAAAGCCCTAAAAACGATAAGAGCGCAACATAGAGTGAGAAACTAGGGGCTTTTTTTAACGGAGTAAATATATGTCATGATACATGCATAAAATTATAATCAAGTCATCATCTAGGTTATAATCTTGTTATGTTTCGTTAAATTATTTAACGAAAGTTAGATTTTTTAACGGAGTTTGGGAATAAGGTTAATATGACCGCATAATATTAAAGGATGTTAAAATCACAAAAATAAACAACGATTAAAACCGCAAATTTCATAATAAGCATGTGCTGCTAAAACCTGATTTATATAGAATCGCCCCATTCTTAGAATGAACACAAAAAGACTTTCTAACAATGGCGGGAAATCCAAGAGTGAGTACAGAGCTCTTGATACCAAATAAACTAAACAATATGAGCGAAATGATCATCACTTCTAGCCCTGACAAAACTCGATCTCTGATCAAGCCTCCGAAGAAATCGAACAAAATCTCCGGCCAAAATCTCACTAGTCCGGACAGAACTCAAGTTTGGATCGATATCGAGCCAAAAACGAACACGAAGAAGAAGAAGAAGGCGATGATAAAAGTTTCAGTTCTTTATTACCTGTCTCGTAATGGCCATCTCGAGCATCCTCATCTCATCCAAGTTCCTCTCGTTTCTGAACAAGGACTCTATCTCAAAGGTATGTGAATTGCGTTTTTCAATCAAATTTAGCTTTTTGAGCTCGATTTCGAGTTATGTGATTCGAAATACAATTTGATTTGATTTGATTTGATTTATTTGCTCGTGTTGTTGTTCTTGACAGATGTGATGAACAGCTTGAACTTGCATCGGGGCAAAGGAATGGCTAACATGTACTCATGGTCATTCAAACGGTATCATTTCGTACCAATCTTAATTGATCCAAGCTATTATGCTCGTACTCTTTGGTTTATCTCGTCGAACCCTTGTCAACAACACTAAAATAGGAGTGTACGCCACGGGTACAGCGGGTAAACCAAACAGTACGAGCGATCCAATCCTAAGTACTAGTATGCATAATTGCGTTATAGAGTATTACATTTGAAATTAGAATTTTGTTTACTTCGATTATGATTCATCTCCTTAGATTAGTTAATTTCGTGTTTGAATTTTCTTAGCAAACTATCAGGTTTTGAAATCCCTAATTTCTGAAGCTTCAATTGTATTGTTGTCCTCTCTCACTGAATCGATTGAAATCAGGAACTACAAGAACGGATACGTATGGCACGATGTATCGGAGGACGACTTGATTCATCCAACGAGCGGCCATGATTACATTCTCAAAGGTACTGAACTCCTCCAAACAACACCGGATTTCAGATCGTACGAAGCAAATTCAACGCAAGCTCCAACAACGGAGACCAATACCACCGGCGAAGACTGTAATGCCGCGGCAACGGATACAATCCGGAGGCGGAATCAGTCATGGAGCTCGTTCGGAAATCCACAGGAGTATGTGGTGTACAAATGCGAATCGAGCAGAGAGTTCGCTGCAAATTTCGCCGCCGACGCGGGGACTCAGACGGAGGAGAAAGGGAGGAGGAGTTTTGGAGTTGAGAGGGAGAAGGAAATTAGCATGGAGCTGAGTAGGGAGGAGATTGTATCGCCGCCGCAGTTGAATTCCAGCGATGACGGTTCGGACGGCGCGAGAGAAGTTGACCGGTCCGGGGAAATTCGAGAGCGGACGGCGGCGGCGGAGGATCGGTATCCGAGTGGGAGAATGAAAGCTTCTAAAGTGTTAAAGCAGTTGCTAAGCTGTGGGGCGGCTTCGGTCAACGGTGTAGCAGTGAAAAGTCAACATGAGTGGAATTTTAATGAAAGGAAATGATAAATGATATTTTTATTACCGTATTGTTATTAGCATTGTTATTATAAACAGGTTGTTTTCATAACATTTTATATTTTGTTTTTTTTATGTTTTTATTGGATAAAATATGGTAATATAAATATATTTTAAATAAAAATGTTTGCATTAGGGGGTGTTTACGGTTCGAATTGATCCGATTTTTATCAAAATTTTAGAAAAATCAGGATCAAACCAATACTTCGATTTTGTAAAAATTTATGACCAGTACCGGACATTACATTATAGTACCGATCTCATCGGTCCGATTCTAATGGCCCGATTCCGCCAGTTATACAAATTACAATATCCTATAATTTTTTACAATAACAAAAATAAAAATTCAAATAAATATTATCACTTTACATCAACAAAAAAATAAACAAACTGTAACAAATACTCCATTAAATATTAATTGTTCACCTTCAAACTTAACCATAAAAATAGAATAAAAATGTAAACTAAAAGCTAAATATTGCACCATCAAGTCGACTATGCCAACTTCAAGTTTCAACTTTGCAACACGATTGTTTGCTGCATAAACACAAAAAAAAAAATCAAAAAATCAATGGTAATAGAACTAAGAAAAAAAACATATTTATATAACAAGTTGCAAACAAGCTAAAAAAATAAAAATCAATGGTTATCTTACGAGCATCACAAGAGGTCTATTGCCTCTCAACTAAGTAGTATCAATAAGGTTAAATGTGGATTATTGTCAATTTAGTTCAATCAACGAATAAACTCACAGCAAGTTTCAATTCATTTCAATCAAATGAGTTCAACTAGTTAGAATCCGAGTCCAGAGATGGCCAGAACGTGGAGAATTAATCCCAACGCCCCATATTGTTATCATATTCAAAACCTTAGCATTTATCAGAGAACTGATAGGCCGTGGATGATGTTGAGTTTGAGCGAGATAGGTGAGATTCTGACGAGGTACCAATCTCCTATAACCGACGTACGCTATCCTAGTCGATTTAGGATTGACCGACTTGACATTGAGTCCCCAAACGTTGTGTTGTTCCACGGTTGGACTGAGATTCTTGACCATGTGAATCTCTACTACTTAAAGTTTGACCATTTGGAACGCCCTCTATTGTTGGGTAAGGATCCCTCCTCGGTTTTTGTTTATAGGACGAGGAGGGATATTCTTCCTCGTCCTCGCACCTCACTTTGCCTTGGCCAAATTTTGACCCTTATTATTTCATTTGTGCAGCTATGACTGCAAGAGGAAGTGGTGCTGCTCGTCCTACTGGTCCCTCGACTTCTGGGAGGATCGTAGACGCTTTTGCCGAGGGAGCCCAATCTGGAGGCCGAGGAAGAGGTCGGGGTAGATCGGGCCGAGGTAGGACTTATACCCCTAGGCCCAAATCCATTAGAGCCGGGGAACCCATGCTAGAGGAACTCCATTCTAGGTATGGGGTGTCGAGGTGAGAGTACCGACTTAGTTACTTCCCCGGTGTTCCACTCAAGACCGAGAAAGCCGTAGTTGACTTTTACTATAGTCTGAATCATGTCCATTTCTATTATAAACAGTTTCAATTGGGCCTCAGTCTTCCCTTGGACCCCTTCATAAACGAATTCCTTGAGGATATGCAAGCCGTCCCGGCTATGCTAGGTGCCAACGCCGTGAGGTTCCTCATCTGCTTTATTGTCCTTTATCATAGTTTAGGCTTTGAGCCTTGTCAGTTTGTGTTTCACCATTTTTATACCGTGAGTTGCAAGGAGGATACGAGGCTTGTGGTAATAAGGAGCGACCCAAACCAATCAAAACTTATCTACCCCATGTCGAGTAAGGTATCCGGGTGGAATAACCACGTCTTTAGGGTGGAGAACCAATAAGGCTAGGAGTTTCCCTCTCCCTCGGAGTACCCACGTGTGCCCGAGCAGGTATGGAGGCCTGAGTGGAGTGCCCAATTGATTGAGAGACTAATGGAGTTTGCCGAGGTAGGCACTCTATGTTGGTCCGCTTTAGAGACTGATCAGAGATATTACGTTCAGGCCGGGGTCATGCCAGGCCTCTTGGACGGGCTAGTGCCCATGGTTCCAGTAGTGTGGGGGAATAGGTATCCAGACTGGAGGGTGTAGGTGTTAGTGCCCTAGGCCTATAGAGATAGACCTTTATGTAATGTCCTTGTTCATTTATATATGAGATTGCTTCTTTGATTATTATATGTGTTTGCATGTTTAGTTATAATAATCGTGTCCCTAGTACTTATGAAGCACTAGTATGAAGTCTAATGGATAATCATGTGATGATTATATGCATGGAGATGCACATTAGATTCATGGGTACTTGTTAGAGAACAAGGTACTGGACTTGACCCATTATGAGATTTATGTCATGGTCATATGTCATAATTAAATCTCATATAGTCATATCATTGATATCCTTTGACCTGAGATTATCATTGTCTTCCGCTCGATGAATATCATGTTTGATATAGTTTAACGTTGTCTTTAACCGGATGACAATAAGGGCTATCATTGGCATGGTATGATTCTTGTTGGGAAGAATGATAAGTCAAGATGGAAATTTTCCCTCGTAAAGAGAGATGTTTGCTAGGCCACTCGTAAGTAAGATTGATGTAGTGCATGGCCATGCCCGAATGAATTAATGTGATTAATATCATTCGATTAATCAATTTACTTGGTAACGAGAAAGCATTGAACAATATGAGTTGACGTGGACCATGACTCATGTTCAATATAACATCGTGTGACAATGGGATTGTGATATGTTCTATGTAGGAAAATCGAACTTGATATTATACTATTTGGGTAGGCATGATGGCTTGCTAGAGTCCGCTCATGTCTTATGAGGATCGATGTGATCGTACTCATTGCCAACATAGTATGGTCCTATGGGGTCACACGCATCGAACGAATTGTCAAAAATGAAGAATATGGAGTTTTTGTTCTCAGGGGACGACTCGTCCCCAGGCCAGAACCAACTATTCCCCTTAAGGGGGACGCCAGATTCAGAAGCTGGGTGCCAGGGGACGACTCGTCCCCTGGGCACTGGACTGACGCGGAATTGACTTAAAACTAGGGTTTTCACGAGGGGAAAAGTTTTATAACGTATAAATACTTATCCCTGGTTGCCCTAGCCGTCATTAGAACGTTTTGGCTTGAGAGAAACACTAAAAGTGAGAGATTTCAATTGAGAATTGAGAATCAAACACTACCAAATCCATTGTTCTTCATTGATTGAAAGGTGTTTCAATCAATAGGATCTAGCAATCCTCCTAGAAGAGTTCTAGGGTTCGTTCATCGCGTGGATACACATAGAGGATCTTCGCTCGTCAAGATCTTTGGTTCATGATTCCCGTTCGTTCATCAAGGATTAACAAGGTCGTTCAATCTGGAGTTGGGTCAAGTTTATCAAAGGCAAAAGCATTCAAGGTTGGTATTTCTATTTCATCTTTCTTAATTATTCATCTAGAACGGATTCTAGGGCTTGAGGTTTTTCGAGTTATTGCTTATTCCGCTGCGCATGGACCCTCGAAACCCTACAGTGGTATCAGAGCCCCGTTCATGATGCTTAGTTAGATAATCATGATAATTGTGTAATATGATTATATGAATTTTCATGATGTGCATGATCTAGAATATGAAATTGTATGAGTTTTACTTGTGAAGTAATTGTATATATAGATATACCATGATTATGAAATTGTAATATATGATTAATATGATTAATCTAGATTATGGGATGTCAATTTCATTAATATGATTAATGTGATTAATCTAGGATGTTTGTGAAGTATTACTTGGTATATTGGATGGACACCAAAACCTTCCCCACAGGCACTTCGATGGAAGTGTGGGATAAACTTAAAGCACGTGGCCGCGTACTAGTAATTACTGATCAAATGTGATATGTGTTGCATCATTCCATGTTCATAATTATGCTCATATAGTTTTCATGAATCAACCTTGGGATGTAATTGATAAGCATGAAAAATTGAACCTTCTTTGTAATTTGAGTTTGTTTATGCCACCCATGTTTAAACACTTGTGAATACACGGATAGTTTCATGTAGGCTACGCCACAGCGAGGTACATTGATTCTATCTTTGTATGATCAAGATGAGCAACGATGATTGCTATACGTTTAACATGGTTGAACTCAATTAGGCTATCAAAACAGCTTTTGGGCCTAAGGCATAAGATGAGATTGAAACATGTGACATATGATGTCTATAATCTCATAATGATCTAAGAGTCATATATAGATATGATTGATAAATGTTATCTACCTTTTTAGTTTAATTTTGAGCAGTCGTGCCATAGCCGACTTGAAATTAAATTAAAGTTGGGTCTTAGCCTATTAAATTATATTATACATGTTTGTATAAGAAGGTTATATAATTTAGTGGGAGTATTTGTGAAATACGTTAATTAATCTCTTAAATGAATTGGTACTTATATGTGTTCATATCTTGTTGCATATCTTTGTAGATCAACGGTCGTAAACAATAATCAAAACATGTCGCTGCGATCGGTTCTTGAGAAGGACAAGTTAGAGGAGAATGGCAACAACTATGTGGATTGGATCCGCAGTTTGGGAATTGTTCTCAAACAAGAAAGGAAGTTGTACATTCTTGATGGACCCGTTCCACCCGAGCCTGCTGCTAATGCAACTAAAGCGAAAAGGGATCAACATAAGAAACATGTGGATGATTCTATTGATGTTGGTTGCCTGATGCTTGCTACCATGTGTAAGGCTCTTGAAGGACCTCAGACACATGGAAGCCTATGATTTGGGAAATCATTTGAAGGAAATGTTCCGATTGCAAGCACGTACGGAAAGGTTTGACACTAAGAAGGCTCTTCATTCATGCAAGATGATTGAAGGACAACTGTCGGGCCTCATGTGTTGAAGATGAAGGGTCACCTCGAACACCTTGAGAGGCTTGGGTATCCTATCCAGCTAGAGCGCTACGAGATATGATATTGCATTCACTCCCGAGAGTTATAATCGGTTGTTCGAATTATAACATGAATGGGATGAATAAATCTCTGTCAATTGCATGGGATGCTAAAGAATGCGGAGAACAATATTAACAAGAAAACAAATCAAGTGTTGATGGTGAATAAAGGAAAGGGGTTCAAAAACAAGGGTAAAGCAAAAGTTGCTAAACCGGAGGCAAAGTTGCCGTTGCTGAGAAGCCTAAACCCAAATCCCAAAAGGATGCGGTGTGCTACCATTGCAAGGAAACTGGGCATTGGAGGCGTAACTGCAAGCTTTATCAGGAAGGACTGAAGAAGAAGGGCAATGAGATTGCCATGACTTCAGGTATCTATGTGATAGATATTTTATTTTCTACCTCTAGTTCTTGGGTATTAGATACCGGATGTGGATCTCACATTTGCCTAAATATGCAGGGACTAAAGAATAGAAGGTTGCTCAAAGAGGGTGAAGTAGATCTACGGGTTGGAAATGGAGCAAGAGTTGCTGCATTAGCCGTAGGGACTTACGAAGTCACTTTACCAAGCGGATTAATTTTAGTTTTAAATAACCGTTATTATGTTCGGATTTGAGCGTAAAACATTATTTCTATTTCATGTTTAGACAATGAGGGTTACAATTTTCTTATTGCGAATAAGAAATTTTCAATTTATTTGAATGACATGCTTTATTGTGTTGCTCATTCTTTTAATGGACTTTATGTCTTGGATGTTGAGAATAATGTTGATAATGTCTATCATGTTAGTAAGAAATCCAAACCAAATAATGTGAATGACACATATAAATGTCATTGCCGTCTTGGGCACATAAACGAGAAACGCATCTCTAAACTCCATAAAGATGGATATTTAGACTCATATGATTATGAATCATATGATGTTTGCGAGTCTTGTTTATTGGGCAAGATGACTAAAGCACCTTTTACTAAGAGTAGTGAAAGGGCTAGTGATTTGTTGGCTCTCGTACATACTGATGTATGTGGACCAATGAATAGCATTGCTAGGGGAGGATTTCGGTACTTCATAACGTTCATCGATGACTTATCCAGATATGGCTACGTCTATCTCGATGAAGTACAAAAGTGAAGCATTTGAGATATTTAGAATATTTCAAAGTGAAGCACAAAATCAACTTGGCAAAACTATTAAAACACTTCGATCCGATCGAGGTGGTGAATATTTGAGCCAAGAATTTGACGATCATCCGAAAAGTTGTGGAATTGTTTCTGTAACTTACTCCACCGGAACACCACAATGGAATGGTGTGTCCGAGAGGAGAAATCGAACTCTATTAGATATGGTTCGATCGATGATGAGTCAAGTGAACCTTCCTATTTCCTTTTGGGGACATGCACCGGAAACACCGCTTTCACACTTAACAAAGTCCCTACTAAATCGGCTCCTAAAACCCCACATGAGATGTGGCATGGAAGAAAGCCTAGCTTATCTTTCATGAAGATTTGGGGATGTGAGGCTTATGTAAAGAAATTGGTTTCGAACATAAACTTGCACCTAGATCTGATAAATGTATTTTCGTTGGTTATCCTAAGGAAACGAAAGGATATCAATTTTACAACCAATCCGAGAACAAAGTGTTTGTTGCTCGACACGGTGTATTTCTAGAGAAAGAGTTTCTCTCTAAAGAAACTAGTGGGAGTAAAATTGATCTTGAAGAAATTCAAGAACCTGAAAATGACATAGAGCCAGTAGTAGAGACGGAACCAAATTCACAAGCTGTTGTGGAACCGGTTCAAGATACACAAGTTCTTCGCAGATCGGATAGGATACGATCCGAACCTGAGAGATATGGATTTCTCATGACGGAAAGTAATGAAGTAGAAATCATTGAGAATGATGAACCTACTTCCTATCAAGAGGCGATGTCCACTCCTGATTCGGACAAGTGGCTAGGAGCCATGGAATCCGAAATCAAATCCATGTACGATAATCAAGTTTGGAACTTGATTGATCCACCCGAAGGTGTAAAAACCATAGGGTGCAAGTGGGTTTTCAAAAGGAAAACCGACATGGATGGGAAGGTACATACTTATAAGGCTAGGCTAGTTGCTAAGGGGTATAGGCAGATTCATGGCGTTGACTATGATGAAACCTTTTCGCCCGTAGCAATATTAAGTCTATTAGAATCCTAATTGCCATAGCCGCATATTACGACTATGAGATATGGCAAATGGACGTCAAAATAGCGTTTCTTAACAGAAACCTACTTGAGGATGTATACATGATACAGCCTGAAGGGTTTGTCGATCCAAAGGATTCTAACAAAGTGTGTAAGTTGCAGAGATCCATTTATGGATTGAAGCAAGCTTCCCGGAGCTGGAATCTACGTTTTGATGAATCAGTCAAAGAGTTTGGCTTCATCAAAAACGAAGATGAACCTTGTGTATACAAGAAGATAAGTGGGAGCATAGTGCTATTTCTGGTATTGTATGTCGATGACATATTGCTCATTGGAAACAATGTTCCTGCACTTGAGACTGTAAAGTCCTGGTTAGGAAAATGTTTCTCAATGAAAGATATGGGTGAGGCGGCTTATATCCTTGGTATCAAGATCTATAGAGATAGATCAAGAAGGATGATTGGTTTGAGTCGAGTACATATATTGACAAGGTCCTTAGAAGATTCAAAGATGGAAAATTCTAAGAGAGGATACTTGCCAATGGGACATGGCATTACTCTTAGCAAGACTCATTGTCCTAAGACAAATGATGAGCGAAAGAGGATGAGTGATATACCATATGCTTCGGCAATTGGGTCTATCATGTATGCCATGTTATGTACTAGACACGATGTCTCGTACGCTCTAAGCGCAACGAGTAGATACCGGGCCTCGATCTGGTGAGAACCATTGGATATTTGTCAAGAATATCCTTAAGTACTTGAGAAGGACTAAGGATGTATTCTTGGTATTTGGAGGAATGGAAGATGATCCGGTTGTAAAGGGTTACACAGATGCAAGCTTCCAAACCGACAAAGATGACTATAGATCGCGATCCTGGTTTTGTGTTTATGCTAAATGGAGGTGCCGTTTGTTGGAAGAGTTCCAAGCGCAGCACCGTTGCCGATTCTACAACGAAGCCGAATACATAGCAGCATCAGATGCGGCTAAGGAGGCGGTTTGGATCAAGAAGTTCGTTAGTGACTTAGAAGTCGTTCCGAGTATCACTAACCCGATAGAGCTGTTCTGTGACAACAATGGTGCTATTTCCCAAGCAAAAGAACCAAGGTCACATCAGCGATCCAAACACATTTTGAGACGCTTCCACCTCATTCGAGAAATCTGTGAAAGGGAGGACGTCAAGATATGCAAGGTATCAACGGATGACAACATCTCGGACCCTCTCACCAAGCCTTTACCACAAGCTAAACATGATGGTCATGTTAGGTCCATTGGTATAAGATACATGAATGATTGGGCCTAGTGCAAGTGGGAGACTATAGGTGTTAGTGCCCTAGGCCTATAGAGATAGACCTTTATGTAATGTCCTTGTTCATTTATATATGAGATTGCTTCTTTGATTATTATATGTGTTTGCATGTTTAGTTATAATAATCGTGTCCCTAGTACTTATGAAGCACTAGTATGAAGTCTAATGGATAATCATGTGATGATTATATGCATGGAGATGCACATTAGATTCATGGGTACTTGTTAGAGAACAAGGTACTGGACTTGACCCATTATGAGATTTATGTCATGGTCATATGTCATAATTAAATCTCATATAGTCATATCATTGATATCCTTTGACCTGAGATTATCATTGTCTTCCGCTCGATGAATATCATGTTTGATATAGTTTAACGTTGTCTTTAACCGGATGACAATAAGGGCTATCATTGGCATGGTATGATTCTTGTTGGGAAGAATGATAAGTCAAGATGGAAATTGTCCCTCGTAAAGAGAGATGTTTGCTAGGCCACTCGTAAGTAAGATTGATGTAGTGCATGTCCATGCCCGAATGAATTAATGTGATTAATATCATTCGATTAATCAATTTACTTGGTAACGAGAAAGCATTGAACAATATGAGTTGACGTGGACCATAACTCATGTTCAATATAACATCGTGTGACAATGGGATTGTGATATGTTCTATGTAGGAAAATCGAACTTGATATTATACTATTTGGGTAGGCATGATGGCTTGCTAGAGTCCGCTCATGTCTTATGAGGATCGATGTGATCGGACTCATTGCCAACATAGTATGGTCCTATGGGGTCACACGCATCGAACGAATTGTCAAAAATGAAGAATATGGAGTTTTGTTCTCGGGGACGACTTCGTCCCCGTGCCGTAACCAACTATTCCCCTTAAGGGGGACGCCAGATTCAGAAGCTGGGTGCCAGGGGACGACTCGTCCCCTGGGCACTGGACTGACGCGGAATTGACTTAAAACTAGGGTTTTCACGAGGGGAAAAGTTTTATAACGTATAAATACTTACCCCTGGTTGCCCTAGCCGTCATTAGAACGTTTTGGCTTGAGAGAAACACTAAAAGTGAGAGATTTCAATTGAGAATTGAGAATCAAACACTACCAAATCCATTGTTCTTCATTAATTGAAAGGTGTTTCAATCAATAGGATCTAGCAATCCTCCTAGAAGAGTTCTAGGGTTCGTTCATCGCGTGGATACACATAGAGGATCTTCGCTCGTCAAGATCTTTGGTTCGTGATTCCCGTTCGTTCATCAAGGATTAACAAGGTCGTTCAATCTGGAGTTGGGTCAAGTTTATCAAAGGCAAAAGCATTCAAGGTTGGTATTTCTATTTCATCTTTCTTAATTATTCATCTAGAACGGATTCTAGGGCTTGGGGTTTTTCGAGTTATTGCTTATTCCGCTGCGCATGGACCCTCGAAACCCTACAGAGGGTGCATCCTGGTCTATTATTCCACGATGAGTATGCTGTTTGTAAACTATATGATGACAAATGTCTCGCCGAGGATGACGTCGTAGACTGTAATTTTTTTTTACCTTCTCATCTTTCCCATAGTTGTGTAATTTATGTTTTTCTTTTATCCCTCCTCGTCATTTTATTAACTGCCCTTTCTCGTCTCTTGCAGATTTAACTGAAGAGAAAATCAAACAAATGGAGGAAGAGATTCTCGATCCCCAAGCTCTAGTGAAGTTGAAGAGAAGGACCTCTCGATCCTCGTCCAAAAGCAAGAGGCAATCCGATGCCGCTCATCGTCAATCAATATTAACCACCAAGGAAGTTTGAGCGTTGCCCTTGAAGCCGATGGGGGGGGGGGGTGTTGCTACCTCCACCGAGGAAGGGAATGACGGGCAAAATGCCCAAGTCGAAGAGGGACATAGCTCCCAGACTCCAGCTCTTGAAGCCGTCGAGGCCTAAATGCATCCCGGCCTAGCTGGCGCCGAGGTGGTGGAGGCCGTCCAAAGGACTCCTTGCTAAAAAAGGCCAAGTACTGAGGCTATTCCCGAGGAACCTTCCTCAAAGAGAGTTGCTGCTGCCTCTTCCTCCAAAGAGGTCACTGCCCGACATGTCAAAACTTATGTTGAGGCCAAGGTGGTTGCCAAGGAATTGGCCGTTTACCCCACCATCAATGGGCTAGATGTGTTAGCCAGGAAGGGCCCCAAGGTCAGGCTGGTCAGCATGTAGTCCACCGAGCAATGGATGAAGACCTGCTCGATGTTTTCATTGACTCCCGGCCGAGCAGGAGCACTTGGCCAATAGAAAAGACCTTATTCTCAGCGAGGTACACCTTCTCGTAGTTTTCTTTTTTCCTTTCTCATTTTTCGTAGTACTTATATATTTTTTTGCTTTTAATTTCTTGTTCATGTAGCTTGCCACCATCACGGCTTATGAATTAAGCCGCTGACGATCTGGAGCAAAGGCTCAACAGACAGATCGAGAAGAATAAGGCCGATGTGGCCAAAGTCGTGGGGCTGCTGAAGTCCTTGAGGGCTGAAGTGGACGAGCGAAAGGCGAACAGGGCAAAGGCTGAGGAAGCTGAGAAGAGTGCCAAGGAAGCCCAAGCCAAAGTCGAAGAGGCTCGTAAGGCTGAGCAGGCAAAATAGAAAAGCTCCATGCTGAGCTGGGGAGAAATGCCGAGGAAGCAGCTGGTCGGTATAATCAGTTAGAGGCTAGCTAGCCTTCTAAAATTGCTGAGGCAGTCTCCCAGTTCAAGGCTAGCTCGGCCTTCAAACAAGCTGTGGCCGACAATACGGCCACCATGTACTCCGACGGCTACCTCCATTTAGCCAGAAGGGCCGTGGTGGACCCAACTCTTCAAGCCGACGTGGTATGCTTGCACGTCTTGTCTGTCAAGATGCTTATGATGGCCTTGCCTGGTCTGGCCATGCCTTGGTTCCATTTTCATAGAATGCCCTCAAAGTTATTGCCACCCTTGATGCTAGGGAAGGCCGAGAGGCATGGGTCCCCCCTCCAGTTGATCCTCAAAATATTAACGCTTTGATAGAGAAGATACAATATGAGGAGGCTTCTGACGAGGAGGAGGATGCCCGGGAGGTGCAAATCGAGGAGCCCCAAGTTGATCAAGTCATCATCCCACATGCTGCCGTCGAGCAAGACGAACTATTTAGGGGAGACGATCAAGCTTAGGGTCTTCTTATTTTGTTTGAACAATTTAATAGAATAGGCCATTTGTACTTCAATGACTATTAATATAATGTCTTTCTTTAACCCCTCGTCATCTTTTTTACTACTTTGATATGAACTGCCTTTGACTTAAATATTGTACGTTTGAATATTTGTTTATTGAATATTTGTACAAGTACCCAATTTTCTTGATAAGCCGAGGAAGGTCTTCTCGTTATTTGAATTAAGTTGTTAAATCGAGGAAGCTAATTCGGTCTAAACCTTTGGCAAATTTTGCAAGTTCAGTCATTAGGCCGAGGGAGGTTCCTCGACATGACACAGGTTATTCTTTGATTTTATCAATTTATGCCGAGGAAGGTCGTTCGGCATAGGTCTTGGATAATTTTTTGAGCTTTATCTCTCTATGCCGAGGAAGGTCATTCGACATAGGTATTAGATAATTTTTTATGTCAGCTCTCTACGTCGAGGAGGGTCATTCGGTAATAGGTATTGGGCGATTTTTGATGTTTTACCTCTCTATGACGAGGAGGGTCGTTCGGTCATAGGTCTTGGGCAATTTTGAATGATTTACCTCTATATGTCGAATAGGGTCATTCGGTCATAGGTCTTAGGCAATTTTGAATGATTTAACTATATATGCCGAGTAGGGTCGTTCGGTCATAGGTCTTAGGAAATTTAGAATGATTTAACTCTCTATGCTGAGTAGGGTCGTTCGGTCATAGGTGTTAGACAATTTTGGTGGGAATTTATCCCTTTGATGTCGAGGAGGGATCTCATCGTCTTTCAGTGTTTGTCTTTCTAGTCATTTGCCTTTGAAGAAAACTGAATTTCGTTAATTCTGTAGATGGTCAGAATGCTACGGGTGTTTCAGCTCTTATCCATCTGTGCTCTTCATTCGCTAGGTCCCTTCTCTGATAACTTGGGTGATGATGTAGGAGCCTCCCCAATTTGGGGAGAGCTTGTTTTTTTTTGCCTTTCTGTCAGTTGCTTCAATTTTTCTAAGTAGCCTATTGACCTTGTTGATTCATTCGTCATAGTTTGAATTTTTTGTTGTAGGGATAGCTAGAGCTGTCAAAATTGTGCCCGGCCCATAGGCCCGGTCTATCCCGCCCGGGTTTTTAAGGGCCTGGGCCTCAAATTAGTAGGCGCGAAAAAAATCGGGCCTCTTTGGCCCGGCCCGGTAGGCCCGTGGACTCATGCGGCCCGAACATGAAAACCCCGGCCCGGCCCGTAAAACAAAAACAGGTGATGCTGGCACAATGGAAAGGTCACGTGTTGCATGGCATGGTTGTACCAAGGAATTCTGCAATCCAGAGTTTGTGTAGTTTCCATACTTGTATTGTCTCTGGTAGAGAGAGGGCTGTTGGAAACCACCATCACAGATTCTGATGACGCCAAGCAAATCAGGGTCTGGACGGTTTAAGGATATCTGGCAGGATGTATTTAGTGGTTGGATGTACCTAGAACACAACACAAACGAAGCACCGTTAAGGTCAAAGTTGGATGTTAATCCAACTCAGGCCCTCGGGTGTAAGAGTAAGAATACTGAGTATATAAGGCTTGGAATACCTTGAATGTGTGTGAGTGTTTAGGGTTTGAGAGTAATATGGCTTACAGTCTGTATTTAGAACTTACCTTGTCCAAGGGGACAATGGTCTTCTATTTATAGGCAATGAGGAGCTGCCCGCTGACGTAAGCCATGAGGTCAGCCCTAAAGGGCACTTTGGTATTTGACCGCATACACGTGTCCGCATCTGATTGGGTCTGTCAGGGAAGGAGGATTCTCTGTCAGGCGGGATGTCGCTGATGTGGACAGGAGCCGTGTATCCGGTGCGGCGCATTAATGGCAATAGTAGGCGCCTGTCTGAGCCTCATTGAATGCGATGGGAGTGAGCCGGCAACTTGCATGTCAGAGCCAGTAAGCTAACGTGCTCACTAAGCCTTGGTATTTAACCGGGAGGCAGGTGAGATTTTCGAGAGTCTGGAGTGAGCCCGCAGTCAATATCTTGGGCGCGGTCAACTATGTTAACGCGGGCACGGATAGAGCGGTCACCATGCTGACGCGGACACGGATAGAGCGATCACACTGTCCGCGGTCACCTTCCTGGCTCTTGGCCATGTGCGGTCTTGACTGGGACAGCTGGAGAAGATCGCGGTCTTGACCTAGGCGGTCTAGGGTGTGTCACCATGCTGGGCCTTTGGACCAGACCGAGCTTAGGCCCGGTCTAGCTGGTCCGGGCTCATCAGTGGCCCCTAGTTCCAAGTGAATGATTATTTACGGTCTGAGCGAGGAACTACTAGTTAAGCTCGGTTCCCTCAGATCGCTCCTTGAGCGGCCACCAGTATTGGCGCTTTTCGGTGGTGTTTGCTCTGCTTCCCGTGCATATAGGCACATGGGAGGCACGTGCAGAAGATTCTAGGCTCCTTGAATGCTCTGCCTCCCGGTTAGCTGGTGGGCCCCGTGGCAGGTGAAGAGACAGCACGTGACAAGTACGGAGGGTACGTTTCAGTCATCCAAAAGGCGCCATAAATGCTAACTGGCGAATTTTTCAAAATTTCAAACGTTGGCGTCGGTTCATGGTTCGAGGGGAACGGTTGTGGGCTAATTAATACGGGTTAACCCGTATAAGGAGGCCTTATAAATAGCAAACCCTTCTTCCTCAAACCCTTTTACCGTCTTCAAACCTTCAAATTGCTAGAGAGAGAAAAAATTGATGCGTACTTTGCGTTTTCTTCCTTCGAATCCACCTTCGTAAGTAATTTTGCTTTTGTTTCTTCTTCATCTCTTTCTATTTCTTCTGGGTTTTGATGATGACCCGTGAGTTTGGCCCCAGTCGTCCGGTAGAACTAGGGGATGGGAGCACTCCGGATACCTTTGCCGTTTGTAAACGGACAGGGGGAATCTATAGGAGAGTAGCTCATGCCTGGCTTAGGCTATCTTTGGGGTGCTTCCAATATTTCTGTGAGAAATATCAGTGGGGGCCTTTTGTCCCACCCCGGTTGTGGAAGGCCAAGAAGAGGAAAATAATTGTGAACGATAAAGTTTTGGTGCTGGGGGATACAAATAGGTTGAGAAATTTTGTAATGGGGGTTTTGTGCAGGTTTCCCCACGAGAGAGATCAGGCTCTGAACGCCGTTGAATTAGTGAGGAGAGCTATTCATGTTCCTGGAGTGATAGTTGATTGGGAGAAGGTTGACTTGATGAATCCCAATCAAACGAGTGAGGAACGGGCACCGGGCTCCGAGGATATGAGCAATCCCTTGGATGTTCTCCCCTTAAACACTATTTACCCCGAGGACCCTGACGTGCTCGAGGACTCCGATGTGCACGTGGTTGAATTGAGTAGCAGTGAGGAACTTGACCCCTTGGAGAGTAAGAGGGCCGAAGGCAAGGAGAGTGAACCTGAGGTGGCCCCTACCAGGGGTTCATCTACCAGTCTCTTTGGCTCGACGAGCACGGAGACCGAGGAGGATGACCGCGAGGAAGCGGACCGTATGGCTGCGGGCACATCCAGGAAGGCAACGAAAATCGTGGATGCCTTATCCTGAGGAGGAGGTCCCTGCCCGAGGCAGAGGCAAGAGGCCTGCTGTTGAGGCAAATCCTGGCCGAGGCCGTAAGAGAAAAGCCAAGGAGGTGGCCACTATATACTGGGAAGAGGAGATATACGCCATTTATAACGTTGACCCCAAACAATTCCGTGTCAGCACTCTAGGCCATGTGCAAATAAAATGGAAGGAGAAGCTGCGGCCTGAGACTGTAGCAGATGTCCGCGAGGACAATAGGGCCTGGGTCTTCTATGGGGCTCAGTTCGAGAATGGGCTAAGACTTCCCCTCGATCCCTTCATTGATACGTTTCTTGACTTCAACAGCTGTCTCCCTATGCACCTGACTCCAAATGCCATTAGGGCCCTTGTCTCTTTTATAACTGTTTGCAGGGTTTTGGGCTACGAACCCTCCCTTTCTGGGCTTTATGCCTATTACCAAAACCAAATCAGCAATGGCAACCTGGGCCTGAAGGCTAAGAACAACTCTGCCCGGACCTTCTCTGCCCCTTCAAACAAATTTGACCAATGGAACCAGAAGAACATTTTGGTCATAGAGTCTAGGTTCGGCTAGGCCTTCTCCAAACCTTCCAGTCCTGTCCCGATGAGGGTGGCCTCTACTTCATATCCCAACCCAGCTCTGTCTGAGGCCTTACGAATTGCCCTGGTGTGACTAATGGGGTGCAGCCCGTATATGACGTGGGCGCGATTGTTGACTACGAGCCTTTGCTAATCTACTCAGGGGTGGCCCCGCGAAGGGAGGGTAGAAACTATGCCCCTAGAGTAGAAATAGGGCCCCCGCTTCGTGACCTTGACTGGCGAGTGCATGAATTTTTCCAATTTGAGGCTGATTGCAAAACTTGTATGTTGGGCGCGACCTGTGAGCCTCCGAAATGGATTGGTCTCTATTCTGTCTTTGAGAAAACTGTTTTTTGCTTTGCTTTTTTGTTTCTCGGACTGCCTTTAACCAATGCTTTTTCCTTTCAGAGTAGATCCAGACGACTATAACTTCTGATGGCCCCTTTGAGTGCTAACGAGCTGAAGGCGAAGAAGCTGCGCCAACAACAAAAGGAGGCTACGACTAGGCAAGCTGCTTTGGGTGGAGTTCCGGGCAAGGATACAACTCTGCCCGTTGCTAGCAGGAAGACTGGCTCTACTCTGGATAGTCCCAAAGTAATTCCCACTACCGGGGAGCTGCCTCCACCCCCAAGGGTCCTCCTCATGCATCCACTGTTCGCGGCTCCAGCTCCCCTGGCCGCACTATTTCTTCCGGGCATAACCAGGAGCAGTCTAGGAAGAGGACTGAGAGGGAGGCTGACTTGGGGCTCAAGGAGAGGGCGTACAAATCTCAGAGGGGAGGGGGCACACATGCCCAATCTTCCACTGCTCTTGCCCCTGTTTCTTCCTCTGCTCCCCTTAGGGGGGGAACTATCTGCTCCACTTCCTACCCCGTGGCTTCCCTTAACACACGCGAGGAGGCACTGGCTGTTAGGAAGAGGTTGGAGGGGGTGCCCGCAATCACCGGGGTTGATCTTTACGCCCGTGGGCCCCATAATTCAGTTGCGGGGATTGGCCTCCTGAACCGGCTCTACTTCCTGGACTTCTACAAAAATGTGGTGATGAAGGAGAATCCGGCTGCCCTGATAGGGGATATTGGCCTTGCCTTTACTGAGGTTTAGACCTGTCCATCCTTTTATTTCGACATTTGGGCTCATGATTCTTTTCTGACTACTGTATCTTTCTCCTCGCAGGCGGGCAATAAGATTATGCGGTTGCGGGAATGCACCGATGGGCTGGCTGCTGAGCTTGACGGGCAGACCAAGATTTTGGCGGACAAGCTCCGCGAGCTGACCAAGGCTGAGGAGAAGGTGAAGACCTTGTCCGTTACCCTTGCTGAGAGGGAGGCCTCCCTTACTGAGAAGGAGGCGGATTTGAAGGGCTTCTCCGACCGATTGACTGAGGTTGAGAAGAAACTGGATGAGGCCAGGGGGGAGCGGGATGAGCTCCGCGGGCACAAGACCGCCCTAGAACAAAGGAGTGCTGAGCTCTCAAATAGGCTGGAGGCTTCCAAGTTATCCATCTCGACTTTGGAGGCCAAGGTAGATGAGCTCTCCGACCAGCTGCTACCCTTAAAGCAGTTTGAGTTGGAGAGGGAGTCTGTGTTGCTCGTTGCCCACAAGGAGGCGGTTGAAGAATTCAAAAAGTCTGAGGAGTATAAGGACGCGATTGCCGCCAAGGCTCGCGCAATATGAGATTGCTCGCCAAATGCAAACGAAAAGGAACTTTGAGGCCACGGCAAGTATGGCTGAGCCTTGGCCTTAATAGGCTCACTTATTGCTACTGACGCTGTGTGCCTGCCCGAGCATGCATTGGTCCCTCTATCTGAGGAGGAGGTCAAGAACTTGGAGCTCGCAGTGGCTTTATCTCTGCCTCCGGTGGCTGCGGTCACGGCCACCAGCATCATTGGCGAGATGGACGCCATGAGGTTTGGTGATGAGAAGCTTTCGTACGAGGAAGCTGCTGCTCGCCTATTCCCTAACGGACCAGCAGTTAGTGACCTTTTCCCCTCGCAGCCAGCTCCTACCCCAGTCTCCACGAATCCAATCATTTCTCCGGTTATCACCGATTTGACTGTAACGACAAGCCTTCCTTCTCCAACACCAGCCTCTGAAGTGGCCACGGATAATGCTACCAATGATCCCAAGGACTCAGCTCCTTTAGCTTAGGATTTTTTGTTTTCTTCTCTTGTAATAGATTTGTAGGACTTTTGTAATCATTTTTCATCTATTAATAGAAGTATTTTTATTAATTTTCTTGTCTTTTATGCTGTTTTAAAGTTTCGGCAATACTTGAGTACCCTAGTACTTGCATTCTTGCTTTTCCTTTTTTCAGCGTTTAGACTTGGAATAATTAATTTTTGGACTCTCTTCCGCGGTCAGAGGCATAGTAGGCCTTCTGTCCGCGTTTTTGAGTTTTTCTAACTATGTATTCAAAAATCTCTTGGATTTTTCGTGAGAGTCAGCCCTATTTCACTATGATCGTGTTCGTTTGGCCTTGGGACAAATTTTGAGGCCTTAACCCCATTTGTCTATTTGGCCTTTTTAAACTCCTTTGATCACTTCCATTTACACATATGTTCCGAACTTGCGATCCGTGGTGTAAGTTAAAAGCGCCAAGGCAAGCTACTTTCATAGGGCATGTAGAGTGTGGTCGTGAGGCAATATTCTATGCAACATTAGGTAGGGGCATATTGGCCCTTTAACCTACCGGCATCTGTATCCACGATTGGTGGTTCACGCGGTTTGACTCCTTATTCAAAACCTTTTGAGTTTTTTGTGAGAGTCTTGTGGCGATCATGTAAACGGGCTCATATGTTGGCCTTTGTTACATACAGGCATGCGAGTAACGGCCACCTAAGGCCTTCGCGCATTTAGTGGGTCCAGACTTTGGCCTTTGTCCCCACTTGCATCTATATCCACTTATTCTTGGTAGTTCACGCGGACAGGACAGAGTATCTTGTCCACGATCGAGTACGAGCTTAATGGCCTTTGTACCCATATAGGCGTGCGATCATAATGGATCTTTGCGCATCGGTAGGTAGGGGCTCTTACGTTGGCCCTTTAACCTACCGGCATCCGTTTGCGGGCATCCACCTTAGCTTTTGAGGCTGGTGGGAATTCTGCTATGACTACTTCAACACTAATTTTGCACAAAAATTGATTCAATATTCATACATTCAGAGCTTCTCCCCCCTTTTTACAAAGATTTCTAAAAGAAATACTTTCTAAGGTGATCGCTGTTCCATGCGTGCTTGAGGTCTTTTCCTTCCTTTGTTCGCAGTATGTAGGTACCCTCCTTGATTATTCGGGTAACTTCGTACGGTCCTTCCCATTTCGGGGAAAGTTTGTTGAAACCAGCTTGGGTCCCTTGTACCTCTACGTTTCTGAGTACCCAGTCTCCAATTGAAAAACTTCTCTTATTCACTCTTTTATCATGGTGCTTCTTCGCCTTTTGCTTGTAGTTCACCATTTTTTCATTTGCCCATATTCTCTTTTCTTCGAGATCGTCCAGGTCATACCTTCTGTTTGCCTCGTTTTGAAACTCATCTAAGTATGTGACTCTGTACAAGGGTAGGGCTATCTCAACTGAAGCCATTGCCTCTGACCCATACGTGAGCGAGAAAGGAGTTTCTCCCGTTGAATTTCTGAACGTCGTGCGGACAACCCATAACGCGGTCTGAAGCTCGTCCAACCATCGTCCTCCTCGTCCATCCAAATTTTTCTTTAGGGCGGTCAGGACTAGCTTGTTCGCGGCCTCAGCTTGGCCGTTCCCCTGGGGATAAGCAACTGCGGACTGGCGATGTTGTACTTTCATTCTCTCACATTCAACAGTGAATTTTGCAGAGAACTGAGTGCCATTGTCCGAAATTATTGCTCGTGGAACCCCAAATCGGCAATAGATGTGATCGTGGACAAAATTAATAACATTCTCCACGGAGATAGTGGCTAAGCCCTTTGCTTCTGTACACTTGGTAATATAGTCCACGGCCACATTGGCATATTTAATGCTTCCTCGAGCAGTTGGGAATGGTCCAATTAGATCAATCCCCCACGTATCAAACGGCCACGATGGTACAACCAAAGTTTGCTCTGTTGATGTTAGTCTAGGGATGTCCGCAATCCGCTGGCATTTGTCACACTTTCTTACGTACTCTTGCGCATCTCTCCTCATCGTAGGCCAATAAAATCCTTGAAATTTGATTTTGTCTGAGAGAGTGCGAGCACCGGGATGTCCGCCACAAACTCCCTCATGGACCTCATAGAGCAAGTTGGTGGTCATGTGAGTTTTGACGCATATTAGCAAAGGCTTGGTGAATGATCGTCGAAATAATACTCCATCCAGGACGAGGTATTTCGCGGACACCTTTCCAATGGCTCTAGCCTTTGCTGGATCCTCATGGAGGGTTTGCTTCTCGATGTAATCCTTGATCTCATCTACCCAGTCCCTTACTTGATCCTCAATATTGTTTATCTGAATCCGATCTATAGCAGGTCTCTCCGTGAATTCTATCTGGCAATTTGTCTCCAAATCTATGACTTCTTGATTGGTTATTCTGGAGAGGAGGTCAGCCTCCGTGTTGTCCTCTCTCATAACTTGGTTCAGCTCATAGTAGGTGAAATTTTTTATGAGGGTTTTTGCCAAACCGCAGTACTGAGTTAGCACTGGGTTGATCTTGTCATACTCCCCCCTAATTTGATTTATTATGAGCTGAGAGTCACTATTGATCTCAATATTTTGAACTCCCAAGTCTCTTGCCAACTCCATGCCCGCTATAATCGCTTCATACTCAGCCTGATTGTTCGATGCCTCGAATTTGAATCTCAAGGCTCTTTTGAATTTCTCCCCGCAGGGTGTGATCAGGAGTATGCCCGCTCCACTCATTAACTTGCTCGCAGAGCCGTCCACGAATAAAGTCCATACATCTTTTGGACACTCTTTGGGCTGTACAATCTCAGTGTCTGAGCTATCTTGGGCTTCCTCTGATTCTGCTCGCTTTCTCTTCCCCAGATCGCTGTTCGCTAGCTTAAATGACAATTTTGCTACAAAGTCAGCTAAGGCCTGTGCTTTGATTGTCCTTCTCGGGGAGTAGGTGATCTGGAACTCAGTGAGCTCGATAGACCAAGCTAGCATTCTCCCCGAGGACTCTGGTTTATGCAAAACCTTTCTAAGCGGGGCCTCAGTGAGTACAGTTATAGGATGTGCAGAAAAGTAAGCTCTTAATTTTCGAGCAGATACAAGCAAGGCGTAAGCTAATTTCTCTATATTTAAATAACGCCCTTCTACGGCGGACAGTGCCTTAGATACATAATAAACTGGTTTTGGGGAGTTATTATCCTCCCTTACAAGAACAGCAGCTACTGCCAGATCAGTAACTGCTAAAAACAGAAAAAGCTCTTCCCCGGGCACCGGGCTGCTGAGTAGAGGGGGCTGCCCGAGGTATCTCTTTACTTCTTCAAAAGCTTGACGGCAGTCGTGACTCCATGTAAATTCGTCAGCTTTTTTCCCCCCTTTCAAAGTTTTGAAGAAGGGGAGATTTCTCTCTGCTGACTGCGAGATAAAGCGGCCTAGTGCGGTGATGCGCCCGTTTAACTTTTGCACATCCTTCACGCAGGCAGGAGGCCTCATGTCCAACAGCGCTTGAATTTTTTCGTGATTAGCTTCAATTCCCCGCTGGTTGACCATGAATCCAAGGAACTTGCCCGCTTTTACCCCAAATGCACATTTTAGGGGGTTCAATTTCATGTTATTGCGACGCAAGTTTGAGAAAGTTTCCTCCATGTCGAGCTCGTGGGAGTTTTCTCTTGTCTTTATAACCATGTCATCGATGTAGGCCTCAAGGTTTCTGCCCAATTGGTTCTTAAAGACAATATTGACCATTCGCTGGTAGGTGGCTCCTGTATTTTTCAGCCCAAAGGGCATCATAGTATAACAGTATGTCTTGCACGCAGCGATGAAAGCTACGGAGCGGACATCTTCAGGAGCCATCTTGATCTGATGGTAGCCGGAGTATGCGTCTATGAAGCTCAATACTCTGTGACCGGCTATTGAATCCACCAATCTTTCTATGCGAGGAAGAGGGAAGCAATCCTTGGTTCATGCTTTGTTGAGATTCGTGAAATCAACGCACATCCTCCACTTGTCATTGGCCTTTTTGACCATGACTACATTTGCTAGCCACTTGGGGTAAGAAATCTCCTTAATTATCCCCGCTTTCAGTAACTTCTCAACCTCTTCCTTGATTACTATCTCCTTTTCCGGGGAGAAGTATCTTGATTTTTGGTGGTTGTTCTTGAAGGATGGGTCATCATTGATTTTATGGAGGAATACGTCCTCGCTGATTCCTTGCATATCCTCCACCCTCCAAGCGAACACATCACAATTTGCTCGAAGGAACTCGATCAAGATCCTTCTCTCCTCGGGGTGAATTTCCAGCCCGACCTTTACAGTTTGCTCGGGGTAGTGGAAGTTGATTACCACTTCCTCGAGCTCGTCGTTAGGTCGGAGGTCGCTGATTTCACGATTGTGTAAGGAGTCAATAACAATAGTTGGGGGTTGGTCTGGGCTCCGGTCAGCGCTACCATGGAATATATGACCTCTCGGTCAATCTTTCCTTCAATTCCCCTATCAATATAACCTCCCTCAATAGGGGCAAACTTTTTGGACTTCCTGGTCGTCTTGAGCTCCACCTTTGTGGTATGGAAAGAAAGCATGCCAATAGGAATGGGTGCCGGAACAAGTTCATAGGCTTTCCCCTTTTTCAATTTGTCCTCGCCCTCCTTCTGCGGGCAGGATGTCTGGCCTTTCTCCACTTTCCTCTTCTCCTCTAGTGCTCGGAGGAATCTCCCGGGCTGGTTTTTTATTGTGGCAACCCCGCCCGGGGTGTTAAATTTCATCCTTTGGTGGGGAACGGAAGCGACTATTCCCAATTCGGCCTGAGAAGTTACGTTGAGAATGACATTATATTGGGAAGGAAGATCAACCACTATAAAAGTAATTTTGGCTGTCTTCTGCTTTGGCTTTTCCCCAATAGTCACTTCAAACAATATCGTCCCCCTTACCCCAACGGTGTGATTGGTGAACCCCTCGAGCATGCCCGCATATGGAGTCAGGTTAGCCTCGGTCATCCTCATGCCTACCAAAGTATGGTAGTAGAGTTTATCCCTGGCCGCGCCTGTATCGATTAAAACTCGGCCAATGTTTGCCTGGTTGATTCTCATTCTGAGGGTGAGGGGTTGGGTAGAGTGAAAGAGGGAGGAGGCAAGTTCACTCCTTTTGAACCCAATTTCTTGCTCTTCCTGAGCCATTGGGGAATCAAGAAAACCTTCTCTAAGGTTCGAACTGAGGGAGAGCTGTTTTTGGATGGAGGCTCCTCTCCAATGAAATTAATCTCATAGTCACCCAACTCATCATCGTCATTGTCTCTCTCCCTCCTCTCGGGGCCACGTGGTGTTCGTGTCCGCTGGGGATTATTATTATTGGTGACATTGTTATGGCCCTTAACCCATTTTGTTATCTCCCCGTCATTGATCCTTTGCTGAATAATTCGCTTCAACTGGAAGCAGTCCTCAGTGCCATGACCGTGGTCGTTGTGATATTCACAGAATCTAGCCCTACTCCTTTCATTTGGCTTTCGGCCCATTGGGGGAGGCAGGGGGAAATTCTAAGGCTCTCATGATTACTGCCTGTGGCTCGATGAGGGGGGTATAAACTGTTTCCTCCGTGATTTTTCGGAGCTTGTCTGTCCCTCGGCTGCGGTTCTTTCCCTGGTTATTGCCGCGGGCAGCCTTCTGGCCGGTCTCCTGGACTTGGCTGATTCTTTCTTTAACAGGGACTCGGGGAGCAGCCTCATTTGGCTCTTCGACTGAAGTAATGGCAGAGGCCCTCTCATACATCTCCTCCACGCTCTTAGGCCGGTTGGAGGCAAAATTCATTTTGAGGAACGAGGAGGTGAGACCGCCCTCAAAACAGAGTCTGATATCACCCTCTTCCAAGTCCACAATCTGCTCGCTCATCTTTCGGAACCGAGAGATGTAGCTTTTGGTTGTCTCATTGGCGGCCTGCTTGACGCGGACAAGATCTGTCTTTGGTCGTGCGGGCTCGCCTGCCCCGGCAAAAGCGTTCAAGAAGAGGTGCCTGAACTGGCCGTAGGTTTTGAGGGACCTGGGCTTGAGGGCCAGAATCCAGGATAAGGCCTTGCCCGTGAAAGTTGCAGCCAAGGCTTTGCACATCATGGACTCGTCTGATGAGAATAGGGCCATCTGTCCCTCAAACCGCCCCATATGGCTCTTGGCATTTTTAGAGCCATCGTATGTTTCCATCTGGGGGGGGGGGCTTGCCTTTCTGAATGGGTGCTCGAGCAATTTTGTCTCTGAAGGCATCCATTGTGCGACCACATCTTTGGCCTGTTTTTTGGTTGGTCTCCCACATCTCGTGCATGAACTTGACAAACTCGGGGTTCTGATCGTCAACCTTCTGCCTCTTAGCACGTGGAGTCACGACCTTCTCCCCAACGTGAGCCAAGGGTCTGGCTTGGGACTTCGTACGACGATTAGACTGTGCCTCTTCCCCTACCTCCTTGCTATCATCCACTTGCACTACACTGCGTCTGGCCATCTGACCGCGGTTGAGGGTTGGTTCATCCCGTTTTGCCCCCTAGCTTGACTAGCAAGCGAGTTAGCAGGGGCTCGTTGGGAGAACCTTTGGGACCCTTCTGGGAGTGGCATTCTTCCATTTGCCTCTATCTCAAACAGGTCCATCTGAGCGTTGTTGATGGTCATGGCCTCAGCGACCAGTTTGGACTTGGCGGACAGGATCTCCTGCCTCTTCAGGATCTGCTCGGGGGAAAGGGGGGTATTTGGGGATGTGATGGCGGCTTTTATAGGATTGTTAGGAGTTTTTGGGCCTTCATTTAGGAGGGCTTGGGCCTTTTTGGCTCAGGCTTCCTCAGACAACCTCCTTAGAGCCTTTTGGGCAGGGGAGAGGTTGTTAAGGCTTTGAGCACGGCCCCCCATCCTCTCAAAAATGGAGGTGCTTGGTCTACCCTTATTGACATTGGAAGGGGACGCCTGGTCATCCTCTTGGATGGTCAAATGACCGGCATTTTCCAAAATTCTAGACTAATTTGAAAAAGTGAGTGAAAAAGAAAAGTTTTTGATAGTCGGTTGTTTAGAACACGAGGGGTGTATGAAAACAAAGATTTACGAGAAACAAAATGACGTTTCCCGGCAATGGAACCACTGATGACGCGAAGCAAATCAGGGTCTGGACGGTTTAAGGATATCTGGCAGTATATATTTAGTGGTTGGATGTACCTAGAACGCAACACAAATGAAGCACCGTTAAGGTCAAAGTTAGATGTTAATCCAACTCAGGCCCTCGGGTGTGAGAGTAAGAATACTGAGTATATAAGGCTTGGAATACCTTGAATGTGTGTGAGTGTTTAGGGTTTGAGAGTAATATGGCTTACAGTCTGTATTTGGAACTTACCTTGTCCAAGGGGACAAAGGTCTTCTATTTATAGGCAATGAGGAGCTGCCCGCTGTAAGTGCTCCAATTTGAGCTTGTTAGAATTTTCGTTAGAAAATTAACGAAAGTTATAACATTTCTAACAATTCCTAACATTCCTAACTTTTCTAACAAAGTGAGGGCAAAATAGGGATTACCAAAAAAAGATAAACCAAGGAAAGGAATCAAAAAAGCAAAAGAAATAAGAAAAACCAAAAAAAGAAATGGCTGGAAACATAATCTGGCTGGTTAATTTGAATTTTAAAAAAGATTATTCCTCTTGTCCAAAGCCTGGAGCAGCATTTAATGAACAGTGCACGCTGCAGGTCCTATCCGCGCGGATGAGATTGCAATTTTCAGAGGGCTATAAATTGAGCCCTCCAGTCACAAAAATAAGGAGGAACAAGAGCATAATTCACAGTATTTTGGCGAATATACTCGAGAAAACAGTGAGAATTCTATAAGAATTGTCACCTTTTTCTCTTGAATCTTCCCAACTTTCACTCACTCAAATCAAACCCAAACACTCTTACATTCAAAGTCTCAAACACTCATACATTCAAGCCAAAGCCCCAAAATACAAAGAAGATAGGTATAACCTCCCTCTTCTTACCCTAAATCTTTCATCCATGCATGCATTTTCAAACTACAAAATGTAGTTCATTCTTCTTCTTGTCTTAGATCCAAGAAGATCACCATGGAAGTTCATCTCCATGGATGATCTTCTACAAGGATCAACATTTTCTTCAATGTGTTCTTATTTTCTTGCAAATGCATTTTCAAAACCCTAAAAACCATTTTCAAGCATCAAATCTCATTTTCAAAGGATAAAATTCCCCTTCCCAAGCAAATGAAGTGCTTAGTCCTAATGTACCCCAAGGATGGTTTGGTATAGTTGATTCACCACTAAAATTTCAAGTGATCACTAACCAAAACCTAGGGAAATGGGGACAAGCATGGATGCAAAACCCCCCTTAAAATCATATTTTCTTTCTTGAGAAGTTGCTGTCCAGTAGCAATTTTCCAAGATCCCAGTCCATTGTCTTAATTTTTGGACACAGATAAACTTGGAATTTGGTGTTGACTACAAAACACTTTTTGTATCCAACATCCAGAGATTTCCATAAATACTTTTACTTTATTTTTTGGGTGAGTAAAACTCCTCTTTTCAAATTTTCTTTTAGAGGATAGTTCATCAGCTTCTGGAAATCCAGATTGCATATCTGAGATTTCCAGAAGGTTTTGACCCCTCAAATCTTCTCCAAAATGGAAAATTCCTTCGCACAAATCTTATTTAAGGTGTCTGGAACAACTTTCATTCTCTGAGTTTATCCAGACTATGAATTCTTAAGACCCTTGAATCCATTTCAAAATCAAAGGTCCACTGCCTTTTTCATTCTGGCAGAAGTGACTCTCAACTTCAAAAGGTCTTTTGAGTACCAAATCTCAATCCAAAAATCTTCCAAAAAATCATGGGATCAGTTTAAAGTCTTAAAAAGATATCCCAATTTTTACTTTTCTGAGTTTTAAATTATTTTGGCCAAAACACACACACACACACACACACACACACAATAATTTTCAGCTTGGAAGACTCGTTTTACGAGGCATTCCGGGTGCACACTAACGTCCTTCCCGGCGTGTAACATGACCTCCGAACCCAAATCTCTAATCTCGGGCATTTTTCAAAGTTTTGGCCCTTAAAACAAAAATGGCGTGGCGAATCCGTTCTTTTTCCCGGGTTTTATTTGGTTTTTTCAAAGAAACGCGAAAAATCGAATTTTTTCCCGCGAAATGGCGACACATCATCACAGTGGCGACTCCGCTGGGGACTTAAGCTTTTTCTAAAAAAAAAAATGATATTTGGTATATTGGTGGAAACCATTAAACTTCCCGTTACCGCCTCCTAACACGAGTCGGGGATAAATTGTGGTTTAACAATCCCACGTTCCGGTATCACCGTTTTCCAAAAAAAAAGAAAGGAAAAAGCTTTTGAGGGTCAAGCTTCCGTCCCGGCTTTGAAAATCATTTGTGTGTGTGTGTTGATTTTTGCACATTTTTCGTGTTGTTTTGGCTGCCTCGGAAAAATTCAAAATTTTGACTATCGGAATCATGTCCCTAACTGTCGGAATTTTCGTGCTTACGTGCTTATGTGTTCATTAAATTTCAAAAAAAAAAGGATTTTCAAAAAAAAAAGAAAATTTTCAAAAAAAAATCATGCATCATATTTTTAAGACACATAAAAATTTTTTTCCTATTTTACTCAGAAAAAGAATATAGACTGCTTGCACACTACGCGCACGTGACCGTACACTGCACACTACGTCCCTAACCCGGGGAAATCCTTGTCGCGGTCCATTTGGTCTTATTACGCCTCTCGGATGAGCACAGGACTACCCAAACATCCCATGGAGCCTCGTGTCGACCATGCACTTGTCCGTGACACACTTTGTCCGAGACCCGGTTGGTTTTTAGTCTGGTCTGTGTCATGCCCTGTCTGTGTATAGACCTTTCCTTTCAAGCCTTTGTCGGCATACCGACTCAATATCTTTCGGGGACCCTAATCGCCGAAGTTCGCCGGTTTTCCGCCGCAGACTTTGACCAAGATATTGACCGGCGCCTTGACTTCGGCCCGATCGGCACAAATTATACACCGACTCCCAAAGATTGACACCGAGTCATCAAGGATTAATGAATATTCCATGCCTAATTACGGCTTAACCGACGACAAGTCAAGATCAATTGTGGACGCTTATCGGTCAAATCATGCCGACTTTTCGTCGAGCCCCTGGACATGATCTTGACTTTTGACGTCGCCTTTGTCCGTAATTTACATCGAATGCTCGTTAAGACTCGATTACCCGCCGACTTTTAGGATCGTTTTCTTTCGGTCGGTGGGACCCGCTTGCCCTATAGGACCCTCGCCCGGGGCTGTCCACCCTGGGAGGTCGAAATACAGGTGGAATACGAGGGGCTTATAGACGTAGTGACGGGGCCCACTGATCCAGGATCCAGAGTAGTTTGCAAAAAAGAAGAGCAATCTTTTCCAACCGATTAGGTTAATAAAACATGTTTTAAGTAAACGTGAACAAATAATCGCATGTTGCATGAGCCTAAAGCCCAAACACCTACCCTCTTTCCATTCCCAGACATCTGAACCCTCATGCCTTTTCCCCGCAGCTCCGCACAAAGCTTGGTTTCGGGCTCCGGGTCATCGTTTGATTAGTTGGGAAGAGTCAAGTGCGTCATCAGCTTCGCCGTTTGTTCCGACTCCGGGTTTCAGAATGTCTGCATCAGCCGGTAATGATGGGGATAATGTCACTCCGCCTCCCGGGACCCCTCGCAGAGCAACAAAGGGAATCAGCAGCAAGCGATGAGGTTACGACAGAAGCACAGCCTAAACAGCCTTTATGGAGGCTATTAAGAGCCATGGTCCGGCCGCCAGCCTCAATCCATATGGCACCTTCGCCGTGGAAGAAGACGAGGATGCCAACCCCACTCTCGCCGCCCGACTACACCAGATGCCACCACCCACCTCCTATGGTGCCACTACTGTAACCCATGCTCCTCGATTCTGGCCGCCCAGCCTCCCCAACCACAGACCACCGGATCCATGCACTCGACGGCACAAATCTGGGGGCAAAATCGCACGGAATGTCTTCTCATGGTTTGGGCTATCTCGGAATGCCACAGCCTAATCGGGATCCCGCCACGCTTTGGAACCAATCAATCCGGGCCTTCGCAAAGAATAGCTCAAAGGGCCACAATGCCACGGTTCGGAATGCCGCCACAACTTGGTTCGGACCACGTGAGCCCTCCTCGAACAGACTAGTTCACCGCCCTCACACAAATCCATTCCTCACTCGTACTTCTATGGTTACCAAGCCTCCATCCCTGTCATCCGAATCACCAGGACCGCAGCACTCTCGGTTATACACCTCGCTCGCCCGGCCATGCACTAACAAGCCAGGACAAGCCCGCACCTAAGCCTACTTACGGGCCCCACTGAAATCCAAGTTATCCGGCTACATCGGGGCTGCCTCCACCTACTTTGCCGCTTGAAAATCAACAAAGCAGCCGCAAGGTTCTATCCCTTCGCCCAAGCTCCTACTCATGCTCCCTGTGGTAACTCACCCCCGTGACGTTTTCACCTACGTCCCCTGGATCGGCCGTTCCCTCCACCCGCCCGCTCCGGGTAGCTCCTCTCTAACTCGCCCACTAGCTTGAATGCCATGGTTCCGCCACAAGACCCTCATCCGGCCCGGTTCATGGAACAACACAAGGAAATGAAAGCGCAGATCGCCGAATTAACCGCTAAGAAGTCCGCTTCCGCCTACTGCACTGACTCCATTGTTCCTCCGCCTCACAAATTTGTTATGCCAAATTTGGATCTCTTTGATGGGACCGCATGCCCGAAAACCCATTTGGACACATATACCTTGGCGATGAAGGCCAAAGGATGCACCAATCAGCAGTTAGGCCGATTATTTCGCTATCCTTGAAGTCCAAAGGCCTTAAAGTGGTTCTTCCGTTTGAAACCCGGGCCGTGGCTACATGGGACCAGATTACCAATGCCTTCACAGAGAAATATAAGGCCAACTTGGAGTGGGAAACAAATAGAGTTGACCTACAAACAACAACAGCCGTCCCGATGAGAATGTTGGGGACTTTTACAAGCGGTGGAATCTCGAAACTCGGTGAAATGGCCATCCCTCCTTCCGAAGAGGAACAACCGGACATCTTCCGCCATGCTTGAAACCACATTCGAGAGCCTCCTCGCCACTTCCCATACTCGACTTACGGGCCATGGTTAACTCTCAGCCTAAGTTTGAAAAGGCCTACAATCCGCAACCGGCCGCCGCACTCGCCACGTATATCGGGCTCCTCCCGCAAACATCGCCTCGCTCCCGCTAAAGGCAAAGAGATGATTCACTATGCGGGACAGGAATGTAATAACACGACTCCTTTTGCTCCTGTAAAACCAAATGAGCCTGCACCACGGGTCATGAATCTCGAAAACTTTGGAATGCCTCGAATGACATCTTTAGGGACTCGGTGAAGGAAGGCTTGCTGCGGCCTTTGGAGAATTTCCAACCCAGAATCCGAATGCTCCCGTGGATACTACAAAGTATTTGTGCTTTTCATCAAGCTCACTGACATCCGATCGATAACCGCTTTACTCAAAAAGGCAATCCAGGCTAATAGAGCAAGGAAAGTTGGAAGGCCCCGAAGGGCCTAACACAAGCCAAAAATCCGCCGCCAAGGAACCATAATCGTGTGAATATGATTGAATGCGGAGAATCTTCGCATGCCTGTGAAGATGCCGATGAAGGTCCCCAAATACCCGTGGCCAACCTCGTCGAGGATCCCGAATTCGGATTCCCCTCGCCCTTGAGGATATCGAACGAATCAACCCATCTTGGTCTCATGTCGAGACTCCTTGCAAGAATACGAGGCCCGCTATTTCTCGGATGAAGGGAAGGCCAATATCAAGAGTCAGTCGTTCCTGGCCAAAACATGAGAGGACCATTTACACAAGATGGTTAGAACAATCGAGAAGAATTAGACAAGAAAGCTTCCGGCGAGCGCCGTACCGGGGCTTATCAAAGAAAGAGGCCGAAGAGCATCTCGGAGCTAGTACACTTCCACAACCGGCTACTTGGAGAAGTCGAATACGATCCCGAAGGCAAGAAACTAAAGAATCGCAGGAGGAAGAATCCTTCTACATTCTACCCGGTGTCAAATACGTGCCACCCTCTCACTCTTCCCCGCAGCTTCGGGAGGAGAAGCCGAGTCACAATTACCACTTCCGGAATGGGAGCATATGACAATTTTTGCGGCCGCACGCACCCATATTCCCCAACGGGTTTGACGGCGTTCCTCTCCGCCGAAATCCCGGTAGTATGGGAAGAAGATTCCGACGACAAAGAATGATGATGATGATGACGAGAGCGAAGAGTCAACCGAAACCCCGCATCCGGAAACAACTGGAACAATCATGCCGTAAATGAGCCCACGGGAGCCAGTGCACAATGGTTGGTTGTCAAGAAGCGACGACGAAGACACTTCGGGAGACGAATATGAAACCGAGGACATGAAGGCCATGAAGTTTCCTAGGATCTCGAGCACGTGGATGTCTTAGAATTCAACACCGCCTACCATGCCTGGGGAAAGGGTTTTCGTGCGTCCGATCCAGCCGATAGTCGAAGATCCGATCGAAAGAGGAAAATTAACTCCCATCCACCCAAATGAGAAAATAACCATGGTTAGATCAAATCCACCCCAACAAAGTAACACTCCTTGTCGTGGTTACCCAAGAAGAGGTCACCTTCCCCGAATGTATGTCGCCTTTCGTAGAAGTCCTAGAAACCGGCATGATACCTGGATGCGCTCCCACACGTAATGCTATAATCATCTCCAACTCGAGTATTACGTAAAGGAACCGTAATGGCCGCACTATACCGGGATGAGATCGAAAAGCCCCGAGCCCCGACAATAGCGACTCTTGTTGCATGATAACTATGAGCAAGGCAAAGGCCATGAGAATGAATCGGAGGACGCCCTAGCTCGCGGGCCATCCAAGGGGCAACAACACAACCCCAAACTCAAAAGCCTCGTAACTTGGGAAGCCGTTATAAGGTGGCCGCCCAGAAGGAGCCAAGCATACCACCCTCACCGTTGCTAGACTCCGTCGTAACCAAAGGGCCAATAGCCAAAAGGGCTCCCCCGTTGACCTTAGCAAAGATTGAAGAAATCCACCAAGAGACGACCGATGAGGAAGTTAACTGTTGACCCGATCCGGCGCATCTTCCAAGGGAAATCCCAAGGCGTATAAGAAGGCCACAGATCAAACACCGAAAGAAGATCGCCGCCCCTATGCTAAGACAACAAACCTGCACTCGAAAAGGAGGATCCCGTGCTCACCCAAATGAAGCAAACACAGCCAACATTTCCCTCTGGTCTCTACTCACTTCGTCCTATCCCCATAAGCTGAAGTTGGAAGAAAGCCTAGCTCGCACTCTAGTGCCTATTGATGCTACTCCCGATGATGTGGTACAACTAATTGGAAACATCCATTACGGGAATATAATCACTTTCACAGATCTCGACCTCCCTCAATTTGGGGCCGATCATAACGAGCCTCTCTTCATCACAGTCCAGCTTGAATGAACGACGCCTCCTCGGGTCCTCGGTTGATAATGGGTCCGAATGAACATTCTTCCGGCAAAGATCATGAGCTTGCTTGATATCAAGACTACAGACTTGAAACCTTCCTCCTCACAGCCAAAGCTTACGACTCAACATCTCGAGCGCCCTTGGAGTCGCCACTTTAGACCTCTCGGTTCGGACAGTAAATTGATACCTGTGGAATTCCAGGTTATTGACATCCCAATTACTTTTAATGCCTTATTGGGAAGACCTTGGCCGCACTGTGTCAAGGGGGTCGCCTCAAGCCTCCACCAAAGGTGTGTGAAATTCGTCTCGAATGGGGATCTCGACAACCATTTATGGGGATTTAGTCACTTTGGAGGGCACAGATACGGGCGGAATACCTATTCTGGAAATCAAACATGACGAGGAAGGTCTCATGCTAACGGGCTTCACGGCCGAGCCTCCCAAGGCCCAAGTGTGCAACATAGATCCGACGGTCACTCGGGATAAAATCCCACCGGTCTTGAAAATGATGAGAAAAATGAGCTATCTACCCGGCCTCTGGTCCGGGGAAACACCAACAAGGAACTCACAAACTCATCGAGGTGAAAGGACAGAATACTCGCCACGGCCCGGGATATGAGGCCTCCTCGCTGACACCGCAAAAGGAAAAAGATTTGAAGCCGCCACAGAAGGGTCCCTGGCCGACGACCCTAAATCTCTCCCCTTCGCCCCTAATTTGGCCGACTACTTTGTAAAGGGTCCCACACAACCGGTAACATCACAGAGCCCACTCCTACGTAAGGATGGCTAAAGCTACAGGATAGCCTCAACAAGTTCGTAGGAACCAAGGCTAACCCGGTCCGTAGAATGTTCCCGGACCTACCCAAGATACTCCGGGGCTACCACTACCATGAAGAGCGAGTATACCTTCGTAGGCGTGCCCGACTCCGGTGGAACAGCCGAGAAGCTTACCACCACAAACCCGATTGCCCAGAAGATCCGAAGCCCGAGTTCGAATTGACAGTACTCAAAAGCTAAGGCCACGGAATTTCCTCGATGATTGGGATGGTCCGGTTATGCAAAGAATTGTTCGAAGAAGAAGTCCAGTGCTAGACTGATTGATCTCGGCTCGGTCCAAGAGATGATAGCAGCAATTGAGAAAGGAAAACAAAAACAAGACAGCTTCCCGAGTCATGAGGCCACCAACAAAGAAAGCCGCTAAAAAATTGGGAAAACCTCTCAGGCCCGTCCGCGACCAAGGAGGAAATGATCACCAAGCTTGGATTGGTCCCCCGTCCCTTTGTGTCAATCTAGGACAAGTCCTCCCAGTCTCTCTTTGTTAAGATCGAGTCTCTAGGGTCGTCCGACGGCCTTACGCCTGAAGACTACGAGTCTGTAGCAAGCACTGTATTCCTTTTCGTTTTCAATGAAATGACGAACCTTTCTGAGTATCCCTTGATTGCCACTTTAACTAATGATGAATTAATTAAAATTTTTTTTTTTTTAATAATTCATTAGATAAAGAAGCAGACACATTAAACAACAAAAAAAAATCAAACAAAAAAAAAGAGGATCTTTAAGCAGGTTGTCCGGAAAGGGGAAAATCGAGCCCAAGCTGCCGAAGAGATTTTGACGAGTGTGAATCTGGGAACTGCGGAAGAGCCTAAAGAGACGCAGATTGGTGATTTCTTCAAAGGAACTGGAAAGGATGCTCTGCAAAATCCTACAAGATCCTCAATTCAAAGAAAGTAGCCCTCTTCATCAAAGAGAACATCATATGCAGATACGGGTTGCCAGCCGAAATCATCTCAGATAATGGATCCCACTTCGAAGGGGAATGCGACAGCCGCCGGCGTAATTCCGAATAACCCGTCACAAGTCATCTCCTTACAGCCCCAAACCAACGGAGCCGTCGAGGCAAAGAAACAAGACTCGAAAATATCATCCGGAAAATAGCCGTCCAAGGCGTAGATTGGCCCGAGAAGTTACACCCGGCACTCGGGGCTACGTAACATCGCCGAACAAAGAATCGGGGAAACACCGTTTGCCCTCACATACGGAATGGAAGCCGTACTCCCAATCGAGCTAGAAATCCCTCGCTCCGTATACTACCGGAAAGCGATCAACGAGGTCGAATGGCTCCTGCAGTCGCCATGACGAATTGGCCCCGCTAGATGAGCGACGATTGAAAGCCATGGAACCCATCCGAGCCTACCAAGGAAGAATGGCCAGAGCCTTTGACAAGAAAGTAAAGCATCGGGAGATCCGAGAAGGGGATCTCGTTTTAAAAGAAAAGCCCTCACCCGTATCAACCCCTCGGCAAATGGGAGCCTCGTATGGGTCGGGCCATACGTCGTCCGTAAGATCTTCTCCTGAGGAGCCATGCAACTTGCACCTCGACGGGAATCCCTTTGTACACCCAAAGGAATGGTGACAAGCCGTATACTACGCGTAAAAAAAAAAAAAAAAGAGTGCTAAAAGAGTAATACCCAACTAGGTTGAAAACCCGAAAAGGGCGGCCTAGGTAAAAACAGGTTGCACCAAAAAAAAAGTAAAAAAAAAAAAAACAAAAAAAAAAGAGTGCTAAAAGAGTAATACCCAACTAGGTTGAAAACCCGAAAAGGGCGGCCTAGGTAAAAACAGGGTTGCACCAAAAAAAAAAAAAAAAAAAAAAAAAACAAAAAAAAAAAACAAAACAAAAAAAAAAAACAAAAAAAAAAAATCGGGGTTGAACTACGAAGACCCGAGCTCCTCAAAATGAGGGGAACGTAGGCAAATGGAAACGGTTCGGTCTAAAACACAAATAAAAGTCATACTTTGACATCAATACACCGATCGTACCACGAAAGCGTCTCGAAAAACTCAAGCAATTCAAATATTCATTACAAGTTAAAAACTTTTGATGAGTCTAAGCCCGATTCATTCCTACAACCGGCAACCCGCTAAAAGAAATTAAGATACATAATCAAACTAATGTGTCTCGTCATGACAAGAAAGGGATACTGAAACCTCAGTAGTCACTCCATGCCACTCGACCGGCCTCTCCCCTCTTCTTCCCCTTCGAGTCTTCTTCTTCTCGAACAGAAAATGTCGGTCTTCCTCCTACCAAGCTCGGTATAGGAACAGGATCTATCAAACCAACCTCCGTCGTGGCCTTAGTAGCCCTAGCGTCATCTCTCATCTCCCCGTAGCCTAGCCGGTAGCATAGGAGCCCTCCTCTCCTCGTCTCTTGACGTAAGCCTCATAATCGGTCACGCCGTCTCCGCTCCTGTCATGAGGGTTGGCCCTCGCCTCGGCCCTCCTCCTCTGAAAGCCAGTCCTCCGCACCCACAATGGCCTCACGCCGTCTCAAAATAGCCATCTCGAGTCTCTCCCAAATGCCTCTCGTACCAATCCAGGTACCAAGTGGTCAGAACACCGGTCTCGGACGCTCGAGGATAACCCGAGGAGGAAAGACGTCATACCTCCATGCTCGGGAAAGAAAGGAAAACACCGAAGGATCATCCATAGAAACAGGAGCCACCACCCCGGTGGCTATATCATCAAAGTCCTCCAAAGGAACTCCGCTCCAAGCCGAACCGTCTCGTAACCAAAGACGGAATATAGAAGCCGGACCGAGAAAGCCCGAAGCATGACCACATGAGACCCGTCCCGAAGCACTCGCGAGTCTCCACCCGCCAACAAGGCACCGACCATCTGATATCTTCCGTCCGGCGACCAGCCATCCAACGCTCCCATGAGCCCCGATCATCAAAATCCACAAAGAACCCCCTCCCGGCAAATGTCCAAGGCTTGATCATGTCTGAGTTTCCCGAAGAATCCCCAAACGCTCCATCGCCCACGTGGTCAAGAGGAACGGGCTGCCCCGCGCATATACCGCTTCCCGTAGCCAGCCTATCGAGAGCATGGAAAGTCTCCCCCAGGATCAGAGGTACAACATCTCTGCCCAAGTGACAATGAACGACTACATCCAGCAGAGACCGATGACATATCCCAAAGGAATAGACCATGAACAGGGTGCCAAACATACAAAGTGCAAAGGCATCCCAATAGGCATCATCCACCAAGCCTAGGCCCCTAAACCTATCGGGAAGGCCGGAAATATCAAAATGATCGGGACCACGGATCATACCTTGCGCTTCCTCCGGGAAAGATGAAGGAGGACGCACAATCCGTCAACGAAAGAAGCCCCTCCGGCAAAGGAACCGCTATCTCTTCCACCTCCGGACCACCAAGCATGGCCCGAAATTCTTCGACAGTCGGAACAATCTCGTTGAAGGAAAGGCAAAAGACATGCCTCCTAGTGTCCCAAAATGAGGAAGAAGCCCTCAAAAGACCGTAATCCGGAATCAATTCCTTGAGAGACCATAAGCACTTCACCTTATACCTTTCTTCAAAGAAGGACCTCCTCTCATGCATAATCTCCTGACCAATCCTTGAACTTGTTGAAGAATGACATTTGGGATTCTTGGGACAATTTTGATGGAGCTTTTCTAAGGTTTTCCATGGTTTTCTCTCTTTCTCCCCGAAAATGGCCGTTTGACCGGAGGTTGAAGAGGATATTTGAATTTGAAATAAAGTGAGACCAGATCTCGAAGCAAAATTAAAGGACAATGTCGATGCGTGTGACTCCTCCGCGCGGATATGTTTGCTTTCCATCGAAAATCTGCAACAATTCCAAGCCGCTACACCAAAAGAGGAATATTCCGTCCCGCTGCTCTAACTCCGTGCAAAACCTCCCCAAACCACCCATATACCAAAACTAACACCCTTGCCAAAAAAAAACCAAGGCTCATGCAACACTGCATTCATACCGCATTGCATTCATAAAATAAAATCCTAAATTATTACATCCCAAAAAAAAAAGAAAAGAAAAAAAGAGTGTGCAAAAAAAAAACAAACAAACATCAATAAAATCCTAAATTATTACATCCCAAAAAAAAAAGAGAAAAAAAAATGTGCATAAGCTGTACAAATCTCAATCCCAGCCATAAATCTCAAAATCTCAGAAAATCGCCTAAAAAAAAAATTCGTGGGGTAATCAATCGAATCCCTAGCGCCCGACGCCCGTCCCCTGGCCCCTCTTACGACTCGGGCCCGCCTCCTCAGGAGCCCCGAAAATCTCGGGCTCGTAATCGTCCTCGTCTCGCAAAGAGGCTCGTCAGACCAACCGACACGCTTCCGATAGGGCAAGCCGAGATCTCGCGAAAAATCATATCCGAAGGTGAAGGCGTCGGACTCCCGGACGTACGAAGACGACCCACCATGCCGCCAAACGTGTCCCCGCCCGTGTGGATCCTCGAGAATGACGTGATCCGAAGGCGCACCGCGCGGGGATCAATGAGAGGAGACAGAGGAGTCTCTCAAGAAGTCTCGAACGAATAGGGAAGCCTCCCGCCTAACAGCGCCGGCCGTGGTCGCTCGCTCTAGCCTCGAGGAGCCCCGCAAGCGACCATCCTCCCGATGAATCTCTTAGCTCCGATCACTTGCTTCGTCGCCTTCTCGACGACCACCTCCGAAAACCGCACAAAAGCAAAAGCGTCGAAACAGCTGAAGCGAGAAATGATGACAGAAAGAAAAGAAAAGAAAAAAAGAAAGAGAAGCCATACTCTTCATACTCCTGGACGAGGCCGGAAAGCTCGTGGAAGCCGCCAGCCGAGGGATCTCGCACCCTCAATCGGACCCCATCCTGGATATATGAAAAATCCGTCCGAGGGTACCGCGGATCCCAAGCCCTCTCTATCCGTAACTCCGGGGCATCCTCGCCTCCTCAAAACAAATATCGGGTACGGCTCAACCGCCACAAATGCCGAGAAGTGCCGGGCCGGCTCTAATCATCCCAGTCGCAGATCCGTCACTCGGTGCATCATATCGGCAGGAGGCTCCACCGGTGTCCTCAAAGGCGAGTTCACGCCATGCCGGCGCGTCACCCTCTCTCCCGTATAATAGGCATCGCAGTCGACCTCTCGTAATCCTCCGCCGCACAGCCCAAATCTCGCCCTTCACCGCGCCACCTCGAAGCGATCCTGTGGATAGAATATCATCCTCTCATCCGTCTCACCTCCGTCAAAGGAAGGCAATCCGCGTACTCGAGAGTCGTACGCCCCGGAGCTTATCTTCTCCCCGGCATGCTTGGACCAAGAATGCATGGCCGGATACGCCCGACGCACTCCGCCGCCGCCGCCACATCGTGACATGAAAACTCCAACGCCCATACTCGCGAAAGGTAAAAATCAAATCAATCCAAAGGCAAAAGAAAAGTGTGTGCTCAAGAAAAAAAGGGGGAAAGCAAAAAGAGAGCTTATACCTCCAGTGGCAAACTCAAAGCAAGATACAAGGAGCTCACAGCCTCTTCCTACTGTACCTATCGAGAGCAAAGTAAAGCTCGCCACCCGGCCTCTCCTCAGAGACATCTCCACCATCTCCATGTCCTCCAAGGACCTCAAGAAGGCAAAGACCGCCGTCCTCAAAGATGTCCAAAAAGGGTGCTCGAAAAAGCAAACCACAAGAAGGCCCCGGCAATCTGATCGGCGCCTATCCTCTCCTCCCCACCTCGTAACTCACAATGGTCTCCACAATCTTCCCGTAGACCACCGCATACTCCATCCCCATCCCCTTTTTGGGAATAGGGAAAATCCCGTAAGAGCTCGTAGATCCGCATCGCCGTAGCCATCCCGCCACTCAATGCCGCGTCCATTAAAGGACAAACCCGTGATCGCAAAGATAGTCGAAGGCGTAACCGTAGCCTCGCCCCGAAGAAGTGAAACGTGTGGGTCGCATCCCACCAATGCCGCGCCAAAGCAAACATCGTGCCCTTGCTCTTAGGGAACTTGACCAGTCCCCTCAAGCACTCAACAAACTCCCAAAGCCGGGTCTCAACAACAACTGTCTCTGACTCGGCAAAGCTCCTCGGCCCGCATTCGGAAGCCGGTCCCACAAGTCAACTACGGACTCCACCGATCCTCGAGTCTTCATCTTGTTCAGCTGCTCCGTAACGTAGTTGTTTCCACCCTGCAATAAAACAAAAAAAAAGAAAATGTCAAAAAAAATTACATTTGCATTTGCACAAAAAAAGAAAGCAGAGCATACATATGCATCATGAAATTTCAAAGAAAAGTCGACAGCATAACAGCATACAATGAGCATAGCCCCATTTTTTTCGCACAAAAAAAAAGAAAAGAGAGACAGTTTTCAACAAATCCCAATCAACATTCATAAAAAAAAAATCTTTCATACAAAGAGTCAACGGAAGTAAAAACTCCGTCCCATTTTCATAAAATAACATGCATTCAATCAACGGGAGGAAAAATCCGTCCCACTTTTCAAAAAAAAATAAAAATCAAAAATCATACATTCATATCATCATCCCATGTTGGCAAAATGCCAATTCTTTTCTCAAGCAAAATGCACATTTTGGAACACCAACAAATTCATTGCAACATGCATATCATCAAGATCAATATTCAAATTTCAAAAAAAAAAAAAAAAAAAAAAAAATCATCACAATTTTCATCCATAATTTTTGGATATTTCAAAAAAAAAAAATGGCGAAAATGCCAATTCTTTTTCCAAGCAAAATGCACATTTTGGGATACCCATATACTCATTACAACATGCAAAGTATCAAAATCAAAATTCAAAGCCAAGAACATCAATCATTCGAATTTTCAAAAAAAAAAAATTTCAAAAATCACCCAAAATTCAATTTCAAGCAAGAAATCAACAAAGGGAATGAAAAGATTCGAAGTATACCGTTCGGAGACTCGTATCAGAAGCCCAATGTTGCCAAGAATCGGGGTAGGGCTCCTCCGCAATCGATTGCGAAAGAGTATAGTGCCTCCTCATCCGGACGAGCTCCAATCGTCTCTCCGCCACCGGGCCACGTCCTTGGCCTTGAAAAGCGCCTTCCCCGTGTTCCATTGCTTGAAAATCGAAGAAAAATGGAAGAATTTTCAAGCTTTTTGGCCTTCAATGGCGGTTTTGGCGAATTTCTCTCTTCCTCTCTCGTAATTTTCAAAAAACTGAATGGGAAGAAGAAAGGGCATTGGCCCCTCATTAAATAATTCGACTCTCAACCGCTCTCCGCGCGGACAGATTGTAAGGGTCAAAATGACCCTTTGCCCTTTAAAAATCCGGGACTCTAGCTTTAGTCCCAAACTTGACAAAGTTAACCAAAGTTAACCAAAGTCAACCCCCTTTCAAGAAAATCATCCCCGGCAGTCAAACGTAAGACCGATCTTCCCGAGAAAGATAACGAGATCCCGTATCTTTCATCAAAATCATCTCCGGCAGTCAGACGTAAGACCGATTTCCTCGAGAAAGATAACGGAATCCTGTATCTTTCATCAAAATAATTCCCCGGCAGTCAAACGTAAGACCGATCTCCCCGAGAAAGATAACGAGATCCCGTATCTTTCATCAAAATTACCCCCGGCAGTCAAACGTAAGACCGATCTCCCCGAGAAAGATAACGGAATCCCGTATCTTTCATCAAAATTACCCCCGGCAGTCAGACGTAAGACCGATTTCCCCGAGAAAGATAACGGAATCCTGTATCTTTCATCAAAATAATTCCCCGGCAGTCAAACGTAAGACCGATCTCCCCGAGAAAGATAATGAGATCCCGTATCTTTCATCAAAATTACCCCCTAGTCAAACGTAAGACCGATTTCCCCGAGAAAGATAACGGAATCCCGTATCTTTCATCAAAATTACCTCCGACAGTCAAATGTAAGACCGATTTCCCCGAGAAAGATAACGGAATCCCGTATCTTTCATCAAAATTACCTCCGGCAGTCAAACGTAAGACCGATCTCCCCGAGAAAGATAACGGAATCCCGTATCTTTCATCAAAATTACCCCCGGCAGTCAAACGTAAATGTCTGATTTTCCCCAGCAAAGGCTAACAAAATCCCCAGCAAAGTTAACGGAATCCCAAAAGCCAACAGCATCTCGAGAAGATCTCAAACTACGAAAGGGCTTGATTCCCCGCTAGGGATACGTAGGTAGCCTATCATTAGGTCCAGCCCCTCGACCAAAACGGTCACCCTCTCCTTCGGCAGCAGACAAAGTCCACCGAAAGGCCATTTTACATCAAGGTTCGAGGCACCTAAAACGCCATCATCAAGGTTCGAGGCACCTAAAACGCCATCAATCAAGGTCCGAGGCACCTAAAACGCCATCATCAAGGTTCGAGGCACCTAAAACGCCATCATCAAGGTTCGAGGCACCTAAAACGCCATCATCAAGGTTTGAGGCACCTAAAACGCCATCTCCAAGGTTCGAGGCACCTAAAACGCCATCATCAAGGTTCGAGGCACCTAAAAAGCCATCATCAAAGCAGAGCACCTAAAATGCCATCGAGACCGAAAATGGTCATTCCTATCCCATCATCAGCAGAGGATAAAACGCCATCTCCGAAAATGGTCATCTTTACCCCTGCACCTCCAAAACGCCATCATCAAGGTTCGAGGCACCTAAAATGCCATCATCTCCAGGGTTAAAGACCCGAACTACGACTGGCTTGATTCCCATTCGGGATACGTAGGTAGCCTATTGAATAGGTTCAGCCACCCGATCACTCGATCATCCTGCCAAATATGGAGCCTTACTCTTATCGACGACCCCGCTTCCTTCGAAAGCGCCGTCGCCGAGGGGCTACTGTAAGTGCTCCAATTTGAGCTTGTTAGAATTTTCGTTAGAAAATTAACGAAAGTTATAACATTTCTAACAATTTCTAACATTCCTAACTTTTCTAACAAAGTGAGGGAAAAATGGGGATTACCAAAAAAAGATAAACCAAGGAAAGGAATCAAAAAAGCAAAAGAAATAAGAAAAACCAAAAAAAGAAATGGATGGAAACATAATCTGGCTGGTTAATTTGACTTTTAAAAAAGATTATTCCTCTTGTCCAAAGCCCGGAGCAAAGATTTAATGAACAAAGGCACGCCGCAGTCCTATCCGCGCGGATGGGATTGCAATTTTCAGAGGGCTATAAATTGAGCCCTCCAAATACAAAAATAAGGAGGAACAAGAGCATAATTCACGGTATTTTGGCGAATATACTCGAGAAAACAAAGTGAGAATTCTATAAGAATTGTCACCTTTTTCTCTTGAATCTTCCCAACTTTCACTCACTCAAATCAAACCCAAACACTCTTACATTCAAAGTCTCAAACACTCATACATTCAAGCCAAAGCCCCAAAATACAAAGAAGATAGGTATAACCTCCCTCTTCTTACCCTAAATCTTTCATCCATGCATGCATTTTCAAACTACAAAATGTAGTTCATTCTTCTTCTTGTCTTAGATCCAAGAAGATCACCATGGAAGTTCATCTCCATGGATGATCTTCTACAAGGATCAACATTTTCTTCAATGTGTTCTTATTTTCTTGCAAATGCATTTTCAAAACCCTAAAAACCATTTTCAAGCATCAAATCTCATTTTCAAAGGATAAAATTCCCCTTCCCAAGCAAATGAAGTGCTTAGTCCTAATGTACCCCAAGGATGGTTTGGTATAGTTGATTCACCACTAAAATGTCAAGTTATCACTAACCAAAACCTAGGGAAATGGGGACAAGCATGGATGCAAAACCCCCCTTAAAATCATATTTTCTTTCTTGAGAAGTTGCTGTCCAGTAGCAATTTTCCAAGATCCCAGTCCATTGTCTTAATTTTTGGACACATATAAACTTGGAATTTGGTGTTGACTACAAAACACTTTTTGTAGCCAACATCCAGAGCTTTCCAGACATATTTTTACTTTATTTTTTGGGTGAGTAAAACTCCTCTTTTTAAATTTTATTTTAGAGGCTAGTTCATCAGCTTCTGGAAATCCAGATTGCATATCTGAGATTTCCAGAAGGTTTTGACCCCTCAAATCTTCTCCAAAATGGAAAATTCCTTCGCATAAATCTTATTTAAGGTGTCTGGAACAACTTTCATTCTCTGAGTTTATCCATATTATGAAGTTTTAAGACCCTTAAATCCATTTCAAAATCAAAGGTCCACTGCCTTTTTCATTCTGGCAGAAGTGACTCTCAACTTCAAAAGGTCTTTTGAGTACCAAATCTCAATCCAAAAATCTTCCAAAAAAATCATGGGATCAGTTTAAAGTCTTAAAAAGATATCCCAATTTTTACTTTTCTGATTTTTAAATTATTTTGGCCAAAACACACACACACACACACACACAAATGATTTTCAGCTTGGAAGACTCGTTTTACGAGGCATTCCGGGTGCACACTAACGTCCTTCCCGGCGTGTAACATGACCTCCGAACCCAAATCTCTAATCTCGGGCATTTTTCAAAGTTTTGGCCCTTAAAACAAAAATGGCGTGGCGACTCCGTTCTTTTTCCCGGGTTTTATTTGGTTTTTTCAAAGAAACGCGAAAAATCGAATTTTTTCCCGCGAAATGGCGACACATCATCACACCTGCTGACGTAAGCCATGAGGTCAGCCCTAAAGGGCACTTTGGTATTTGACCGCATACACGTGTCCGCATCTGATTGGGTCTGTCAGGGAAGGAGGATTCTCTATCAGAGGGGATGTCGCTGATGTGGACAGGAGCCGTGTATCCGGCGCGGCGCATTTATGGCAATAGTAGACGCCTGTCTGAGCCGCATTGAATGCGATGGAAACGAGCCGGCAACTTGCATGTCAGAGCCAGTAAGCTAACGTGCTCACTAAGCCTTGGTATTTAACCGGGAGGCAGGTGAGATTACCGGGAGTCTGGAGTGAGCCCGCAGTCAATATCTTGGGCGCGGTCAACTATGTTGACGCGGGCACGGATAGAGCGGTCACCATGCTGACGCGGACACGGATAGAGCGATCACACTGTCCGCGGTCACCTTCCTGGCTCTTGGCCGTGTGTGGTCTTGACTGGGACAGCTGGAGAAGATCGCTGTCTTGACCTGAGCGGTCTAGGGTGTGTCACCGTGCTGGGCCTTTGGACCAGACCAAGCTTAGGCCCGGTCTACCTAGTCCGGGCTCATCAGATTCACAATGGGCTATGCTTGAACCAAGAAGAAACTTGCCAGCTAATTTCTGGGTAACAGATGGGTGCGAACCTTGATCAATCATCTTGTCTTCCCTGTTGTAAAAAATAAACTATTTAGTAGATGCAATGTGTATCTTTCTTTGCAACAAACACCAACACCAACAAAGCCTTTTATCCTAAGCCTGGACCTGGGTTTCAAATGATTCCATGTCACACAGCTTTCATTCTAAACATTAATTCATAGGAAACAAAAAGCACTTCACTAGTTTAACTCAAAAAAAGCTATACTATAATACTAATGCAATTTCTACAGCATGTATACCTACATACTAACCATAGCCATCCATATAACAGATAGCGAAAGAGGACAAACCTTCTAAAGAATACTTACGCATGCACTGAAAGATTGACCATAAATGCCTATAATAACATATTTAAGCCACATATATGAGACAAACGAAGACACAGATTCTCATTTCTTGTAAACTTTCGGGGAAAATAAAACAAAATGAGAACTAACATGAAGGCACAACTAACAAAAAGAATTTTACATTTAGCTTCCTTTTCAATTATCTGAACCACAAAGTTTTCAAACCAAAATCTAGGCCTTGCAGCACCAAAAAAAGAAGTTAACAACTAAAAACTGGGTTTCTTTACGAGACTAGCAAATATTCTAACACATCGAAATACACATCATGTTCTCTGTTTGGTTGCTGTGACGTTGTGACTCTAATTAAAAAAATTTCATATACTTATTTAGGCCCGGTCCGGCCCGGCCCGATGGTCACATGGGTCGGGGTTGACTTTTACTAGGCCCGCTAATGTTAAGGCCCGGCCCGGTCCGTCATTAAGTGAAGCCCACCCCGGGCTGGCCCGACCTGGCCCGTTTGACAGCTCTAGGGATAGCCAATTCAACTGGTTCATCTACGTCCTGCAGCTCTACTTGTCTCAAGTCATGGTCGGCTCCCGAGTTCTGGCCGCTGACGAGATGAGGGGCTATATCTGGGACGGACAGAACTGTGTCATTGTTGTCATCCTCATGAACATCTATTATCTCAATTTCAGCTAGTTCATCTACGTCCTGCAACTCTCCTTGTCTCGAGTCAGGGTCGGCCCCCGAGTTCTGGCGCTGACGAGATGAGGAGCTATATCTGGGACGGACAGAACTGTGTCATTACTGTCATTCTCGTGGATATCTAGTATCATGTGTTCCTCATTTTCTGTTTCAAAAATCCGATTCAGCTTAGAACTGGTGCTGGTAGTCTTTACAGACTTAGAGATTTTCAGATTATCTTCTAGCGTGTCTACCTCCACCTTTCTGAATGTTTTTCTGCACCTCATTACATGTTCCAAGAATTCTTTGGGAGTCGCCCTCACACATCCGACTCCATCACGAGTAGGGAATTTAACTCGTTGGTGAGGGAAGGAGGCGACCAATCGAAGTTTGCAATGACTTGGAATGCCTATGATGGCATGGTAGTCACTTGCCAGGTCCATGACCATGAATGTTACTGTGGCCTCTGCTCGGAAGGGATGTTCCCCCACTTCCAGCAGTAAGTCAATTGTCCCCATGGTGCTAACTTTGTGGTTGGTGAATCATTCTAGTCTTCCAGAGTATGGCTACATCATGTTATCCTTCAGATTCATCTTCTGGAAGGTAGAGTAATACAGAATATCTCGGGAGGCCCCCGAGACTATAAGGAATCTCTCGAATTCACAGTTGTCAATCCTCCCTTTGATCACTAATGGTTGTTCGCGAACCGCGCATCTTCCTGCTAGTTGATTAGGGGAGAAGCTGATAACTTACTCTTCCTTATGAATACAAGCGGGTATGTGGTAGACCTTACTTAGCTCATGTATTTGGTCTTTCAATTTTTTGTTGTAGACAGTCTCCTCCCTTATAACATGTAGTTTTACCCTAGGAGGCCTGTCTTCCATTTCATCATCTTTGTCATCATTATCTCTTTTTCGCTTGTTATCTTTTTTTATAACGTAGCGATCGAGTTTGCCTTCATTCACCCATCTCTGGATCATTCTTTTAAGAGAGATGTAATTCTCCGTGTCATTTCCATGGTCCTTGTGGAAGGCACAATACTTGTAATTGTCCCGGACATGTTTCGATTTATCACTGAGTGGTCGGGGATCTGGTAGGTTTACCAACTGCATGATCTCTGTGATAGGTTTGGTGAGGGGGTAAAAACCTCGACTTTTTCAGTGGCCCTAGTTCTATCCTTCCCCTTATAGTTACTTTCGTGAAAATCCTGGTTGGTGCCAGCTGCCTTTGCTTCTGGTTTCTCAGACTTCTTCTTACTTTTCTCTTTTGCCATAGCTATGGCATAAGCCACGTTGTACAAATCGGACTTTGACTTAGGCTCTCTGGCAGAAAGTTCATAGATTAATTGTCCGTATCTTAGTCCGGAGTTAAAGCAAACAATCACCTCTCGGTCAGGCTCTCCTCCACTTGGTCTGCCATGGCTCTTAATCGATTGTAGTAACTCAGAGTTGTTTCATTCTTCCCTTACTCAATGTTAGCAAGGTCAGTCAATATTTTTTTCCTCTTTCCTGCTGTGGCAAAGTGGTCCAGGAACCTCCTCCTCATTATTTTCCAGCTATCGATGCTTCCATTCTTTTGCTCAAGAAACCAAGACAAAGCTGTTCCGGAGAAGGAACTCACAAAAGCCTTGCAGAGAATGTCATCTGCCTTGGTGAGGAGGGCCATGGTGGATTCAAAACTTTTCACATGGTTCCGTGCATCGCTGGCTCCCGCATATTTTTCAAAACTTGGGATTTTAATAGCAATATTGGGAGGTAGATCATTAATTCGTTGGGAGAAAGGACGGGTGGCACTGGTATCATCATCACCCACTTCCTTTTTCCCCATTTCCATCTCATCTAGTCTCTTTTTCAAGATTAGTATATCTCTGGCATCGATCCCCGAGCTGAAATGAGAGCTACGGTTGGTAATTTATTTCCTTTTGTGTCCATTCACTCTACTATTTTGCTCATGTTCCTGGTAATTATCCCCATGTCCGGATGGTGTTCTGTCCCTTCTAGGTGCCATTTCTGGGCAAGGAGGGGATTTTTGACGAGGAGGGCTCCTAGGCCGAGGAGTGCTTCTATGCCGAGGAGGACTCCTATGCCGAGGAGAAAGATTATGACGAGGAGGGGATTTTTGTCTTGTCTGACTAAGCCTTGCTCTCAAGTTAGCAGAGTCAACCTCCTGTTCCCTTTGGTGTTTCAAAGGACTTCTCAAGTCTACCTCGTTTCTCATGTTACCATGTACCGGTGCCTTATGACGAGTAGGGACATCTTGGGGGTTTTGCTTGGATCTACCAAAAATGTCATGATGAGGGGGATGTTGGTTAGGAGGAATATTTTCTCTATTCCCCCGACAACCACGCCTGTCAACATGACTTTCCCTTCCAAGGGATTTTCCAGTACTCGTAGGCTTCATAAATTCAGTCAGGGAGTGCTCAGGATCCAACTATAGCAAGGCATTTAGTGTTTTATAAATGCGTTACAAAGTTTCCATCTGTTGATTCAATAGAGTTCTGCGATCAACCTGTGGGGGGAAGCCCTAGTTCCTCCCTGGGCAGCATTCCTCGTCCTCTGGCTACCGGCATGCCTTCCTCGGCCCCGACGATGAGGAGGGTTCATCTTTACTATCTCGGTTATTGGCTGTCCCCTAGAATCCAGATTCATTCCTGGGGGCAGTACATCAATCAACGGTGGTGGAGGAGGCAGTTCCCCATTAACAAGAGGAAAAGCAGTCCTTGTATTTCCATGAATCTCTTCCACAAGAACGTTATCATGTTTAGCAGTAACACTAGCGATATGTCCGTCTTCCATTAGGATTAGGAGAGTCGAACGAGAATTTTTCAAGCTATTCAATGGGTGTTTCGAATCGTTTTCCGGCAATGGAACCAAACTGATGATGCCAAAAACGTTCGGATCAGCCCAAATCCAGCGGCAAGTTGTATCCTATATGATTGAATATCCTGAAAAAGAAGAACAAACACGAAACTAAGTCGGGGCTTCACCAGCGAATGCCCTCCGGCGTGAGAGTAAGTATTTGTATTTGGAGAGAGAAATCAATTGATAAGAGTTTGGAGTCAAAAGATGCGTTACCCAAATAATGAGAATTATAGCTTGTATTTATAGGCATAGCCTTATAGAGTCCTTGTTGGATAAGAAAGCGTGTGAGATAAGGTTATAATACTAGGAGGATAAAAAAGAAGATTTTTTTTTTATGTTTCTCAAACACAATCTGATGCAGGCTTTATATAGGTGAGGTATTTCAATTCAACTAATCACAACTCTTCAAAAATAATTTTTAATCGGGAGACCTCAAGAGCCCCCAAGGCCCAAGGCTCAATCTTTGACTATATATATTGATGACGCAGAAAAACGTTCGGGCTCAGCTCTTGAAGTCCAGCAGATTATTGGGCTGACTTGAGACCTGCACAACACCAGAAAGAAACCGTGAACTGCGTCGGGGCTTGTCCGGCAAGGCCCTCCGGCGTGAGAATCAGTTTGGGCTAGAGAAAGGTGATAGAGAAATGGTGGGTGTGTGTATATATGTGAATAGGGGAAAAATCATTACCTTCGCCCAAGAAACTGTTCATGTATTTATAGTGGATGAGGGGAACTAGGATTTACATCTGGACCGTTGGATTGGATTATTGCCAGCCGTTGGATCGGCTTTGTCCCCATGCATCCACGTGGCGTCCTGGGATTGCTCCGTACGAGCAAGGACACTGCTGTACCTGTCATGGACAGTGGTTTGCACTATAATGGAAAGTCAAACCTGCACACTTTTGGCGCCACTGCTAGTTCCGTGGGAACATATGTGCAGAGTGGGCCAGTGGCAGATTTGATTTTATCCTAAGATGGCTTGTTGAGCAAGCTAAATGAATAGACGATTTGGATCTGTATGTCCAGCCAGGTCGTCACTTTAGTAGACGACTCGACGAGCGAGTGAACGGGTGAGCTGTCCCGTCTTTGGATGGATTTGATCGCTCAATCCCGACGACGATCCTCCTTTATTAGACGGGTTATGACCCATGGGTGAGATGGCTCATCATTGGATGGGCTCGGTCGCTCAATGGCGACGACTGCCATCCATTGTTCGACGGGCCACGACCCAAATCTTGAGTTGTTTCTTTGGTCTTGGTCCTTTAGTGGGCTTGCTGAGCCCGCTTCTCGGAGGGAATGACTTGGGCTTGGCCCATCACGAAATATTCCGTTCAGTGGCCCCCAACTCATGGGTCGTCTTGACGGGCCAAGAGTTTGCGTTTTTCTTTCAGGGCTATGGGATCCTGGCTCATTGAACAACCGTCAGTTTGAAATTTGAAATGAAGAGGTGACGTGACCATTGATGATGTGGACGTCCAGGATTTCTCCATTAAATGACACGCGTCCCATGATGGGACATTCTCCTCGAAAACTCCAACTTGTATTTAATGCCCCCCATCATTACTCCGTGGGGTTTTCTAGGCAAAACCCTTCATCTTCCCCACATATAAATACTTCCCCTCTCCTCCATTTCAATCTTTACAAACTCAAGATTTTCGAGAGCACCTAGCAAGGGAAAGCAATTCCGGCAACCAACAAACCCAACTCCGGCGACAACAAACCCAACTCCGGTGACACGAACGGTTCTGGCTTCTCCGTCTTTGCGAAAAGTGGGAGATTGGATTAGGGATTTCTTCGATTTGCCACCAGAAAATTCATCTTCAGGTCCTCAAACAGGTAATTTCTTCATCTGCTCTTCGATTTTCTGGGTTTTGGGGCTTAAAAACTTGATTAATGGCCCCCAGATTTGTGAGCTTTGAGAGAGGGGTACGGTTTGGTTTTGGGCTTAATCAGAGGGTATATAAGTGTGCTAAGGGTCTTTGGAGAGAAATCCCTTTGAGTGAATGTTCTTCCATTCTGGTAAAATTCGACTTTGAAAATGAGGATTTGGGGTTCCCAACTGAAGAGGTTCTTGGTGAGTTTGAAGAAGATGACCCAAGGGTAACACCCTTTAGATCCATGAACGACCTTCCCAGACATGTCCAAACTTATTACTCCTTGAATCGTCGTGATTCACTTAGGAATTTTGTTTCAGGGGAATCTAGGTTGTCCTTAGGTAGATTGTCGCCTATTGATGCTAGGACTGATTCCCTTGCTCTTTCCAACTGTTTTGTAGATATGGATCACGACGGTCGCCCCCAACAACCAACCTTTGAAGCAAACGAGGCCAGTACAAGTGCTGGTGGCCCTCGAATAGTCGATGCTTTCCACACCAACATACGAGCTGGACGCAACGAACGAGGCTTTGGTGGTGGAGAGGAAGGCCAGTGGGTCGTAGCCAAGATTAGTACAAGGAGGAGAGACATCAAGACCCAAATGATCAATGCCCTACGAGAGTCTTATAGAGTCCAAGCCTCAACATACAGACTTGCTTATCTTAGTCAAGATGACTACGAACCTCGTCGAGAGGCCCTCCTTCGTAGTAAGGAAAAGGTGGCCTTCTTTTACAAGCAATTTGAGCTGGGCCTGAGGTTACCTCTAGATCCCTTTGTCAACGAGTTTCTAGAAGATTCAGCCTGCGTGCCCATGGAATTAAGTGCCAATGCTGTTAGGGTTATATCCTTGTTCATCATAGTGTGTAGATTCCTCGGCCATGAACCTTGCAAAAAAGTTTTCAGGCAATACTATAGGACGACGAGGTCCACTGTTCGTGGAAAGTCAGTGGTGAGCGTGGCGTCGACAGGAATGTGCAAGGGCTATTCTTGGATGTTCAGAATAAGGTTTATGGTTGGGAGAATCACATGATCGTAGTTGAGAGCAAAGTGGGTTGGCAGTTCCCCTTCCCAGAGAACCAAACAATGGTTTCAGATGATAAAGTGTGATCAGCTCCGTGGGCGGACGAGCTAAAGAAAAAGATAGACGATCTGCTGAACCTTGGATGGGTGTCGTACAGAGACATTGAGGCTTCCCATTGGAGGTATATCAGGGCAGGAATGATGTCCAGCCCGTCGATTGGGCCTCAACCTCTGGTCAAAATCAATCTTGATGCTCGCTATCCCACTTGGGTCATTCATGACGACTTGGTCTAGGAGGAAAATTGTGTTAACTGTATAGGGGCACACGACAGCCATCCTGAAGAGTGTTGTGCTAACCTTGAGAGACTGGGGGTTAAGTCTTTATAACTCGTCTTTTTATTATGTACGAATTTGTCTTTTTGTCTCGTCGAAAATGACTTAACTCCTTTCATTTTTGTTTTGCAGTTCTCTCTCAGCAGACATCAATCGTATTGAATCAAAAATCATGAGCGGTGCGATCAGGGCCGTGGATCGGAGAGCTGCCAGGAGGGATAGGGCCGCATCCAATGCTATCTTTGATCGTCAAGAAAATATGACGACGAGGAATGATGCTCTCCCCAAGGAAAGTTCTGGGGCCATTCCCTTGATCGAAAGGGAAAATGTTGGGCTCGTAGCTGAGGGACTCAACACTGGAGGTCGTCAGATACATGTAGACGAGCCTGAAAGAGCTGTGAATGTTGAGGTTGAGGATATGAGTGATGCTGCCAATGTGGGAACCCAGCTTGTCTTCGTGGAAAACATTGACCATGAGACAGTTGGAAGCTCTGATTCAAATGTGGAGTTGCTTGGCGACGGCGGTCAGGCCTCAAAGAAAAGGAAAGATTGGCCTACGGGCTCTGGGGAAGAGAGAGAGAGAGAGAGAGAGAGAGGCAAAAAGGCAACCTTCGACCCTCCGAGTGTCTCTGACCCTTCAACACCACAGACCCAAGCCCTAGGTTCATCCTCAGAGGCTATGACAAAGGAGAAGGTCCTAGAGTTGGCAGCTCAGTACGCCCAGGTTTCTCCAATAACTGGGGTTCCTTACTTGAAGAGGCATGGCCTGCCACTCATTTTAGGAACGGACATCACCCGACGATCCAGAGATGTTAAGCTCGTTCAAAGGTTGAAGAATGCCAAACTTTCTCCTGAGACCTATCATGCCCGTCTTGGGCTGATTCAGACTGAGGTAGTTCATCCCTTTATTTTCACAAGTTTTTTCATCATCCTACACTTGCACTAATCTCGTGCGTACAGCTGTCGTCGATGATGGAGGCTATGAGCTCGGATTATAGGGATAGCCTTGAAGTGGAGCACCGAGCCAGTGAGCAGCTTATCCAGTCTGTCGGAGCCAAGGAGATAGCGGAGAAAAAGCTTAATGATGCAGAAGGGAATGTTGGCTCGTTGACATCTGCCTACGAGTCCCTGATGGCGCAGAAAGACGAAGCTCTTGTCCAGATCGGCCTTTTGGAGAATGATAAAGCTAAGCTTGTGTCTGACAAGGAAAAGGCTGAAGAGGAAGCGATGACCTTCTCCAACGGTCTTCGTGCTGCAAATGCCAAGATCGAGAAATTGAAGTCTGATCACGACGCTGCCCGGGAACAAATTGAGATGATGAAGGCTGATCACGAGGCTGCCCTGGATCAATTTCTTACAACTTGAATTCTCGGGATTTATAGTTTATCCCTTACAAACTCCAAAAACTTTCACTTTTGAAACAGACACATAAAGAACCACAAAATAAGGTGCCCTGAGGGCGCTGATGTCTAACGACGAGCTCAGAAATAGTATTTGGTGAGGTGATTGGCGTGCCAAGGGTGCTTGAGCTTTTCACCATTTGGTTTGGCAAGCCGATACGTTCCTTCCCTGACGATGTTGGTGACGACATATGGTCCTTCCCAATTGGGGGAGAGTTTGTTCTGACGAGCTTTGAGGCCCGTTACTTCGATTTTCCTCAGAACATAGTCTCCAACATTGAAAATTCTTTTCTTGACCTTCTTGTCGTGGTATGCCTTAGTTCGCTTCTTATAGTTGGCCATTCTTAACTGGGCATCCAGTCGTCGTTCGTCAAGGAGGTCAAGGTCGACCTGCCTGTTGTGAATGTTTTTCTCAATGTCGTAGAAGGCTACACGATCAGTGGGGAGTTGAAGCTCGGCGGGAGCCATGGCCTCAGAACCATAGGTCAGAGCAAATGGGGTATCCCCGTAGGCCCCCTGGTGGTTGTCCGAACTGCCCAAAGAGTCGACGGGAGTTCGTCCAACCATCTTCCATCACGCCCCTCAAGGTTCTTGCACAGGGAAGACAACACAAGTTTATTCGCCGCTTCCGCTTGTCCGTTGCCTTGTGGATAGGCAACAGACGACTTTGAGTGTTTAACTCCCATTCTGTTCAATTCTTGCTCAAACTTCTTTGAAAATTGGAGGCCATTAACAGAGACGATCACCCTAGGGATCCCAAAACGACACCATATTGAATCATGAATGAAATTAAGGCATTTTTCTCCGTGAACTTGTTTAATGCCTTGGCCTCAACCCACTTAGAGAAATAATCCACCGCCACAATTACATACTTTAATCCCCCTTTGGCCTGGGGAAAAGGCCCAATTAAGTCGACGCCCCACATGTCAAATGGCCAGGCTGCCATAACAGGGGTTTGCTCGGCCGTAGGGAGTTTCGAAAGGTCAGAAAATCTCTGGCAGGTGTCACACTTCTTCACGAACTGTTTTGCATCTTCACGTAGGTGTGGCCAATAGTATCCCATGGTGATCAGTTTGTCAGCCAGTGTACGAGCTCCAGAATGGCCCCCACACTCTCCTTGATGAACTTCAAAAAGCATATTCACAACTTTGTCCGGATGTACGCACTTCAGCAAGGGCCTTGTGATAGATCGTCTATAAAGCTCGCCATCTACGACTGAGTATCGGGGAGATTTCCTTTTGATTTGATGAGCCAGTATCTCGTCGGCTGGTAGCTCGTCATTTTCAATGAAATCCTTCATTTCGTCGATCCAGCATCTGGGGCCGTCCCCAACACACATAACCTTTACTCTGTCATAAGCAGGCTGCTCAAGGTAGGCCAAGTGGTGGCCATGCTCGTCTTCAGGCAGTTGATCGGTGGCCAGCTTTGAGAGTGTTGGGTTTTATGGGTCCATGCGCAACGGAATTAAGCATAAAATTAACACAAAACCCAAGCCCTAAGATCCGTTCTATACGATTAAATTGAATTCCTATGAGATAGAATTTACCAACCTTTATTGCTTTCCGGTCTTGAGCTATCGAACGGATAATTATGTGATTCGTAATCACAAACTTTTGATCTTCAAATCTTCAACTCCTTTGGATCTTCAGATTTGAACTCTAGGTCTTTGATTTGTTTGAACAAAATTAAGACCCTCTTTTGGTAATCCACACAAATATGAATGTCGAGAACAATTCTCGGGTTGGGAATTGCTAGATTCCTAAAACTTATGGAAGAATATTGAGAGGACTTTTGATTGTGAATTTCTATTGAAAAATTCGGCTAGACCATTAGGGTTGACAGACCTCTCATATTTATACTACATTAGCATTAATATGTTTCCTAATCGAATTAGGAGACCAGGCTGTCAATCCGCGTCTGGTGGCTAGTTATGTCGCGTGACATATTTAGCCAGTGACTAGTTATGTCGCGTGACATAATTAGCCAGTTTACAGAAACTTTCAATCATTCTTCCTTTTGTTCAACCAATTCATTCTATTTGTGTGTGACCCAATAGTATTGTATTATGTTGGCAATGAGTCCGATCATATCGACCCTCATAAGACATAAGCGGACTCTAGCAAGCCATTATGTCTACCCAAATAATACAACGTAAGAGTTCACGTTTCCAATGGTACACTTCCATTTCTCCCTTTGCCTCACGATGTCATATTGAACACAAGTCATGGTCCACGTCAACTTGTATTTGTTCAATGCTTTCTCGATCTTGAGTATAATGATAGTCCAATCATATTGGGGTGTGGCCACACGCTTTCATCATTATCACTCATCGAGGAGCCCAAGCAAAACATCTCTCTTTCGAGGGACAAATTCCATCTTGACTTATCATCCTTCTCATCATGAATTCGATCATGCCAAAGATAGCCTTTATAGATATCGTGTTAAGATATCGTTTGACTAAAATCAAACATGACTTTCATCATATGTAAGGTCATGATAATCTCAGGTCTAGGGACTAAATGAAGCGACCATATGAGATTTAATTATGACATTTGACCATGACATAAATCTCATACGGGTCAAGTCCAGTCACTTGTTCTCTAACAAGTACCCATAATTTCAATGTGCATCTCTATGCATATAATCATCATATGATTATCCATTGACAATTATACTAATTATTCTCTTAATAATTAGGGACGGAGATTATTACAATAAATATGCAAACTATATAATAATCAAATAATAAACATAAACGATAAAGATGATACATAACGGTTTTCAGTTTAAACATAACTAAAGCCTAGGGCATTACACCAATAGTCTCCCACTTGCACTAGGCTCCATTTATGTATCGAATACTCATGGATTTAACATGACCATCATGCTTCCGCCTGTGCGAGGGTTTTTGTTAGTGAATCCCTTATGTCATCATCGGTTGATACTTTGTATATCTTAACATCTTCTCATTCTTTATGAATTCCTCGAAAAATGTCTAAGTGAGTGTTTGGATCGCTGTTGTGACCTTGGTTCCATTGATTGCACAAATGGTACCACAATTGTCATAACAAAAGTTTCACCGATTAGTGATACTTGGAACATTTCCAAAATACTAATGAACTTTTGATCCAAACTGCCTCTTTTGGCTACATCATATGTTGCTAAAATTCGGCCTTAGTAGTAGAATTGGCTACAATTTCTGCTTGGAACTCTTCCAATCAAAACTGCACCTCTAATAAGCATAAACACAAATCCTAATTGCGATTTTAAAATAACTTTGTTAGTTTGGAAGCTAGCATCTATGTAACCCTTACAACAAGATTAACTTCCAATCTTTCAAATCCCAAGAACATATCCTTAGTTCTTCTTAAGTACTTAAGGATCATCTTGACTGCCATCCAATGGTTTACATCGGGATCAGATTGGTATCGACTCATCATGCTTAGAGCATATGAGATGCCGAGTCTAGTATAAATCATGGCGTACATGACAGATCCAAATGCCGAAGCATATGGAACTTCATTCATTTCCCTTTTGCTCATCAGTTGTCATAAGACAATGAATATTGCTAAGAGAAATACCATGACCCATTGACAAGCTACTCTTCTTAGACTCTTCTAAGAACCTTGTCAATGTGAACACTTTGACTCAAACCAATTTATCCTTCTAGATCTATCTCTATAGATCTTGATGCCAAGGATGTAAGCGGCTTCACCCATATCTTTCATTGAGAAACCTTTCCTTGACCAAGACTTAACAATCTTAAGTGTCGGAACTTGTTTTTCCAATGAGTAAGATATCATTGTAATAAAACAATAGAATTAATACTAGGCTCCCACTGAATTTCATGTATACACAAGATTCATCTTTGTTCTTTAATGAAATCAAACTCTTTGACCAATTCATCAAAACAAAGATTCCAATTCCTTGAAGCTTGCTTCAACCCATCTCATGGATCTTTGCAACATGCATACTTTATTAGAGTTTCTTGGATCGTCAAACTATTCGGGTTGTGTACTATACACATCCTTAATAATCTTTCCATTTAAAGAAAGTCGTTTTGACATCCATTTGTCATATCACATAGTCATAATATGTGATAATGGCAATTGAAAATCTAACATACTTTGACATTGTAACTGGCGAAAAAGGTTTCAACATAGTCAATACTATGAATTTGCCTAAATCCCTTTGTTACAATCCTTAGTCATGAAAGTATACACCTTTACATCCATGTCGGTCTTTGAAGACCTACTTGCACCCTTTAGTTTTTACACCTTCAGGTAGCCCAATCAAGTTCCAAACTTGATTGTCAAACACGGATTGTAATTCGGATTCCATGGTTCCTAACCATTTATCCAAATTAGGAGTGGACATCGCCTCAAAATAGGAAGTAGGATTGTCATTCTCAATGACTTCCACTTTATTACTTTCCGAAACGAGAAATCAATATTTCTTGAGTTTGGATCGTAACCTATCCGATCTACGATGGACTTGTGCATCTTGAACCGGTTTCACAATTCTTTTGTGAAATTGGTTCCGTCTCTACTCTTGGATCCATATTATTTTCGGGTTCTTGAACTCTCTTCAAGATTAATTTTACTCCCACTAGATTCTTTATTGAGAAACTATTTCTCAAGAAACAAATCGTGTAGAGCAACAAACGTTTTGTTCTCTTTGCGGTTGTAAGATTAATTTCCGAAAATAACTTTGTCAAATTTGGTGCTAACTTATAAGAGACAAGTCTCTTTACATAAGATTCGCAACCCAAATTTTCATGAAAGACAAACTAAGTTTTCTTCCATGCCACATCTCATGTGGGGCCTTAGGAACCGATTTAGTAAGGACTCAATTCAGTGTAACCGCATTATTTCTAATGCATATCCTCAAAAGAAATTAGGAAATAGGAAAGTCTAATTGACACATCATCGAACGAACCATGTCCTACAAGGTTCAATTCCTCCTCTCAGACACACCATACAATGTGGTGTTCTGATGGGAGTCAACTCTGAAACGATTTCACAGTTTTGAGATGATTGTCAAATTCTTGGCTCAAATATTCACCACCTTGATCTAATCGAAGTACTTAATAGTTTTACCAAGTTGTTTTGCACTTCATCTTGAAATGTTCGAAACATCTCAAACGATTCACCTTTGGACTTCGTCAGATAGACATAGTCATATCTAGATAAGTCTTTAGTGAAATGTGATGAAGTACCGAAATCCTCCCCTAGCAATGCTGCTTAATGGTCCACATACATCTCATGTATAATGACCAATAAGTCACTAGCCCTCCCACTACTTTAGTGTAGGGTGGTTTGGTCGATAATCCCAATAAATAAGATCCAAATTCCTCAAATGATTCATGGTCATATGAGTCTAAAAGTCCATGTTAATGGAGTTTAGATATATGTTTCTTATTTATTTGACCAAGCCGGCAATGCCATATGAACGCTTTGTTCATATTGTTCGGTTTAGATTTCCCATTTATATTATAGATATCTTCAATATTATTTTGTTTCTCATCATCAAGGATATGAAGACCATTTAATGACATATGCATTACAATAAGGCATATTATTAAATAAATATAAAACTTCTTATTGAAAATAAGAAAATTATATCCTTCATCATCCATTTAAGAAACGGAAATAATACTCCTACTCAAATTCGGAACGTAGTCATACTTATTCAAAACAAGTACTACTTCATAAGGTAAGGTGATTTCATAAGTCCCTATGGCTAATGTAGTAACTCTTGCTCCATTCCCATGCTTAGGTTTAATTTACCTTATTTGAGTAGCTTTCTATTCTTTGTTCCTTGCACATTTATCCAAATGTGGGATCCAATCCGGTATCATATACCCAAGAACAAGAAGTCGAAAGGAAAATATCTATCATATAGATACTTGAAGTAGTAGCAATCATATTGCCCTTCTTCACCTTTTAGGCCTTCCTAATAAGCCTTGCAACTTTGCTTCCAATAACAATCTTATTGTCATGACAGCAAACTGCATCCTTTTGAGATACTTTGGGTTTAGCCTCTTCGGCTATGACAACATTTGTCCTAGGTTTAGCAATTTTTGCTTTACCTTCTTTTCCTTCCTTTATGAACCCTTTTCTTGTGTCAACCATTAACACAATTTGCGGATTGCTCCTTCTTTCATCCCATGAATTAAGAGCCTTCATCACAACATATATCTTTTGCCTAGCTTGCACTTGGAATATTTTCCTTTTGCGTTATGCTAGAACAGAAGAATAGTTATCATGTACTCAAGGTTCTTCACAAGAGCCTTTAAACATGATGGCAATTACAAGGCAAGCAATATTTTCAGAATCATCAATATGTTTCTAATGTTGCTTCCTTATTTGCCCTTTACAACATTTGCAGTGGGTTTAGTAGGAACGGATTCGTCAAGAACGTACACATTTACCCAAGAACCATTCTGTAGGCTTCTGATCCAATCAGAATTATATGTATCGTTCCTTTCGAACTTCGTCCTTCATAAGGACGAATCGCAATTATCATTATGTAATGCTACTTCTACAACAAAATATACAAATTATATGAACACATATCAATATCAACACATTTATCATTTAAGAGCAAATAATGTATTTTACAAATACTCCCACTAAATCATACACCTTCCAATGCAAATAAGCATAATATGCATTTAATGGGCTAAGATCCAACTTTAATTTAATCTCAAGTACGCTATGGCGCATCGCTCAAGATTAAACTAATTAGGTAGAAAACATCAATCATATCGTATATGACTCTTAGAACTAAGATCCATCTTTAATTTAATCTCAAGTACGCTATGGCGCACCGCTTAAGATTAAACTAATTAGGTAGAAAACATCAATCATATCGTATATGACTCTTAGGATCTTTTATGAGATTTATTTAAGACATCATATGTCCAAGCATATTTTAATCTCATCTTATGCCTTGGGTCCAAAACCATTTTGATAACCCAATTAAGTTCATCCATTTTAAACGTATAGGAACCACCATTTCCTCATCTTGCTCGCAAACGGAATAGAATCAAAGCACCTTGCTATGGCAAGCCCACCCAAAATTATCCGAGTGGTCTCAAGTGTTTTAATTATAAATTGGCATAAAGAACTTAAAAGTTAAATGAAGGTTCTTTAAGGTAGATTATAAGCATATCAGCAAAGATAGTCATAATCATGCACCAGGTAAGTTCCCAGGAAGATAGGTGAGCCACAATGACTACTTAAGTACCAACTCTTCCTTAGACAGAACTCTCCTAGTCATGCACAGTTAGAAATCAGCTCTGATTTGGCAACATAATCACTACCTTTTATAAACAATCAGTTTCCTTTTAAATTTTGCGTAATTATGACTTGTTTCCATAAACAATCATAAAATCCAAAATTTACAATGTCTAAATCTAAACATATTAGGAAACTATGAATCAATGTTTCAACTAAACATCTAATAAAATTCTTAACACTTAAGAACAATTAATTCATGCATCGCAACAATTAATAAAACACATTTGAATTAATTAAGCATGCATCTTAAACAATGAATTAATCTAGCATAGCCCTATAAATTTTATTTCCAGAAATTTATAGCATCCAGATTAAGACATAAAACATCTCAAATTGTAAAAACAATCACAGAATAGCAGAAAAATTAAACAAACTGATTCTGCTCAGATTTGGCTTATTATGTCGCGTGACATAACTAGCCAGTGGCTAAGTATGTCGCGTGACATAACTAGCCAGATTATCAGATTTCCACATGTGGCCTACTATGTCGCGCGACCTAAGCAGCCAGTTCGCAGGATCTCCGGATTCATGTATTTCAGATCACATGACAATTAAATCATATAAAATAGCCCTTTTACAGATTTAATTCATCATAATTCGAAAACGATTTTCACATTGTTTCACATAAAGAATCAAAATTCTATCGCATACAAAAACATGCAATAAGCATATAAACAATTTATATCTTAATTCTAGCATGTTAATTCAAACTTAATCATACGAACGGGGCTCTGATACCACTGTTGGGTTTTATGGGTCCATGTGCAGCGGAATTAAGCATAAAATTAACACAAAACCCAAGCCCTAAGATCCGTTCTATACGATTAAATTGAATTCCTATGAGATAGAATTTACCAACCTTTATTGCTTTCCGGTCTTGAGCTATCGAACGAATAATTATGTGATTCGTAATCACAAACTTTTGATCTTCAAATCTTCAAATCTTCAACTCCTTTGGATCTTCAGATTTGAACTCTAGGTCTTTGATTTGTTTGAACAAAATTAAGACCCTCTTTTGGTAATCCACACAAATATGAATGTCGAGAACAATTCTCGGGTTGGGAATTGCTAGATTCCTAAAACTTATGGAAGAATATTGAGAGGACTTTTGATTGTGAATTTCTATTGAAAAATTCGGCTAGACCATTAGGGTTGATAGACCTCTCATATTTATACTACATTAGCATTAATATGTTTCCTAATCGAATTAGGAGACCAGGCTGTCAATCCGCGTCTGGTGGCTAGTTATGTCGCGTGACATATTTAGCCAGTGACTAGTTATGTCGCGTGACATAATTAGCCAGTTTACAGAAACTTTCAATCATTCTTCCTTTTGTTCAACCAATTCATTCTATTTGTGTGTGACCCAATAGGATTGTAATATGTTGGCAATGAGTCCGATCATATCGACCCTCATAAGACATAAGCGGACTCTAGCAAGCCATTATGTCTACCCAAATAATACAACGTAAGAGTTCACGTTTCCAATGGTACACTTCCATTTCTCCCTTTGCCTCACGATGTCATATTGAACACAAGTCATGGTCCACGTCAACTTGTATTTGTTCAATGCTTTCTCGATCTTGAGTATAATGATAGTCCAATCATATTGGGGTGTGGCCACACGCTTTCATCATTATCACTCATCGAGGGGCCCAAGCAAAACATCTCTCTTTCGAGGGACAAATTCCATCTTGACTTATCATCCTTCTCATCATGAATTCGATCATGCCAAAGATAGCCTTTATAGATATCGTGTTAAGATATCGTTTGACTAAAATCAAACATGACTTTCATCATATGTAAGGTCATGATAATCTCAGGTCTAGGGACTAAATGAAGCGACCATATGAGATTTAATTATGACATTTGACCATGACATAAATCTCATACGGGTCAAGTCCAGTCACTTGTTCTCTAACAAGTACCCATAATTTCAATGTGCATCTCTATGCATATAATCATCATATGATTATCCATTGACAATTATACTAATTATTCTCTTAATAATTAGGGACGGAGATTATTACAATAAATATGCAAACTATATAATAATCAAATAATAAACATAAACGATAAAGATGATACATAACGGTTTTCAGTTTAAACATAACTAAAGCCTAGGGCATTACACCAACAGAGAGTAGATCAGCATGCTCATTATCTTCTCTAGAAATCCGTTGAATGGCCCAAAATTCCAATCCATGCACCAACTCACCGACCAGAGAGTGACACTTCTGCAAGGTTGATCGACGACCGCATAGTCTCCGCGAATTTGATTGACGATCAGTTGTGAATCACAGTAGGCTACAATTTTTGTTGCCCCGAAACACTTGGCATACTCGATCGCTGCAATAAGTGCCTCATACTCTGCTTGGTTGTTCGAAGCTTGAAATTTGAACCTTAAAACTTCTTCAAAAACAGATCCACTCTCTGGTTCCACCAGCACAATCCCACCCCCACTTAGCTCCTTCGTCGCCGACACATCTGAAAAAAAATTCCAGCATCCAACTGGCAAAGTTAACTGCTCTGGTTTATCATAGACCTGCTTACCCTTGCTAACTTTTTGAGGTGGAATTCTTTGATCGTCGTCAGAGCTGAAAGTCGTCTCGATCAAGAAGTCGGCCAGAGCTTGGGCTCGCAAAGTCTTTCGCACCCGATATTCAATGTCAAATTCCGTCAGTTCAATGCTCCAGTTTAGCAGTCGACCAGAGCTCTCAGGTCGGTGTAAGATCTTTCTGAGTGGGGCATCAGTATAAACAACAATGGAGTGGGCTGAGAAATATGCTCGTAGATTTCGCGCTGCAATGACGAGAGCGTAGGCAATTTTCTCAGCATTAAAATAACGAGTTTCAATGTCTGATAGGGATTTGCTCACGTAATACACCGGCTTCTATGTTCCATCCTCCTCTCTGACCATCACGGCGGGGACGGCCTTGTCACCCGCCGAGAGATAGATATATAAGTCTTCTCCGGCTACGGGGCTGCTAAGAAGAGGCGGAGAGCCGAGGTATTTCTTGAGCTGACTGAACGACCGTGAACATTCCTCCGTCCATTTAAAATATTTCGCACCACAAAGAGCCTTGAAAAAAGGCAGATATCTTTCGGCTGATTTTGAAATAAAATGACCTAGAGCCGCCACTCGTCCATTTAGCCTTTGGACCTCCTTGATGCTCGTTGGCTCGGCCATGTCAATCAACGCCTTAATTTTTTCAGGGTTAGCCTCTATCCCCCTTTGAGAGAGCATAAACCCTAAGAACTTGCCTGCAGCAACACCAAAAACACACTTGGCTGGATTGAGCACCATGTTATTGGCTCGGAGATTGGAGAAAGTCTGCTGAAGGTCGTCCACATGCTTCCTTTTCTTTGACTTGACGACCATGTCGTCTATGTATGCCTCCAGATTATCACCTAGCTGACCCTTGAAAACTTTGTTGATCATTCGTTGATAAGTTTCCCCGGCGTTCTTCAACCCAAAGGGCATCTTCGTATAACAGTAAGTTCCACCCGCAGCTTGGAAGGCTGTCTTTGGAATATCCTCCTCGGCCATCTTGATTTGATGATAGCCGGAGTAAGCATCCAAAAAACTGAGGGTCGTATGCCCAGCTACAGAATCGACGAGCTTGTCGATTCTAGGTAAAGGGAAACTGTCTTTGGGGCACACCAGGTTGAGGTCCGTAAAGTCTACGCACAATCTCCACTTCCCGTTGGGCTTTTTGACGAGCACAACGTTAGCCAACCAAGTTGTGAATCCAGCATCCACAATTATTCCCGCACTTAACAACTTTTCAATCTCCTGCTTAATTGCAACCTCCTTTTCAGTTGAAAAAATTCTCAACCTCTGCTCCTTAAACTTCATCGTCGGATTCACCCCAAGCCTGTGGACAACCACTTCCTCCCTTATGCCTTTCATATCTTCAACCCTCCAAGCAAAGACTTCGAGGTTATGTTTGAGTAGGGTGATTATCTCATCCTTCTCCTCAGTTGTTAACTGAGATCCCAGTTTTATCTTCTGCTCAGAGTAACTTAGGTTAGGTTTCCACCAATTAATGACTCATTGTATTTGCTTTAAGCCTATCCCCTTCAATGTAAATACTACTTGCTCTCTATTTAGGCCTTTTGTTAAAGAATAGCTATATTTCCCTTTAACTGTACATAATCTATGAAAATTATTCCATTATTTAGCAAGCCTCGTATTGTTTTGTTGCGACGCCTTATATGCCTTGATTTACCATTGTATATTTGGTTCTTCGCTCTTGTAAGAGCAGCCATACTATCAAAATGAATGCAGATGACTGAAATTGACTTTCGCCACAATGGAATACCCTCTATGAATTTTTTTAGCAATTCCGCTTCTTCGGCGACTTTATCTAAGGCTACAAATTTTGTTTCCATAGTCGATCTTGTATTCACAGTTTGTTTTGATGATTTTCAAGATATTGCTTCACCTCCAAGTATAAACAAATAACCACTTGTAGATTTACTTTCTGAATTATTGGAAATCCAATTCGCATCACAATATCCTTCCAAAATAAGAGGATATTTTGTATAATGCAACCCGTAATTTATTGTATGTTTTAGATATTGCAGCACTCTCACTAGTGAAAACCAATGATCTTGTCCAGGATTATTTGAGTATTGGCTAAGCCTACTCATAGTATATGCTAAATATGGTATTGTACAATTCATTATATGCATCAAGCTTGCAAGAACTTGAGTATACTTTAATTGAGACACACTTTCTCCTTGATTTTTCTTAAGGTTACTAGAAGGATTAAATGGAGTAACGACCGGCTTGTCATCATAATGTCCATATTTTCTTAGAACTTTCTCAATATAATGAGATTGAGTAAGTATGTAACCATCTGAATTTCTCTGAATTCTGATACCAAGAATTACATCAACTAATCCCATATCATTCATATCAAATGAGGAGTGTAACATTTTCTTTGTTTGATTGATTACATCCTTACTTGTTTTCATTATTATCATATCATCCACATATAAACATATAATGATATATTCATGTTTATATTGTTTAATATAAACACATTCATTTATATGGAAACCATTTGGTAAAAGTGTATTATCAATTTTTTCGTGCCATTGTTTTGGAGATTGTTTAAGGCCGTAAAGAGATTTAATCAATTTACAAACCTTATTTTCTTAACCTCTAACAACAAAACCTTCGGATTAGTGCATATATATTTCTTCATCTAATTCACCATTTAAAAAGACAGTTTTCACATCCATTTGATGTATTTCCAAATTGTGAATAGCTACTATTAGACGTGGCCGGTTCGATTAACCGGCGATTCACGGTTACCGAACCGGCGGTTCCAACCTTCAAATTTCCCAATCGAAACTGAACCGGTTAACCGCCTTAGCCGGTTACGGTTTTACGGTTTACCGGTTAGACCGGTTTACCGGTTAACCGTTTTTAATTTTTTTTTAATTTTTTTCTTTTTCAAATTAGGTTTTTAAAAGAAATTTTTAACAGAATTAAAAACTGTTACGAAAAAAATTAATTTTTTAACAGTTTTTGAATAAAAAAGTGAACTTTTTAACAGTTTTTTGAAAAAACTGTTAACTTTTTAACAGTTTCTGTTAAGTTTTATACTGTTTTTTAACCTTCTTTTTTCAATTTTTTTTTGGATAAAGTAGACTAGTTTAGACTTTTGTTTACTACATACATTTTTTGTAAAAAGTTATATAAAAAAAGTTATGAATTTTGAAAGAAATAAAACTTAATTTTTTTTCTTTTTTTTCAAATTAGGTGTTTAAAAGAAAATTTTAACAGAATTAAAAACACTTACGAAAAAAATTAATTTTCTAACAGTTTTTGAATAAAAAAGTTAACTTTTTAACAATTTTTTGAAAAAACAGTTAACTTTTTAACAGTTTCTGTTAAGTTTTATACTGTTTTTTAACTTTTTTTTTTTGGGTAAAGAAGACTTATTTTAGACTTTTGTTTACTACATACATTTTTTGCAAAAAGTTATATAAAAAAAGTTATGAATTTTGAAAGAAATAAAACTTAACTTTTTTAAAAGAAACGAAAGTATATAAAAGAAAAAAGGGACGGTACCCTTAAATTTTATTAATTAAAATAAAATTACAAAGAGGGGGATAACCAACCTTACCCTTTTATAAATAAGGGGGGATATTTAGAAGCCTTTATCTCAACGTAACTATTACAATTAAATAAAAATAAACCTAATCTAAAGTCTAAACTAATCTAAAATATCATTCATTCATCACTACTTTCCGTGGAGTCCTCGACATCGTATTGATATTTTGGATCCGATAATAAAAGATTCTCTTCATAAGGAGTCTTGTTGTCTTTTTTTCGCTCTAACCCAATCGCCAAGTAAGAGTTGATATTCCAAGTTTTCACTAGTTAGTTGGGAACGTCTTTCATCTAAAACATTTCATTCAACGCTAAATGCCGATTCAACCGCCACTGTTGAAGCAGGAGAGGCTAAGACTTCTTTCGCAACTATTGAAAGAATAGGATAAATTTATTTCCTTCTTGACCACCATTGTAAAACATAAAATTAATTTGAATTAGGGTCTTGATTTAATTCAAAATTGGTAGTGAAGTATGTTTCTAACTCTACGGGAATGTTTGATGATGATGAAGATGAACCTCGAGAAGGACCACATTTTTTACTATACAAACTTGCAAAAAAACCATATGAATCCCCACTAGTAAAACGTTGTTGAGAACTAGAGGAAGCATCTTCATGTTGTTGGCTTTGAGAAGTATTTTCATATAAGCCATTATACTCATTAAAAAGGTTAATCAAATCATTTTTTGTATTTTGAATAATAATTGACTGAATTTCATTACCACCGTCACCATCTGTATATAACTTCATATAATAATAATCTACAATGCACTCTAAATCATCTAATTTAACTCGGAAATCTAATAATTTTGCAACCAAGAAGAGGGACGGAATAGTGTCAAAATATTTAAGTCACTTTTGTCTCATGAAAATAATGCATTCTTTTAAAATAGGGCATTGTCTTAAATTGTCAAAACAAGTAACAATTGCAACACAATGCTCAAGCACCAAAACGAAAGTTGGATAATAAACTCCCGAAAAAGCCAAAATAGCGGTATTGAAAATCTTTAACAATTCACATAAATTAGTGCATGCATTCCATTGATAAGCAAGTAGAGGTTCATTATAGCCAATTGACATAAAAAATTGCATTAGGAGATCTTTATAAGCAAAACCATCGGTTAACATTTTGTAGGTGGAATTCCACCTAGTTGAAACATCGTAAGTAAAATATTTGTCCGCCACACCTTTACTTCTCAAAAATCTTATCCATTTTTTGTATTAGAATTTTTTTTTGGAAATAAATTGAATCAATGTCTAATTGGCTTAACATAAACCTCTAATGCATCCAAACCATCTCTAACACATAAGTTAATAATATGACATAAACATCTAATTTGAAAAAACTTACCCCCAAGTGAGGGTTGACAAATGGTAATTAAGTCGGGTAAACTAGCCGTATTAGCACTTGTGTTGTCAAATGAAATAGTAAATATTTTATTTAAAATACCATGCTCAACAAAAATTTCAATTAATTTTACACAAATATTTTCCGCGGAATGCGGTGGCTCAAAATCTTTGTAAGCAATTAATCTTTTTTGGATAGTCCATGAATTATCTATCCAATGGCAAGTAACGTCTAAATAAGTATTTATTTGCCAATGATCATTCCAACCATCGGCACAAATTGAAACTTTATTTTCTAAATTTTATAAAACACCAATTAAATCTTTTTTATTTTTTTCACCACTCTAGTAATATCACGTACGAGATTCGTACGTGGTACTCTCGTGGCGGCGGGATTTAAAGAAAGTCGAACAAAATTTTCGTAAAAATCGTCATCCGCAAAATTAAAAGAAAGGCCTTTAACGCAAACTAATTTGTCTAGTTCATCCATATAAACCCAATTAACAAATTTAAAAAGGACAGAAGGGAAAGACGAACCTTGTGCACCCGAACCCGAACTATGTTGATATTGTAATTGAGTTTGGGTAGTGGAAATGCCACGTTTCTTGGGATGTTTTGACGTCGTATGCCCGTTGAGCGTCCCATGCCATCCGCCTCTTCTGAATGAGTAAGACGTGGAACAATAGTTGCAAAATGTTCGAAGATTATAATCATCATCGGGAGTAATTTTTCTTTTCGTGAAATGGAAGGCGAAAGTATCGGATGTAGGCTCTCTTTCTCTAGTAGGTTGTCCCCGACCCCGACCACCTCCCATAGTAGCTCGGCCCCCTACCCCTCCTAGTACCAGCACTTTCAATTTCAACAACTTCTTCCTCACTTTGTTGGATATTTGGGTTTTGATAATCCAAATCATCATTGGGGAGGAAGAACAGGCTATGAAGACTTGCCTAAATTGCTTCTTCTTTGATTTCCAGCCATTTGTGTAAGATAAAATGAAGTTTGAAAACAAAATGGAGCTTAAAATGAATGAAAATGAAGAAAAACACTAATTTCGTTAGAAAACTAACTGAAAATGAGGTAATATTTAACTGGAAATTGGGTGAGAGTAAGAGAATATGTGAATATTTGAGAGTAGAAGAGAGTAGAAGAGAAAGAGTAGAGAGAAATAATGTGAAAATAAAATGGGAGGAAGGAGGTGATATTTATAGTTAGTTTTAATTAGTCAAAATGTTTTTTTGTTAAATTCGTTTGGACCGTTACTAACTGGAAAGTGGAAAGGGGGGGGACAGTAAAGGCAGGCGCTGGAAGAGGAAATAGCCGTTGAAGAAGTAGCCGTTGGGAGGCCCAAGCCCAACTGATGCGTGCGAGGCCGGCCCAGCGGCCGCACTCTCCAGCAAGTCCCATCCCAACGGTCATATGACCGTTATAATTTGAAATTTTGAACGGTCCTAAACCGGTTAAACCGGCGGTTGACCGGTTTTCAAAAAACTCCAACCGTAATCGAACCTTGAAAAATCCGATTTCGGTTAAACCAGTCCGGTTAACCGCGTTGACCGGTTTATTAGCGGTTTTGACCAGTTAAAAATTGGCCGGTTAGCCGGTCCGGTTCGATTTTTGGCCATGTCTAGCTACTATGGCAATTAACGTTCTTATGGACGTAATTCTATTAACCGGTGAATAAGTATAAAAAAATATACACCTTCCTTTAGATGATACCCTTTTGCTACTATTCGAGAATTATATTTTTCTATGGTACCATCTGATCTCAACTCGTTCTTAAAAATCCATTTATAACCTATTGTTTTATGTCCCAGAGGTAAATCAATCAATTTTCATGTGTTATTTTGTAAAATGGATTATATTTCATTTTGAACAACCTTTTTCTAATAAGGTCTTCTAGTGATTCCATAACAACATTTTATGTTTGTGGTTCATCTAATCGGATGAAATCAGATGAAGAGACATCTAATTAATCGAACATTTTTACGATACTCAAATGCTATATATTTTTACGATACTCAAATGCTATATATTTTTACCAGATAAAACAGAAATAAAGTTACTAGATTTATATCCAAAACAACAAGATCATTAAAAGAACAAGAACAAAAATCATTTGTTCAACAATTAAGCATCCCAAAATCTGAAGAAGACCTTTATTTTTGATAGCTGAAACAAAGATCTTTTTGCAACAATTAAGCATCCCCACAATTAGCTCAAATTTCTAGAATAATAAGAGTCGAAAAAATGTCTTGAATTATTATTTAATGGATACTCTTTATGCAAAACTCGTATGTGACCTTTTTCAACTAAAATATCTCTCGCCTTATTGTCAATATTATCCCAATTTCTAGGATAAAAAATATCTAATGTAAGGTTTTGAGAATCATCAATTTCTGAATTTTTTATGTTGGATACATAGGGTATATCACACTCATTTAAATTAGCCACGTCCTCATGCATATGATCGTCTTCACCTATGTTTTCATTATGTTGCTCAAGATCATTACCCACACCCAATTCATCATAATTATTTTCTTCATCTAAAATTTTAAGTTGTTCAATGTTACTAATACCCAATCCATTAGAATTTTTATGACCCGAGTCTCTTTTAAAAACAAATTTATCAATAGCTCCCTTTTGTGAAGCATTAAATTGCTCAACAACTTTTTTTTTTCTTTTCTCACAACCAGATGGCTATTTTTTTGGAAACATTATCAAATAAAATTAAACACAATTGTAATACAAAAAGAACATCAACACCTGAATTCTTGTAAGATGAAGTCTTGTGACGGATGATGAAATTGGGTAGTAAGTAGAACAATCAAACTTAATTCATTATCCTGCATCAGAACATGATAAATAAACAATTAGACAAAAAATACAAGAAAAAAATCCCTAAATAAGCAAAATTCAGAGTAAAGAAACAAAAAGGCAAACCCTAATCTTTCTTTTTTTACATTACTAGTTAATTTAACCCTTTGGCGAAAGAGGAAAGAGCTGAAAGAAACCCGAATTGATTTATCGTTCACGGCCGAAAAGAGCGATCCAGGACTAGGAGCAGGGCCGGCCGAAAAGAGCGATCCAGGACTAGGAGCAGGGCCGGCCGAAAAGAGAATTCCAAGAAAGAAATTAAGAGACGGTGGGAGGAGGATATCTTATGAAGATTGAAGGGCTTGATTAATTATCATAGATTTAGGAGCTTTGTGTGCAAAATACAAGGAAAAAATTAAGAGACCTATGCAGAATGCTAACAGACTTACAGATAATTATTTTCCCAAATTATGTGTAATTAGCAAACAAATAAATATTTATTATAGTTATAAAAAAACATATACATACCATATAATCTGTTTATCTGTACTCTGTTATAGCTTATTTAAGAATGAGCGCTTACCACTAGGCTGAAGGCGGTTCACTCACTTTGAATCCGCTTGGCCAAATTTGAATGAATTGACGATATTTTATTGATTGAATCGATATTGTATCCGTTATTATCTAATTAAAAACATCAATAAAATTATTACACATAATTTTGGGAGCAAGTTTTTGTTACTACTCTTTACATTTAGTATTATTTTAAAGATTTTTTAGGCCGACAATAACTAAAGATTTTTTAGGCTGACAATAACTATCAGAATGACTAGCTGGAACTTGAGGTAAACTAAAGCACTTTATTATTTTTCTTTTTGAAGACGCATTTTTTGCGGAAGTGCGACATAGTATAGGAGATTAATTACCTAAAAGTTACCCAAAATTTAATAAAATTCTTAAAGACCACAATCTTTTTTGTTTATTCCCTTGAGTCCATGTAGGAGAAAGATTATTCCCCTAAGACCCCTAGATATATTCAACTTTAATCAAAATTTAGTAAAAATATTATTCTAATTAATTCTAGAATTCCTTTTTTGTCACCTTAAAAATTACATCTGTTAAAATTTCATAAGCCTCAATACATTTTTATGATTTTTTTTTTTTTTTTAACACAAATGAAGCTGACCACCAATATCAAAAAGATTCTAATTCAAGGACAAAGCAAGTATATTACTATACTATATAATAATCATAAAATAAAAGGAAATACTAAAAACACATAAAAATAAAAATAAATTTTTGTTTGAATTATGAGCAATATTCTGATTTATTATGAAGTAACTTTTGTGAAAAACTAGTTTTTTTTAAAATGTTATAAAAAAACTAGTTTTCAGAACCGTTTATCACTCTTATTAGTTAGACTTGGTATTTTAAAACTAGTTTTTTTCTTATGTTACAAAAAAAACTAGTTTTTTTATAAGATTTTGGCTTTATTATGAGAAATAATGTAGGAGTAGGTTTTGGGGGAAACTAGTTTCTCCCTAACATTATAAAAAGTCTTGTTTTAAAAATCGAAACAAAGGCAGGTACAATTTTTTTTTTAAATGAAAAATAAGACTTTTTATAATATTTGGGGAAACTAGTTTCCCCCAAAATTTTCTGATAATGTAGGTGAATCATATTTGGCAAAATATCATTCGTCTTACCACGTGCTCTGATTACATTTACATGTGATTACAATACATTTTAATATTTCTCGTATATCAATAAATATTTTTCTTTCCAACCTTTTTCTACTTATTTGAAAAAAAAAATCATTCGTCTGCTTTGCTGATGACTTCTTATCACGATACAATTTAACCTTTACTCTTGATACACATGATAAATGTTTACCTCTCTCAACCTTTTTCAATCTAGTTGGCAAAATTTTATTCGTCTTACCACGTGCTCTGTTGCCGACGTGGTTTAACAATATTATTTTTTCACAATATATCAATATAATAATAAGAATAATTTTAATAAAGTTCAAATTGAAATCCAGAAAACCACCCTTGACAAGTCCTCCCCACATGGTGCATTAACAATTTCCTCATCTTAATATAAAAAAAAAATCTAAAAAAAAAAGGAAAGGGAAAAAAGAAAAAGAAAGAAAAAAAGGAGAGAACTTTGAGAACGTATATGGTGCCTTCCAAGTTTCATCAACACCAAAACTTGAGAGTCTCAAACAAGTACGAGTATATTCACTCCTTTGCATGCTCTCAAAATCAACAAAAATCTCCCCAATTTCCACCCTTTACCACAAACACCACCATAACTTAACTTCAAAATCAACTGGTTTTTGGAGTTTCAATGGGACCCATTAGAGGGGTCAAGAGGAGGAAGAAGGTAGAGAAAGAAGTTGACCATAATGCCCCTTTTACTTCGCTTCTTTCCCAACCCCTGCCCTTGGACTGGTGGAAACAGTTCTCAAAGAGGATTACTGGTACAAAGATTACACTTTTATGATATGTTATCTTTCTTGATTTCTGATTTCCCTAGATTTTTGTTTAAATTTTGAGCTTGTTTTGATTCCGTACAATGTCCTTGCTTGTACTGGGTGTGATTGGAATGGTGTTTATATGAGCATTTATTGGGTTATCTTGGTTTATTTGTCAATTTTAGGACATGGGTTAAATCCAGTTGTTTGTGATATACTCGATTTACTTGGTTTTTACATTGACATTCACTCATGGTTACTGACTTGCTACAAAATGCTAATTTGCCGATTTGGGGCCTGTCTTGAACTGCATACAGCAGTCCAAAATCCCTATTATACGATGTAATTCATGTTACTATAATATTCTCGCGTGCCCTCTAAAATATAACTACAGTAAAAGATGTCGTGTTACTATAAAATGTTAATCGTGTTACTCTAAAAGTCGAACTGTTGTGCGGTCCATTTGCCGCATGCCCGGATCCCTGATTTGCTACAAAATGCTATTGGGTTTATGCTGTTATTTGTATATTACCCCTTCTGTTATGATCAATGAAACAACTTTTAGAAACTACAATAATCAGTGGATGTATTGGTGTCATATAAATTGTTGGTGCTTCTACCACATGTGGAGTGTAAAGTAGAAAGAATATAGACGTAATTTTTGAAAGTAGTCTTTTAAGTGGAACATTTGGATATAATATGGACTCTTTAGATGAAATTTAGGGAGTAATTTTAACTATTTATTCCTGGTTTTCTTAAATATAAAATTTTGCTCTTATTTATATTTCAATTTTTTTCTTGTCCAAAAACAAATCAATTTAAGTGATGCTATTTGCGTTTCATAGCGAGTGTTACTTCTGAGTATTTCGGTTTTCTCTCCAATGTGTCACATTTAGGCTAAACTGATAAATATTAGTATATACTTGGTTACGTGTTGACACCCTGCACTTGTGAGCAAACCTCAAAAGAGAGTCTCACTTAGATATGTCAGATTGAGGTAGTTCGTTTAGAGTATTTTTTTTGGGGGGGGCTTTTGAGAGAGAGAAAAACTCCAATGCTGAAATGTCTTCTGCGCTTCTTCTTCCTTTAAAAAAAAAAAAAAAACTAGTTTAAAGCCAGAGCATTTGGGGCAACCTTGTTGAAGCTAACTGCTTATTAGTTGTTAGTGTGGCACTGGCACCACTGAATAGTAGCTTTCCAACTTTCTTAAAATTTGAGCTTCTCCTAATTCGTTGTTGCAACTAGACAAAATCTTATTCCTGTCACAAACAGAAGTCCTTCGGACTTGGCCAACCATGGTGAAACCTAGAGATTGTGCATTTGAGCTTTTGGGGCAACTTCTCACAGTTTATTTTTCTTTGCTCATTTCTCTCAAGCGAAAGCTGTCAACAATGGAAGCTATCCACTGAAGTTTCGTGTAGCTAGGAAACTTGGATCACGCAATAGGCAAAGGATGTGAGTACAGATGTGTCTCACAAACTGTCACAACATCCACAGATAATGCAGCGGAATAAAGTAAATAAAAGTAAATAAAATGCAATAACTCAAGAGTTATATACGCTTCGTCTGTGTGATCGGCAAACTAGGCTTACGCCCAAAAACCTTTTCACTATAAAAACTTATGTTTCTTACAAAAACAAATAAGTGAAAAACTAAAATATGAAAATACTAAACAAGTTCTAATCACCTTCTATGATATGAACAACTCCCCTTTCCCAAGTAGGACTTATTCAATCAGAAGTAAAACAAGAGAACTTTATGAAAACCTAGATGTGAGTTACGGATGTAAGCTCACAACCTAAAAACAACAATGTCGAATGACTATGAAGAATGTGATTTTCTCTCGTAAATTGTGTAACTTCTCTTTGTGCTGAAAGCCTTGTATTTATAGAGCACCTTGGAGAAGATCTTCATGCAATCGACTTCTTCCTTTGTGAGATTCCTTTTTCTATATGAAAACATATAACACACTCACAAGGAAATCAAATATTAGTAGGTTAGTCCTAATATAAAACTATGTACATAAATAAAAGATATTTACATAATTACAATCTCTTAATAAAATTAAGATACTTATAAATCTCCATGAAAGTCTCAAAATCTTCTTACCATAATAGAAGTCTTTTGAAATAAGGAAACATAATAATGTTCCCACAAAACTCACGTTTTCAATCTCCTATTTTGGACTTTCTGAGTCAAAACCAAAGATTTATATCAAACATAATATTATGACCACAGACTATTGAAAAACATAACTCCCCCTGAATGGATGTGTGTCCGGATGTGTATACACATCCACACATAAAAGCGCAAAAGCAGAATTAGAGACGAATACTAGCGGTTCATTAAGCAAAAGCAAAAAACCATTCGAAACATCCTAATTAAAGCTATTACGGACCATTGTTTTAAAAACCAACAAACTAAAGCAGAAAATTAAAATTGTCTTTAGCAACCATCATGACAAAATACCAAAAAAACTTTTCTCCCCTAAATCAAAGATCAAAATGTCTCCACCTAAAGCCGGCCAATGAGCTTTAGCTTTAGCGGCGCATTCACGGCGGCATCCCGGACTTCACTTCGGCGGCATCAACATTTGAACTAGAATCTCCCCCTTTTTGACAAGAAAGTTTAGCATACCATCTAAGGAGATTATCTCTAAGAGCTTTCAAATTATTGGCATGAGCTAAGGAGGCTTGGGCTTGAGCTTCGCGGCTACAATTTCGGCATCTAAATCTTTCATCGAGCGGCAAAATTCTCTTCGGATGTGACACCGAGATGTGTCCACATCTTCCATACCAAGCTCGAACGGTGCCTCTTGGGAGATCAACATGCCTCTGCTGGGGTCTAATAGAGTTTTGGATTCCTTAAACGGGGCAAAATTTTCCACCCTTTCTTCTCCTCTTTCGGCCTTTACCCCATTGGCTATGAGAATTTGGGAGATCAAATGAAGGGTAAGGTAAAGACCATTTTTCGAGGAGACTACTCCATAATCACAAATTTTTCTAAAAATGAAATCCCAAAATTAATACGCTTCTTAAGTCCCGATCTATACGAAGCGAGGCTTGCATTCTAGTAACGAGAGGTTTTGTTATTGGAGGGACACAAATTTGCGGCAAGGATGGAGTGGAGAAAACAATAAAGGGAGGATAATGAACCACTACCTAAATCCTTAGGCTTTACAGGCCAGGAAGTGACCTTTCCATGTGTGAGAGCAGAAACCAGTTCATCCTCCTCAATAGAAACTACATCATCAAGATTATCACTCAATCCAAGAAAATCATTGATAACTGAAGGTGTAAAGTGAACAAATACTCCTCTAACATAAACACCAGTGGAATGAGAGTAAGTTCTATCAAAATTCTTAGGCAGATTGGCATAAAACTCATAAACCAATTTTGGATAGAAGGGAAGGGGATGGTCATGATCAAGAATAATCCTCTTTCCTCAAAAAACTTGTCCATTCCAAGTTTAACAAAAGTATCCCTATCCCTTTTCATCTCAACAACAAAGGCTTTAGAGGAAATTAACTCAAATCTATCAGAGGCCTTTTTGGACAGAAACTTTTTGGAAAAGGGTTTGGGGTTAGAGATGAGAGAGAGAGACGATGACATACCCAATTCAGCCTTCTTTCGAGTAGATGTGCGTCTGGATGTGGGCACGTCCTTAGAAACACGTCTTCACGAGGAATGGCACTTTGATGGGTTCAGCATCATTATCATCGGCATCGAGAGGAATCTAGCACTTGGTCCTCTTTTTCTTGATCTAGCTCTTCTCTCCCAAGCTTGTAGTTTTCATCCGAAGCGGTATCATCATCATCGAGCTAGAGTCGATTCTTCTTCTATTGGCTCCAAATCGAGTCTCGGCCACCTTTTTCTTTCCCTTTACATCTTTTAAAATCTTAGCCGAGGGGTTCGTATCGTATTTGAATGAAATAAGGTCCTCAACGGGACTAGAGACCCGAGGAACGAGAGGGCTCATTTACGGGACTAGAAACATTATCCACAGGGGGTGAAGCGGTATTGGGGATAATAGGATCGAGAAGATATTATGGGAGAAGCGGGAGCAATAGGATCAACAGAGGTGCTGCGTGAAAGTGAGCAGTCTCGATGAGATCGAAGGATCGGCGTGGGGAGCGGCGGTAGGCCAAACCGATCGGCAGGAGAGCCTGACCTCGAGAGGATTAATCACGGGGACCGGCATCAATAACGAGAGGGAGGAGTAATTTTTGATTTAGCCCTAGTCCTAATAAGAGGACTATTACCTCATCATCTTCTTCTATTTCTTCAAGAACGATGGCCGTTGTAGGTTTCCCGCCGGGTTTTAGTAGGTTCTTGGCTTTGTCGGCCTGCGACGGCTTGCGAGTCTACCCGGATCGTCGAAGAGTACGAGGAGGCACGGCGATGTAACGAAGTTGGGGGTTTTGCTTGAGACAACTTTCTCTTCTTTGTTGAAGAAGGATCGATAGCAATGGCGACATCCGATGGTGGGATCACTTAGGAGAGGATGGAGCACTTAGGGTTTACCTCGGTTGAAACATTGCGGCTTCGATGAAGGGGATTTGGGAGAAGAGGCTTCCATTGTTGGTTCGGGAACGAGGGTGATGGAGAAGAGAAATCGCAAGAAATTTAGAGATTACGGGATTTAGGAGAATGGAGTCCTCTCTTCTTGCTATTGAAATCGGCACAATGTCAAGAACATCTTCTTCTCTTATATTCGAATGCTCGGCCATTTAACGAGAGAGATTTGAGGTTGGTTGAACGGTGCACGGGAAATTAATGCGAGGTGTGTGAATTTGTGTGCAAACGGGAAGGAAGAACAAAGGGTTTTAACAAGGATTATGAGGAGGAGACGGATGTGAGGTAAAATAAATACTCATGGCTCCCCCTTTCCAAATAGAATTAGGAATCCTTTTCCAAAGAGGTAATCACACCTCAAAAACCTTAAGAGTCCTCCAACGGCTAGAAAACCTTTGAGGTTACTACACACAAGCACGCTTCCAAGAAAATAAGGGATTAAAATAAATCAAGATTTTGTAAGATTTTTATGAAAACACAAATTGCTTCGGCATATCTTTATTTTAAAATAGAATCTCAAAAGAATTTTTCAACCTTTTCAAACAAGGATTGATACACATCTTTTCTTTTCATGAAAGATATTGGAGATCAAAAACCTATATAATCAAAGAGTAAATTAAGAGAGAAAATTAATTAACTAGCATATTTACAAAGCTCCTATATGTCCTAAAATGCAATATGCCTAGCATGATGCAAACACACAAGTGAAGGAAATATTCTCAGCTTATGGATGTGGCATAGGATGTGAGTCACATATTGGGACACATTTAGATCACAAAAAGTCAATGAGCGATAATCAATCTGCACGGCCTCTAGGATCGTCCACGAATTTTTTGTTGTGGATTTTTGCAATGTGAGTAGCTTTCACTTTACTTGATCCCAAAGATAGCCCTTTTCCCAATGATCTTATCAAGTTTGACTTCAAGTTTTCTTATGAAAATCATGATCCATGATGGTATGGCTTCATACTAAGGGTGAAGCATTTGTTTCTCACATATATATATATATTTTTTTTCTTTTAGCACCCATTTGTGAGATACCTAGGAAGGTTATACCAAGTAATCAAAAGATTACATGGACAGGAAATACTCACAATTAAGTGATCAAAAATAATGTCAAAGATGAAGACTCACAAGTGACCACTGTTTGAGAAATTTCGTGCTAATGCATGATATTTTTGGCTTTTTCTTTTTATGATTTTTTTTTTTTTTTTTTTTTTTTTTTTTTTTTTTTCGGTTAAACTAATCTACGAGATGTGTTAGAGGATGTGAGACACATACGGTCTCACAACCTTAGATATCACACAAGCCAAGAGACTTCCTCAAGGAGGAAAATCTCTCCAAATCTAATGCCTTTGTAAATATATCGGCCAATTGATTTTCGGTCCCAACAAATTCCAGGACACACGGTTTTTGCTCTGCAAGATCTCTAATGAAATGATGTCTAATATCAATGTGCTTTGTTCTAGAATGTTGAGCAGGATTTTTAGATATGTCGAAGGCACTTTTGTTATCACAAAAGCTGTCAAAACTTTGCTATTTAATCCATAATCTTTTAGCATTTGATTCATCCAAAGTAATTGTGTGCGGCAACTCCCAAGGGCAACATATTCGGCCTCGGCGGTGGACAAGGACACACAATTTTGTTTCCTACTATGCAAGACACAAGGTTATTACCTAGGTAGAAACATCCACCGGTGGTACTTTTCTATCATCAACTATTTCATTGGCCCAATCGGAATCGGTGTACCCGACCAAATTTGTGTTTGTTTCTTTAGAGTAATGTAGACCTAGGTTCAGAGTCCACTCGCATCCTAATGATTCTTTTCAAGGGCTTTAAAGATGGGAATGACTTTAGGGTTGGCTTGAGTATCTGGCATGCGTAGACGCAGCTGAGCATGGTGCACAGTCTTCCTTGCAGGTGAGGTAAAAGCGGGGCGCGGTTTTCCTATCCATGCTTCTCCTAGAGGGTTTGATCAGCGCTCGCACCGTCGAAAGATCATCAACTAAGCCTTTTGGGAAGATCCCGGTTCAGAGTTCTTTGATGTGAAGAGTGTTCAAGGACTCAAACTTTTTCGCAAGATTCTTGGCATACCTTGAGGCGAGAAATGAACATGCCATCTTTGAATTGCTTAATTTG
>JAFEMH010004070.1:110000-228622 GCA_022495995.1 Adenophora triphylla var. japonica | reverse complement strand
ATAGTAATACATTAATCCATTTCAAATAAATGGATTAATGTATTACTATGGTTAGTTTGATTTTTAGTTTTCAATAAAATATAGGGGCATTGCCCTTTTCGCCAATAAAAAAAAAATCCATTTCAAATACTTCCTAGTCCCACGCCAAGGTTCCTTGGTGTGGATTTCAATGCTTCTTAAGAATTTTTTTGAAAGTGGGTAGAAATTAGAGAAGATAGAATATAAAAGTTAAATGTGAGGTAAAGGAATAAGTAGTTAATGATTGATTTTTTTGAAAGTGAGTAGAAGATTAGAGGAGAGAGAATGTAAAAGCTTAATGTGGGGTAGAGAATAAGTAGTTAATGATTGATTTTTTTGTAAATTATATTGTTAACTTTATACAGGGTATAATGAATGATTCCATTTTGTAAATATATTAAATCATAAATCGTATAAATATATTCAAAACTTGTCAGTTTACGATGAGAAAGGAACTTTGAAGTGGGATGGACACTCAAAAGGTAAGTAGGAACCTTTGAAGTGGGACGGAGGTGGAAAGCCAGGTCGAGTTGGGCCTACGGGCCCCGTCGGGGCCGCCCTGCCGTCCGCTAATAATAAGATTTGGGACGGGATGAGACAGAGTATTTTAGTCCCGTCCCGTTTCGTCCCGTCCCCTCTCGTCCCGTTCCTGTCGTGGAACAACATAGTACGGTCCCGTCCATTCTGTTCCCGTCCCGCGACGTTCAAGTGTAAAAGTGTAAAGGTGTATAATTTGCACATATAATTCTGCAAGAAAGATAAAACAAAGTTTGAAGTAAATAATACAGCCTAAATCACTAAAGATGTTCATTTACACAAGGAAAAGACTTGCCTTTCTTATTTTAGTTTGCATCAAGGCAGCATAAAAGATCTTCCTCTAGCTTCAACAGGTCAGGCACATTAAGCTGCTCAAGACAGGGCACTTCAGCATACCTGTATGAAAGAATATTACTGTTTCAACATCATGCGTTCACCAAAAACATTGCTTAAATTAACAAAGATCAGAGGATTTTCTTTCCCTTTGAACCATCCCCAAAAAGCTCTCCACTTGTCCGGAAACTTGCAGATTGGGTGTTGTCCTGTAATAAAACCCTCAAATGAGAGTAGAATCCAGATACAAATCTTAAACTCTACAACAAGAAACGAGATAATACAAGTCTGTAGATGAACGATGTAAGCCGGAAACAACAATTATAACTTGCATCAACTGTTTTAATAAGAATAAGTCATGAACGGAATATTCTCATACGGGCCAAGCCCAATACTTTTACCACATTTTAACTAGGGGCCCATTACTTGGGCCCACCAAAGGACCAATTATGGTTCGAGATCAAGACTCGGGTTATGGCCCGTCCTACAATGGATGGCGGCTCGTCGCCCTTTGGCCGAGCGACCAAGCCCATCCAAGCGACGAGCCAACTCACCCGTGAGCAGCAAGGTTTAGGGTCAGTAAGCTCATCAATACGTCAGGTAGAGGCCATACGCCAATAAGCGAATGAGCCCACCCCTAAACGACGAGTCTTCCCACCGCGCCAAACCGATCACATTCAACGTAGATCGAGTCGTCATTAAGCGACCAACTCTCATTGTCGCTCGCTCGTCAAGTCACCCCTCAAGGAGACGACCTAACTGATGTACAGCTCTGTGTCTGTCCACTTCAATAAGCTTCCTCAACAAGCTTCAAGTTAATTAGCCTAATTTGGGATAATGTCGGACCTACCACAGTTGCCTTGTTACATCGCATGCAATCATATAACCAAAGGCAATAATGCCAAAAGGCGTGCGGAGTTGACTTTCCCTTATAAGGCAAGCCGCTTTATCAATGTCAGCGCCGCAGATGTCCTTGTTTAGGCGGACCAATCCCAACGTGACACGTGTACGCCTAGGAGACGGAAGTTGATCCAACGGTCTGGCATCCATCCAATCCAACTAGGCTCATATGAAAACCCTAGTTTCCTCGGCTCACTATAAATATGAGAATAATATCATGGACTAAGCGTAATGCTTTTGTTTGCATGTTCACATAAACACATACACACCATCTCCATATTATCATTTTCTAGTCCACTCGCCTGATTCTCACGCCCGAAGGGGCTTTATAGCCTGAAGACTCCCTGGCCATAGGTTTCACTGGTTGTTTCTTGGCTGTTGTGCATCCGAGTCGGCTTTCAATCACCCGTCGGACACGATAAGCCGGAGCCCAATACACATTCCCGCTTGCGATCGATTGGTTCCATTGCTAGGAAACGTTGTCAGTGATCTTCGACAAGAGAAATACAGAAAAACCTGGAAACATGGTGTTAGATGGACATACAGCAAGTAAGTCCACCGGAGATGAAGGCATACCTCCTCCCCCTCAGCAAGACCAACAAGGGATCCCTAGAGCACCCTCTCCACCTAGGAACCCTAATTTAAGAGGTTACCGGAGTCAAATAAGGGGTGCTGTTGATGACACAAAGCCGCAAGCGGCTAGAAGAAGGAGAAGAGACCCACTCAAGAGAGAGCAGGCGACGACCTCCTCTAGAAAGGAGACCCGGGCGGCTACGGCACGTCATACGTGGAGGCCCATCCAAGCCCACATCTCGACAGAGCCGCTTTCCTCGTCGAGAAAGCAAACGCGCTTCAGAGAATACCCGCAAACTCCAGAACGAACCTCATCCAAATGGCCGCGCCCCCGAAGCCCCCAGTGCGTCCGTCCAGGCGCATTACCGTCTCCTCGTCAGGGAGAAGAAGGAATCGGGGGAGTAGAAGGTCGTCGCGATAACTTCGTCACCGGAAAGGATGAACAGGGTAGTGCCCAGCATTGATCTTAGAGACCACATCCAATCAACGTCGTAGTGAAGGAGCGCACATCGGCGCTAGCCGACGAGATGGGAGAGTAGAGCCTCGTAGAATAATGGCAAATAAAAATCCGAGATCGATCCAAGTTATTCGGGGGTGCGTCTAGCGACACCTTCATTGAGAAAGCTTGAAAAGAGCACCGAGCTATGGGGAAAGAACCCATACTCCCCTCATCATGAACGAGAGGCAATCCAGATCTTACAGGGCCATCTCCACCGCTAAGCTATAAGGAGAGAGATCCATCTCCCGACGACCCGCTCCCACCGAGAGTGCAGCGGTCTAACTCCGGTTTCCTGTGGGCCTCGCCTGAGATAGGATCCTGCACCGGCCCAACAGGAGAAGTTGGGAGCATGAGGGGAGTTCTTAAGACTAAAGCGTCGGTGGAAGAAATTGACCGAACAAAAGAAACAAGGTGGATAGCGACGACTCGAGAAGATGCATTGTGGTGACCACGAATCCCTTAGCACCACGGATGCTAGTAGACTCGGAACCTCCCGAACCGGAGCTTTAAACTTCCCGACTTGGGAAAACAATATAACGGCTCTACGAGCTCCATCGATCACATACCCTGACATCTCGAAGCCCCGAGATGTATGCTTAGTGGCAAGAGCCCGGTGCCACGACGATGTCAATGTGCCAAGGTGCCCTTACAATGACCCACACGATCGACCGCCGCCGTTTGCGGTGCTTGAAAGCCTACCTAAGGGAGCATTGAGTCGTGGAAGCAAATGAGAAAAAGTTTTTGGGAAGGTTTGCAGACGGCCAGGGAGATCGTCGTAAGACTGTCAACGATCTCAAGTAATATATCCTCGTGGAGCGTAAAGGAAAGCTCTATGAGCTATTTCAAAAGATTTAAGAAGAAGTGGCACTGGAGCCGGATTGATCACGAAGTCCATCTGGCCAGATGATGAGATTATCAATTCGTTTCGCATACCTTGATTTGAGACACGGTGTTGTTTCCTCCACTCTGGACTACGAGGTTCTGGGAGATTTGTTTCTCCACTGGACTACGACCGTTACAAGTCCACCAAACTAAATCTTCAAAAGACCTCTACTGCTAAAGCATAGCGCTCGCCAGCCGAGGCCGAGGAGAGAAAGTTACAAAGAGAAGGAAGAGGCCGTCGACGAGAGCCGAAATGGCAAAACCTAAAAAGGACAAGGGTCGAGAAAAAGGAAAGAACAAGGTGTGAAGGCCGAAAGGGGTCCCGCAGTCGTATACTCCTTCTAACCAGTATGTCAATGAGTACCGAAATTCTCGAGCAATGTTGATTTCTGGGCGGCCTACACAAGATGAACCCTAATTGGAAAGTGGAAGAAAAATATGAACAAGCATCATGTAGTACCATATGGATAAGGGACATGATACCGAAGAATGCTTGAGTTTGAAGAAAATCATTCGTAGATGGATTGATGATGGTCGTCCAGTCCCGAGGAGTATGCGAGAAAGGATCGCTGGCGCCTAACACTCGAGCCTGCTAACGACGGCCCCTCCTGGGAGAGGCAAACCCAAGAATGGTCTTGGTACTTTCTGAAGAAACGAGCAAAATCAAATAAAGTTAGCCGCCATCTACCATCTCAAGAAAGCCCCTCATGTTCCCTTAAGTCGGAGATTCCAAACGACGTAATAAGCTTTTTTCACATGAGCTCACAGAAGCAATGCAAGAATCCATTGGGCACGCCAATGTACGCCTTTGGTCATCCCCGCTACATTGGTGACAACCGCGAGTCCGCATGCATTCTAATCGATACCGGCGCGGGGAAGACATTTTGTTTTACAACGTCTACCAACGGACGGGTCTACCCGTTAGCCGCCTAAGTCCTTACTTGGAGTCGTTCTGCAGGGATTCACCAACCACCGAGAGTAGACGCGAAAGGGGCCAAATTGACCTTCCAATTGACATTGGAGAACACCCATTGAGAACCATCAAAACCGTGACTTTTATTATGATTGACGTCGTCGCCACGACTACCACGCAATTCCTCTTGGCTGCCAACTAGGGCCAAGCCGCTTGGGATCGTCGCTCGGTCACCTCATCAACGAGTCAAATTTCCTACACGCTGTTCCGGGAGTTGGATATGCGTGAGGTGTGGACTGACCCTGTAATTCCTGTGAGCATGTACGGTCAAGTGCAAAGCGGACCATTGAAATAGGCGACCCGCATCACATCAGCGAAGCTCATCTCCAAGTCTCGTTGAAGCTAAACGACGACATCATATGTTAAATGCCTCGACCATCAAATGTATCCGGACTTTACCCAAAAGACTTTTTGTTGAAACATTCATGGACAATCAAGCCGTTGACCGCAACTTTTGGGACCGCCCCATGAATCTGGGGCCGAAAGCTAGACAAGCTCATCGACGACGAGGTTCCGCACTTCCACCCGGCCTGAGGCAAGAAGGAAAATCAAAGAAATTGTCAATCGAATCCATGGACTTTAGGAGACGACGCTCCCGAGATGAAACCCGCTTAGAGACGAGCTAACGTATCCGATCATCAACCTAAAACTATCCAGAGCAAAAAAATCAAACTCGGGGTCTCAGCTTATCTACCGAGGAGCAGTGGAAGAGATAATCTCCCTACTCAAACGTAACCTCGCCATGTTTTTGCTCGGAGGGCTTGAAGGATATGAAGGGAATCAAAGAAGAGGTAGCCGTCCATAAAGCTAGGAGCGGAACTCCCACGATAAAGTTCCCAAGCGAGAGCAAAGGTGCGTAGTTTTTTCAACCGAGAAGGAGATCGCCACCAAGCAAAGGATTGAAAAGCTTACTAAGTAGCCGGGATTATTGTGGACGCTGGGTTCTACAACGTGGCCGGCAAATGTGGTTCTTGTCAAAAAACCCAACGGGAAAGTGGGAGGCTTTGCATGTAGATTTCACCGACCTAAACTTGGCAAGTGCCCCAAAGATAGTTACCCCTCGCCCGTAATCGAACAAGCCTGCCGACTACGCGGTAGGTCATACGACTTTTTGAGTTTTCTCGAATGGCGTACCGGGGCTGGCTATCACCAAATCCAAGATGGCCGAAGCAGAATATTCAAGCACGGCCTTTCGTTGCCGCAGAGAAGGAACTTTCTATCACTTGAGAGTATTAAGATGCCCTTTCGGGCTCAAAAACGCCGTGGCCACATACCAAAGAATGATCAAACAAAGTGTTTAAGGACCAAATTTCTCGGAGACAACCTCGGAAGCATTATATCGACGATACATGGTTGTCAAGTCCAAGAAAAGAAAACATGTCGACGACGCTACAACAGACTTTCTCTTCACCAACCTTCGAGCCGAATGACTACGGTCCTCAATCCAAACCCTAAGCTGCGTTTTTTGGAGTTAAACAGCTGTACCGAAAATTTTGGGATTTATGCTTTTTCTGACAATGGGAATTGAAGCCAACCCCCGAAAAAATCCAAGGCTTTGATTGGATATGGCGTAACCAAAGAGCATTATGGAGGTTCAAGCGTTTGAATGGACGAGCCGGCGGCTCGGGGTCGTTTCACTGCCAAGTCCGCCAAACGATCACTCCCGATTTTTAAAGCTCTCCGAGGTGCCAAGGATTTTGAATGGACAATAAGAATGCTCCGAGTCGTTCAATGCAACTCAAGAGAAATATCTCGGGCTCCCACCACTCCTCGGCCAGTTCCCCACAGTAGGAAGATTTGTTTGTATACTCCCTCCTCATGAGTGACAAGGTCAAGCGCCGGCCCGTGTCGGTGTTGGTAAGAGCAGGAGGATGGGATTGGACATGAGGCCCGTTTATTACGTGAGCAAAGCTTTATCCGATCGTAGAAACCTCAAGTACTTCAATGTAGTAAAAGATAGCTTATGCTTTCTCGTCATCACAACACGAAAGCTACGAGCTTACCCTTCTCTCGCTCACTCCCATTATTTGTTTACACAAATGCCCCACTACTGAAAGATTTTGCATCGCCACCGAAAGTTCCGGCCTGTCTTCTTCTCAATCGGGAGCATTGAATTAACCGAGTTTGATATTCGCAGTAGACGGGGCAAGGAAAACCTTACAGAGCACAAACTCACCGGCGCATTTCCCGGTCGAAACATCATTTACTACGACGACCACCAAAGCGCCGCCTCGTAAAAGCCTGCCAAAGGCAAGGAGGTCGACGACAAACCGGAAGGTTGAATTAATCTTGCTCGTAGGCCGTTGGAGAATTTTTCTGGGATGAGATCAAAGAACCGGTGAAGAGATCTCACTGGGCAAGTGGATCGTGCTCGTCGAGCCGTAAAATGGCACAAAGATTTTTGATAAGTATATTGAGATTCAAATTCCAAGCGTCGAACAAACCAAGCAGATAATATGAAGCGCTCGTAGCGCCAATCGAGTATGCAAAGTGTTTTGGAGCCACTAAGATTGCGGCTTTTCGTTCGATTCCTTGCAGGCTAATCGTGAATCAAGTTCGGCGGCTAATCGGTGTGACTATCAAAGTCGCCGACTCAACCTCCGTAGGAAATCATGCTATTCTGCCAGCGAAGAGTTAATTCGGGGGCTGGAGTTTTGGGCCATCCAAAGAATAGCCAAAGTAGAGGACAAATGAACACGCCCGACCTACTCTCGGCCGCTGCAATGTGATCCAACTCCTAAAGGCGAGCAATGGCCACCACTTCGTCTACCTCGACAAATTCCACTACGAACTGTGAGCGAGTGAAGGATATGGTATGTGCACGGGAGACGGTCCGAGGTGCTTGGATCTGAGCCGAGTGTAAAGCATTTATTGAAAAAGTAATGCCACACACGCCAGTTACCAAATCGAATGATGAAGTTTTGGCACGACAAGTCAAGAGGAAGGGCCCTGCTGACTTCAGTCACGTAGAGGTGAACTGCCCATGAGGACGATCTATCACTGCATCTGGGTCATAAAGTGCGTCCACCATTTCCGATAAAAAAAGTGGTATAATTCAATTGATTTTGAAGTACATCCATACAGAGAATGCGGGGCCATCCCTTGAGGCCCGTACATAAGTCGATAAGTTAAGCACTACTACGGTAATACCGGCCCCAGTCTACGAGAAGACGCCAAGCAAGTCAGAAGGAATTCAGTAAAATTTGCCAGCCGTTTCGCCGATCTCTCCCCCAAACTCCCGACGATCGAATGCACTCCTTGGCCATGGCAAAGATGCCGTTCGACATGTGGGGTGTTGATTTGATTGGGCCATTTCCGATGTGCCAAAGTGAAGTATGTGCATGTGGCACGATTATTTTTCAAAGCAAGTGGAGGCTAAAGCTCAACAAAATTACTGAGAACAATGCCCTAAGCTTCATCCACGTATTCAATATGGTGTCGCAATCCCAAGGGTCACTGTTTCCGACAACTGCAATAGCTGAGGAAGTTTGAACAAGAGCTAACAAAACAATGGGCGTCAAAACATTCTAAGTCGCCTCGTTGCCTATCCCCAAGGCAATGGACAAGCTGGCAAACAACAAGCTCGCGCTTGTCACTCTATGCAAAAATCTTGAAGGATGGGATACGAGATGGTTGGACGAACTCACACCTCGGCTCTCTGGGCGTCAAGACAACCACTAGGGGGCCCACGGGGAGACCCCATTTGCCTTGGCCTATGGCTCTGAGGCCATGGCTCCCGCCGAGCTTCAGCTTCCTACAGATCGAGTGGCTCTCTACGATGTTAAAAAGAACATACACAACAGACAGGTCGACCTAGACCTTGTAGACGAGCGAAGATTGGACGCCCAATTGAGAATGGAGAATTACAAGAAAAAGACCAAGGCGTACCACGATAAAAAAGTGAAGAAAAGATTTTTTAAGGTCAGGGATCACGTTCTCAGAAAAATTGAAGCAACGGGACTCAAGGCCCGTCAAAACAAGCTCTCCCCCAACAGGGAAGGACCATACATCGTCACCAGTATGGTTAGGGAAGGAACATACCGCCTTGCCAAGCCAAGTGGTGAGCAATTAAAACATCCCTGGCACGCTAATCATCTCACGAAGTATTACTTCTGAGATCGTCGTCAAACACTCAGCGCCCTCAGGGCATCCTCCTTGTGGTTCTTATGTAACTCTTTCATTGTCATTTTTTTAAGCTTTTAGAAGTTTGTAAGGGATAATCTATAAATCCCAGAAGTCTTAATTAGTAATCGAGTTGTTAATATACGATTCTTGATCTGAAATTATCAATGGAAACTCATCGCTTCGCTGAACTTCGTCCATTGAAAACTCAAAAAGCTTAGAACGGTTGAAGCCTGACTTCGACCATTGGCAATTACTTTGATCAAAGTATAAAGATCAGTCGAAGCCAAGACTTCGACACTCACATTCATTTTAGCCAAGTATAAAGGCTAGACGAGGCCGACCTCGTCCGATCGCTATAATCTGGAATAAGACGACTCGTCCATAGAATCTTGCCTACGAGCAAAAACCTCTGAGACCTTCGTACTATTCCCACGAGCCATTGAGAAGTTGAAAAGATACAGTGAACAAAGTTGTCGCCCATATTAGGGACAGACTCAAGCTCTGGGTCATCACTTACGACTACCATTCACACTTCGTCCTCAAACTTACTCATTCAACAAGTTATCACATGCTATCTACGTTAACACAGATTAACAAACAGAAAACAAAAGGCATTGGATAACTTAAAACACCAATAAATCAAGCAAACATTGTACGACCCCCTCTAGACTACGAGGAAACGAGTCAATTACGCTACAAAAATTTAGGAATTGTTTGAGACATTGTTTGAAAACACTAAAACAAGTTAAAGTGAAGCATTGTTTGAGACATCACAAGACATTTCGGAAGAATAAAATCACCGGGGGTCACCGGTAGGGGTGTAACGAATCTGGCAATCGAATCGAATTCAATATCATCATATTCGATTTGTATTCGATTCGTATTCAATATTAAAATCGATTCGTAGATTCGTATTCGATTCGTATCGAATATTAAAATCGATTCGTATTCGATTCGAAATTAATATTCGAATTATTCGATTCGATTCGAGTATTCGATTTGAGGCCCAATCACTCATTGGCCCCAACCCATTATTCGGCCCAGCCCAAACCTCGGCCTTGTGTGCAATGATTTGGCTGCCTGGGAGGATTAAACAAGCAGTAAAAAAAAAAAAAAAAACTTTTAAAGTAAAAAAAAAAAAAAACTTTTAAAATCAGACAGTTTACAGGGGTTTAATACTCAAATAAAATAAGAACATTACTCAGAAACACACACATACTCCTATACTAATAATAATGATGTAGAAAAATGTATCAATAGCTTGGATCAATTAAATTCCAAAAACACACACACTCCTATACCATGAGTCATCATTTTCTTTCATTCTGCATCATGTCCATATAATGATGTAGAAAAATGTATCAAATTCGTAACTAACAGCAAGCAAGAAAAATGTATCAAATTCTCAACAGCAACAGCAACTCAAGGCAAAGTAGTAACCAAGCAAGGCAACATCAAAAGAGACATCAGTAGCAAGCAAGGCAAAGTAGTAATTATATATATATATAATTATTAATTAATATTAAATATATATATATATATATATATATATTTATATATATATATATATATATATATATATATTTATATATATATTATTCGAATAATATTCGCGAATACTCGAATCGAATATCGTGATTTATTATTCGTATTCGTTTACTAATCGAATCAATATAAAAGATTCGAATTCGGAGTCGAATTCGAAATTTTCGAATACGAATACCGAATACTGAATCGAATATCGAATCGAATCAAAAAGTTCGCTTCGTTTACAACCTTAGTCAATGCCGGGAGGAGCCGCATCGGGATCGGGCCGTCGTCGAGGAAGTAGGCGTAATAGGTATCAAAGTTCTTTGGATCAACGGCGGGGATCGGCCACTCGTCCTTTCCGGCCTCTTCCCGTCATCTTCCCCGATAATACCTGTCGTTGTCATTGCCAAGGGAACGAGGGATGGATTAGACTAGCCTCTCGATCATGTGATCTGCCAGCCAGGAGCAGGTCGGCCACCTTCCTCGTAGATATTGGCCCTTAGTCTCTGGGTCCGCGAGGATCCGCCTTGCCAAGTGTTTAGCCCCATCCTGAAAAAAGCCGCTGGCCTTCTTAGTGATGACCTGAAAGAACTCTTCACCCCTCTTGAACTGCTCAACATCATCCAACTTGGACTCCTCCAATGCAGTTTGGTGATCAACCCTCATCTCCTCGATCTGAGTCCGAGCAGCTTCATAGTCAGCTTTCATTTTATCAACTTTATTCTCGGCGGCTTTGAAGCTCGTCGTCAGGATCCCTACTTCCTTCACTAATTTGGCCTTATCAGCTTTCAAGACTCCTGCCTCCTTCAAAATTTCATTTTTCTGGGCCATCAATAACTCGTAGGCCGCGGTCAATTGGACGACATTATCTTCCGCCTCCTTCAACTTCTTCTCAGCCTCTTCCTTGGCTGCAACAGACTGGATCAGCTGTTCATTCTCCTTCTGCTCGGCGTCTAGGCATGCCTTAAAATCTGTCGTCATGGCATCCATCATCGACATCATCTGCGACAACGAGGTCATTATTATTACAAGTATATGAAACGACGAGAGATACATGAAAAACGGAAGACTGAATTACCTCAGTTTGCATCAGGCCGAAGCGAGCATGGTAGGTCCCAGGCTTCGTCTTGGCCTCCCTCATCTGGCGAACGAGCTCGACGTCCCTGCCCCGTTTCATCATGGCCGCCCCCAGGATGAGAGCAGGGCCACTTCTTGCCAAGCAAGTTATCCCAGAGATCGGGGGAACTTTGGCCAACTTAGTTGCCATTTCCATGGCCTTATCTCTAGTAAGGACTCCAGACGACGATCCAGGAGTCTCAGCCTGAGGAATCGAAGGGTCGGAAGAGCTGATTGGGTCGTTGACAGTCTTCTTTTTCTTTTCTTTCTTTCCCCAGAGCCAACGGGGTGATCTTTCCTCTTCTTGGAGACGTGGCTCCCTTTGCCTACGACCTCCGGATTGGAGTCAGAACTTCCAACATCCTCAGGGTTAACATGCTCACCCTCAACGACGATCAATTGGTTCTCAGCATTAACATCCGCAGCACTTGCCTCCGCTCCGACATCCCTCTCTAGCGCGTCAACTTGTGCTTGACGACCCCCGGTATTCAGCCCCTCAACGACGGGCTCCCTTTCATCCATGGGGATGGCGCCGACAGGGGTGTCCTTTGGCAGTTGCTCGTTCCTCGCCGCCATATTTTCCTGACGACTGTAGATGGCATTGGACGATGCTCTATCCTTCTTTGCCTTGGTTCGCTCGTTTGGTCTGATCACTCCTCTCGTGACGTCCCGCTCGATGTGGTAGATATCCTTTTCAGAAAGAACTGCCAAGAAAAAATGGAGAAAGGTTAAAGTCATTCACGAAGAGACAAAAGAAAAGTTATCAAAACAAATAGGCAAGTATTCAGAGCCCAACCCCCTGCCATCTCAAGATTCTCGCAACGCTCTTCAGGATGGTCAAAGCGGGCACCAGCGCAATTTATGCAGTTATCTTCCCAAGTCAAGTCGTCGTGAACGACCCAGACGGGGTAGCGAGCATCTAGTTCAATCTTCACCAAGGGATCGGGGCCTCTCGACGGCCTAGACATGATGCCGACCCTGATATATCTCCAATGGGAAACTGCCATCCTACCCTGCTCTCCACCAAGATCATATGATTATCCCAGCCATATACCTTGTTCTGAGTTTCTAAAAACAGGCCCTGAACATTCCTAATCGACGACACACTTACTACGGACTTTCCATTCTTAATTGATCGTTTCGTCTGGTAATATTGACGAAACACCTTATTACATGGCTCGTAGCCAAGGAATCTGCAGACCACGATGAAACATGATAAAATCCTAACAGCGTTGCCACTCAGCTCCATTGGCACGCAACCTGAGTCTTCAAGGAACTCGTTGATAAAGGGATCTAAGGGCAACCTCAGCCCAAGCTCGAACTTTTTGTAGAAGAAAGCTACTTTCTTTTTGCTGGTGAGAAGTGACTGCCTACGAGGCTCATACTCCTTTTGGCTGAGATACTCAAGCTTATACGAGGCAGCGTGAACTCTGAAGGAGTCTCGTAGGGAGTCAATCATCAACTTCCCAGTATCACCCTTCCTTGTGCTGACCTTGGTGATGGCCCAATCACCTTGTGCCCTACCTCCAAAACCTCGCTCGTTCCTTCCAGCTCGTACACCGGTGTGAAAGGCGTCGACGATCCTAGCGCCCCCTGCACTTGTACTGGCTTCGTTTATTTCTTGGGCCGGTTGATTGGGACGGCCATCGTGATCCATAACTACAAAACAAGGAAAAAGAGAAGGGGAATCAGTCCTAACATCCGTAGGCGACGACCTATCCAAGGGCGACCTAGATTCCCCTAAGACCAAATCCCTAACTGAATCACGACGGGACAGTGAATAATAGGTTTGGATGTGATGTGGGAGATCGTTCATTGACCTAAAAGACGTTACCCTTGGGTATCCTCCTCAAACTCCCCAAGAACCTCACCTACTGGGAACTCAAAAGGCTCATTCTCAAACCCAAATTTCAACAAGATTGAAGAACATTCAGCCAACGGAATTTCTCTCAAAATCCCCCTAGCACATTTATAAACCCTCTGATTTAACCCAAAACCGAATTTAACCCCTCTCTCAAAAATTATGGTTCTAGGACCCATTTAAGAAATTCTTAAACCCCTTGATGAACAATCAAAGGAAATTACCTATTTCTGGGACTGAAGATGGGTTTTCCGATGAGTTTAACGGCGACAAGTCGAAGAAATTCTTATCCACGCTACCGGATGGCTTAACGGTGGTGAAGCCAGAGCCCTCAGTGTTGCCGAAAATCGTTCGTACGGTGGCCGGAGTTTTTCTAGCTGTTTGTCGAAAATCGCCTTTGCTACCTGCTCTCAGTGCTCAAGATTTCGGAAAGTTTGAAATGGAGGAGGAAGCAAGCTTTTATATGTGGGGAAGATGAAAGGTTTGTACCTGGGAAATCCAAACGGCGAAATAATGGGAGCATTAAATATCCACTGCAACTTCCGAGGAGAATGTCCCATCAAGGGACACGTGTCAATTAATGGAGGGATCCCAGCCGCCCACGTCATCAATACTGACGTCACCATAATTTAAAATTCAAATTGACGGTCGTACGGATAACCTTGGAGGGAAAACGACAACTTCTGGCCCGTCGAGACGACCCATGAGTTGGGGGCCACTGAACGGAATATTCTGTGATGGGCCAAGCCCAATACTTTACCACGAACTAGGGGCCCAACAGGCCCACCAAAGGACCAATTATGGTCAGATCAAGACCTGGGTTATGGCCCGTCTTACAATGGATGGCGGTCGTCGCCACTGAGCGACCAAGCCCATCCAAGCGACGAGCCAACTCACCAGTGAGCAAAGGTTTAGGTCGTAGCTCATCAATACGTCAGGTAGAGGCCATCGCCAATAAGCGATCGAGCCCACCTAAACGACGAGTCTTCCCACCGCGCCAAACTGATTACATTCAACAGAGATCGTCGTCATTAAACGACCAACTCTCATTGCCGCTCGCTCGTCAAGTCACCCCTCAAGGAGACGACCCAATTGGATGTACAGCTCCAGGTCGTCCCTTCAATTAGCTTCCTCAACAAGCTTGGTTAATTAGCTAATTTGGGATAATGTCATACCTACCACAGTGCCTTGTTATACGTGCAATCATATAACCAGCAATAATGCCAAAAGGCGTGCAGGTTGACTTTCCCTTTTAAGGCAAACTGCTTATCAATGTCAGGCGTTGCAGTGTCCTTGTTTAGGCGGACCAATCCCAGCGTGACACGTGTACGCCTAGGAGACAGAGTTGATCCAACGGTTGGCATCCATCCAATCCAACGGTTCATATGGAAATCCTAGTTTCCTTTGTCTACTATAAATATGAGAATAATATCATGGACTAAGGTAATGCTTGTTTGCATGTTCACATAAACACATACACACCATCTCCATATTATCATTTTCTAGTCCACTAGCTGATTCTCACGCCGGAGGGGCTTGTCGGAAGACCCCCGGCGCAGTTTCACGGTTGTTTCTTGTGTTGTGCAGATCCGAGTCAGCTCAATCACCTACTGTACACGATAACTGAGCCCAATACACATTCCTGCGCGATCAAGCCATATCATTCATGTACAAGACCCATGGCTACTAATGAATTCGCAACCTACCTAAACCATGGCTTTGACCTTGGCCGTGGCGTTGGCGCCTAGTCAACGTTTATTCCTCCTAGTCAATGGATCCCGCATTGTCCCGCGGGATTTCGCGTCTCGCAAATAGGACGGGATGGGATGGAATATTTTAGTCCTGTCCCGTTTTATCCCATCCCGTCTCATCCCGTTTTCGTTGTGAGACAACATAATTTTATCCCGTCCCGTATTTCAGAATTGACAGCTCCGGCTCTAGATCACATACCCCTCCCCACATCACACCCTCTCTCTCTCTCTCTCACACACACACACACACTTTCTCTCTCTACTCCCTCTCTCTCCCGTCACCCCATTTCCGACAAACCCCCCTAACTTCCGGCGACGATCTCCCCTACTCCGGCGACCGTCCCCCTCAACTCCGGCGACTCCCTCCCTCCAGCCCAACCCTCTCATTTGCGCGACCTCTGTCACCCCCACCCTCCCTCTCCGGACCTCCCCACCTCCGGGCTCTTTCTCCCCTTCCCATCTCCGGTTGTCACATCCCCTATCTCCGACCAACACAAATCTATCTTTCACACCTCCAACTTTCTGAATCGGGTCAGCTCTGCGCCATAAGGTGATGGATTACAGTCTCTAGCCCTCTCCTGTTACTCATTACTTTACTATCTCTCTCTGTTTTTCACTTTCTCTTGCTAATTTAGGCAACAATTTCATATCCCAAGTACTTCATTGTATTATCCTATGTCCTTATAGGTGATTAAGGGTTGAAGATTTCTTTACATTTTGGAGATAATATTTATTTTTTTCTTTACAGTAACAATATGTTGTTTACTCATCTGAGTGAAAATTAGTTTGTATTAAATGGGTTTAAGACTTTTGATTTGATTTAGCACTTGGGTGTTGCTAAAAACCCTATTCTGAACATTCTTAATGCGACGATCTAATCTTGTGGGTATGTGTATTTGGCACTTGCTTGATGAATTTGTTTGGTAATATTTGCAAATGGGTTATTGCGGTTTTTTGTTCTTGTTTTGGAGAATGCTTAAAACTGTGTGTACCAATTTTAGGGCTTTTTGTTAACAATCTGTTAATGTTTAAGACTCCATTTTTTATGCTGCAACTTTTTCTTGTTAAGTGCATATGTGATATACTCGGTGGGTTCTTTCTGGTGGTTTTGAGGTCAAGAAATCAAAGTGTTGACTGAGAAATGAGTACATTGACTATCTTTTAATGTGGAAATGCATGTTGGTTGAAAATCATTAACTGTTAACTAGGTTTATTGTTAGTGCATGTTTACTCTTGTAGCATTCCTTGCCCATTGATACTTGGACTTCTACAAGTGGGTTAATCTTTGAGTTACTACTAACACTATTGTGGGATTTAACCTCGTGAACATTGACCCTCCTTCTATAGGGCAGCTTTATCATTCACAAAATCTGCCCGAATTATGTTTTTTCTAGGTAGTACAGTTACAAAGCTAAGGGATCCTGGTAAATTGTTGTGGCACCAATTGAAAGAGGAACCTGATTGTTCACGAGCTCCTCTTTCAAGCCTAATGTTTCTGATCATCTATTATATTCCATATGAAATGAAGATTGCTTTTTTTTTTTTTTTGAAACACTAATTCCTCATTCGTCTCAAAATGAATTATCAAATATGATTAATGAATTTTTTTAATTAAATGAAATAATAAGAATATTCTGAAAAGATTCTTATTTGGTGTAAAATTTGAATCAAACTGTTGGAGATAGTGGAAGATATTTGATGCTAAAATTGCACAATTTTAGTGTTTTGATGCAATAGTGGAAGATATTTGATGCTAAAATTGCACAATTTTAGTGTTTTGATGCAATTTCTACACCAAATTGTTGAAGATGGCATGGGAAGTCTAGGGCTTCCTATTTTCATTTTACTTTTCTTAAGGTCTATGTATAACTCCCTCCTTCCCTAATTGTATTTCCAAATTTCATTTCGAGGGATACGATGAAAATGTGTGTTTTTGTACATTTTGGCAATGACCTATAAATATTCCTGTTATCCACTTTCTAAACATTTAGTTCTACAGTAACAAAATGAGAAGCAGAAATTATTTGGTAAAAAAACATTTAAGGACAGTTTTTTGCAAATAAGACATTATTTTGAGACAATTTTTTTTTGAATTTGTACATTCAGGAGGACAGAGGGAGTAGAACTTAAGTTTCATGCCATACCTTTTTAGGGTGTTATGGCTCTCTTGTTTAATGCCCTTTATTGGCTGGAATCTTAATTTGTCTACAAGTATGAAAAATAACATTTCTAGCTTTAAAATGAAAAACGACATTAGTCAACAAATAAGAAATTACTGATAAGTTAAATTCTTAGTTGTTTGGTCGCCGGAGTTGAATCGTGTTATTAGTTTTTTAGTTGACAACTGAGAACTTACTGATAAGTTAAGTTCTCGATTGTTTGGTCGCCGAAGTTGATGGTCGTCGGAGTTGATCGTGTTCTTATTAGTTTAGTTGATAACTGAGAACTTACTGATAAATTCTCAGTTGTTTGTTTGCCGGAGTTGGTGATTGTCGAAGTTGATCCTTTTTGTAGCGGAGACAGATGATAACTTATTGATAAGTTAAGTTCTCAGTTGTTAGGTCGCCGGATAGGTCGCCAAAGATGATTGTGTTATTAGTTGTTTAGTTAACAACTGAGAACTTACTGATAAGTTTTCAATTGTTTAGTCGCTGGAGTTGGTGATCGCCGGAGTTGATCGTTTTGTTAGTAGTTTAGTTGACAACTAATAATTTACTGAAAAGTTCTCGTTTGTTTGATCGCCGGATAGGTCGCCGGAGTTGATCGTGTTCTTAGTAGTTTAGTTGACAACTGAGAATTTACTGATAAGTTCTCAATTGTTTAGTCGTCAGAGTTGGTGATCGCCGGAGTTGATTGTGTTCTTAGTAGTTTAGCTGACAACTGAGAACTTACTGATAAATTAAGTTCTCAGTTGTTTGGTCGCCGGAGAGGTAGCCGTAGTTGGTGATCGCCGGAGTTGTTTGTGTTCTTAGTAGTTTAGCTGACATCTGAGAACTTACTGATAATTTAAGTTCTTAGTTGTTTGGTCGCCGGAATTGATCGTGTTCTTATTAGTTTAGTTGACAACTGAAATCTTACTGATAAGTTAAGTTGTAAGTTGTTTGATCGCCGAAAAGGTCGCCGGAGTTGATGGTTGCCGGAGGTGTTGACTTTAGAAGATGGGGATGGGTGACCTAATATGTGGTGATTGGAGAGAAAATAAATTCATAAAAAGGGTGGACTTAGTAAAATGATGGGAGGGTGAACTTAGTAAAATAATGGGAGGGTGTAATTATTAAAATAGAGATTACTCCCTCTGTCCCAAGAATATACGCACTTTTTGTGCCGGTGCGGGAATTAAGGAGAAAAGTGATAAAGGTGATGTGCTGTGAGTATAGATGGTTGGGTAGGAGAGAGAAAGTGGAGTAAGTGGGTAATGGTTGTGAGTAGAGAGAAGTGGGTCCCATTTCCATTTTAGGAAAGTGTAGATTATTGTGGGACGTCCAAAAGGGGTAATTTTGCAGATTATCATGGGACGGAGGGAGTGTATGGTTAGATGAAATATTGCTTGTTTTGTAAGGTAAAATTTACAAGTTTGATAAATTATATGGTAAATCCCCCTACTTTAATTTTGATGAGAAATTTGATCGATTTTCATAAGAATAAGCAATTAATGATTTTGTTTTTGAAAAATTGCTTTTTTAAAAAGAATTCTTCTCCAAATAATGCATTTGGAAAAGTATTGCTCAATTTTTTTCTTCTGTAATTTGTTATTAGCAATAGCGGTTAGAATTTCTCAGACTCACGACGCCCAATTGTAGCTGGCTAGCAACGATTCCCTCCGATCCCGTGATAAATGGAGTCGATTGTAAAAATAAATAGCCGGTAAATTTCGAAAATTTTGAAATTCCACTTCCGAATTCGAGAAATTCATAGCTACACCGTTCATATCTGTCTCTTAGATCTGTAATCGAAGTCTAGTCGGCTCTGGTTTTGAGGGTCTTGGTATGTGATTGTAGTTTCATTTTGAAAATTTTCATTTTAGGTTAAAGGTGGTTCGAAATCGCTTGGATTTGAATTAAAGTTCTCATTTCCTGTTTCTTTGCAGGTGTTCAAGAAATGAAGGTCAAAATTTTGCGTATCCTTGCCATCTTACTGACTTTTTTTTTTTTCATATTTATAAAAACTGTCCTGATGGGTAGAATATGATGAATTACCATATTTTTTTGTTTTCATAATCTTGTTTCTTACCATGGTCTTCATTGCATTTCATTTTTGATATTTTTGGGGAATTTAAACATCTTTTTAGTCTAGAAATCTGTTTTCCTTAACTCTTCATTTATGTAATGCTGCTGGACCAATGCCCAGAGTAAGTTTTTTGCAACCTTTATAAGTATTGTAAGATTATGAATTTCAAGTGTACTAGGAGCTCAAGTTTCTTCATGCTTTGAATTACAGATGGCATGCTGTAGCTTCATGGACTTGGGATGCACAGGACGAAACATGTGGTATATGCAGGATGGCTTTTGATGGTTGTTGTCCGGATTGTAAACTACCTGGGGACGATTGTCCACTGAGTAAGTTGCTTGCTTTCTTTGTCATTATATCGTCTGTTGTTTAAATATACATATATTAGTTGCTGAATGCGGCAATCTTTTTCCGTTTGGCATTTCATAATATTATACTAGTCCCTCCGTCGCGAAATGATCTTCCCAATTTTTTGGTTGTCAATATGAAGGTAATTTGAGCAATAGTTTTATGTTAATTTAATTATTATAGTGAAAAATTAAAGCTTGTTATTGATACACATTATAAATACTGTCAATAGCAATTTATAGATTTTCATTAGGATAATTAAATTAACCTAAAACTATTGCTCAAAATACATTCACATTGACAATCAAAAAAGTGGGAAAATCATTTTGGGAAGGAGGGAGTACATAGGAATTAGGATGCTTTAGACCAAAGCCTTGTATATGTTAGGCCGTAGATACTTTAGCATACAAAAACATTTTATTGACTTTTAAAATGTAGCTATTGTCATTTTATGATGTTATTCAAGATGTAGGGGAGAGCTTGAGGCTTTTACATGTTTCGAAACGCTCACAATCTCGTGGCTGTAGTTGCATTATATTTTTGCTTTCCCTTTGATGATTCTCACATGTTTTAGGTTCACAAAGAAGAGTTTTTATCGAAAAAAATGAGCATTGAAATTACATTTACATGTGTCAAAAGTTAGGCCTGTGTTTCTTCAACAGAAAGTATGTAGCCAATAAAGTACTTATAAGATTTGCTCTCCCCTTGTCTTGCAATATTATTGTGATATAAGATACCCTGTTTTAGGAGTTTTAGGAAATGGCGAATGGTATTCCTTTATATTTTGTTTAGATGAGGGTAGGCAGGGTATTGATAGTTGGTGGTTTACTGGTTTATCTGTTCAGGGGTGTAATATGATTTTTGAATGGACATTCCTTCTAAGATGAGTTATTGGACATGTTGAGTCTCTGAGTAGAGTCGAGTCGTGGTTGAGGGGTAGGATTCTTGCACATACGGGGTTGAGGGGTGGTTAATGTGAATTATACTTCCGGTAACTGGGTGGTTCTTGCATCATTCTTTGTATTCAAGGGTGCAAGGATATTATCATGGTTCTCCCTCTGCCACGAAATTATAGTCCCACTTTCAATTTTGCTTTTTTCCAAAACAATTATACAATTTTTAAGATATGATAGAATTTTATTGCTATTTCGAGAAAGTGCAGACAAGTAAAGGTATCTATAGTATAAATGAGGGTGGTCCTTCTACTGTTCAATGAACAGTTCCAACGACGGAAATTCCCATTTTGCCCTCACTATTTTGTCCCTTTCCCATTTTGCCCTTAATTTTTTTTTTTAAATTTAAAAAAAAAATTAAATTTTTTTTTTTTTTTAAAAAAATGTGGCCTTGGACACGGGCATGGGCTAGTAAGCTTATAAGTGTGACTTGTCAAATGGGCCAACTTGTTTTTGTTGGGGGGGGGAGTATGATCTTGGGGATTCTGCCTTAATGCTCAGTTCACTTGAATGGACACTCATGCTGATTTTATTTACTAGTTAATGTGAGGTTTTCAAGGTTTTGGTCTGGAGGGCTATTGATGGATGATTAATTTGTGGTGACTGGTGCCTAATCATTTACCCCCCAATCATGAGTCATCATACTTGATTAGATGCGCCCCATTTCCTTTACTTGTGAAACCTGTTATTTTGTCATTCTAGTCTTTAGTTTTGGTTATTTAGTTGTGGAGTGAATGTGATTGTAAGGGGGAGTTGGGCGGTGGGGGTGGGAGTGTGTGTAAATGATTGTGATTGTGAGGAAGGAATGGGAAATAAGGAGTAAGGGTGTTAAGCTTTGAAGCTATGAACAAGATAGAAGGAATATGATTTAGACATAAAGAGAGAGATTATGTTGTGTTTATTATTCTGAATATTGACAAATGAGACACTGAGATTCTATTTATAGTACTCTATACAGAAGAAATGACAAACTCATCTAACAATATGGCAATCCACTTCAATGTGTTATGTCCTTTCATGATAAACAGGGTTTGCTGCAATATGCATAGTGTAGGATATACGTGTTCTGCGCACGTGCCTCACACACGTTGTCCCTTTTCCCGTGGGCATGTTTCTGTCCCGCGAATATATCTCTCCCGCAGACAGCAGATCGTCTCCCGCAGACGCATCTCCGTCCCGCGGATCGACTCCCGCAGATGCAACTCCTCCTGCGGATCGTCTCCCGCAGACAGCAGATCGTCTCCCGCAGACGCATCTTCGTCCCGCGGATCGACTCCCGCAGATGCAACTCCTCCTGCGGATCGTCTCCCGCAGACGCATCTCCGTCCCGCGGATCGACTCCCGCAGATGCAACTCCTCCTGCGGATCGTCTCCCGCAGACGCATCTCCGTTCCGCGGATCGACTCCCGCAGATGCAACTCCGTCCTGCAGATCGTCTCCCGTAGACGCATCTCCGTCCCGCGGATCGACTACCGCAGACGCATCTCCGTCTCGCGGATCGATTCCCGCAGACGCATCCCCGTCCCGCGGATACGTCTTTCTCTCCCACAATATGCGGGCTGTTATCCTCTAAGTGCTTCTCGCGATTGGACAAGGTCGGGGGAAGTCTTCTCCACTTATCGGGATCGCCGATGAGCGGTGGATGAAGGATAGAATAGGAAGTTCGTCACGTGGTCAAATAATTGGGTTACACGTGGCCTAGTTGGGTTTATAAGGGAGAATTGCGAAACTGACCCGCCATTACGGACCATGTGCATGCACATGGGCTTGCTTGCCTATACATACCTCACTTTGGTATTCATTTGCATCAAGTAAGAGAGACCATCCTCTACAATATTTCTCTCTCTAGAGACAGACCAACAAGTCCCGCAATCCTTGTCTCTCCCAAAAACCCTCCTAGTTCCTATTCTCGTTCCTCCTTTTCATTATTCTTCGGTGATTCGTGTAACGCCTCCTTACCCACAAAACTCTCGTTTAATACCCTAAAATCCTAATACAACCTCGTAGGATTACCCTCCTACATTTTGGCGACCACAGTGGGAGGTATTCACGAATACTCACCGGAATCCTCATATTCAACTCTGTCGAAACTTCCAGCAACCATGGCTACCGCAAAAGCGCCATAAAATCAATACCTTTCACACCCAAGGAGGAAGGGGCTGCAGAAGAAAACCCAGCAACTCGGAAAAGCAGGAAGCTGGCCGGAGCTTTCTAAGAAAGGCGAAGAGATGCGAAGAAACAACAAAAAAGCACCAGATCCGGACTCCCCTTAACAAGACGAAACCAATGATATAAAAATCTTTGCCACTACCGCATGACGAAGGAAGCCGTCACCGCACGCAAGAAGATGGCCGGATCTGGGAAGTTTTCGGTGGCCGGCGTCACTCCGGCGAGAACCCAGAACACCACTGCCGGATGTGCCTTAGCTTGACGAAGCAAATGATGCAAAAATCAACCTCATCAGAGCTCAGACACGCCGCTAATCGCTAACGTCAAGTCCGGCGACCTTCATTCGCCGGCAAACTTCGGCGATCAAAATGGACAGCGAATATCACAGTTTGATGCACCTCAACCAGACGAATTCGTTGCCCTAAAATTCGCCACCAACGGAGATGATTTCCACCAACTAGGGTTCCAGCATCTGTGGGGTTTTCCGGCGCCGTTTTTCCGGGATCGATTGTCGTTGGCCATTGTTGGTCCACTGTTATTCCGGTCATCTGCTGCCACCTTCGACCAGGCCCTTCCGCACTCCACGTCTCCACCCTTCGTCGTTGCAGGAGAAAGGCGCTGGAACAAAAAAAAATAAAAAATATCCCGGGTGCACTCCTTCCAATTATACCCTTCATTAAATCTTTTTCACCCATCACATGCCTACTTGCGTCACTAGTAATGATCAAGATGAAACACATATTGTTTCAATTTGATCGAGTATACAAATGAAAATATACTCTCAAAATATAAATATATATAGTAATAATATATATTTACTCTTATCTTAAAAACTAAAGTGAATTTTTATCACAAATTGGATGGTCATGCCTATCTATACAAATTATATGCTTATATATGACATATTAACTTGCTCCTTGCATTTTCTTTCATATGGCATGAAACCATTTGCCGTTAAGATATACACATCATATCATTAGCATGCGCCGTACAAAAACTACAATTGCACCTTGATTTATTTGCCTAATTTTTGAAATCATTAAATTAGCAAATCGTGTGCCGCTATTATATGCACAGTAATACTCCCCATCCTCGAGACGAGCATCGAGAATATGAAGTGGGGGGCAATAGGAATAAGTTCTTAACACTCTTTGCTAATATGACATTTCTCAAATTATGTTTTCAACCTATTTAATTGGAAGTCATGCTACAATATTATTATTGCATGATAAAAAATACAATAGTACAAATCATAGTGCAAAGATCGCATGCTCACTTTGTTGCTTACTTTGTATATTAGTAAAACTGGGAAAGATCCATCACACACAGTCAAATTATGGTTGATGCAAGCCTAGCCTAGTTGACTATGACCTCTTTCCTTATAAAATGTGATATTTAACAAAACTAAATGCTATGTGTTAAGTATACCTGCTTGTTCTTTTAAGACATGCTATGGTAATCTATTTGAACATGCCATGATTATTTTCATTCTACTACCGCTAATTGATTATTTGCGGGAGCAACTTCTTCCTCATCATTTTATGCAGGGAGAATACTACTTGGGCTTGCAGTATGTTCACCTTCCACACGGTTGCCGCGATCATCCATATCCGCAACCCCAGAATTAATGTCCTCGTCACAAGAAGTTTCTTCCACCACTTCCACGGACGCATAACCAAGCTCGCCTGACCTCCTGATGAGCATTCCATAAGCTTATCATCTGCAGGATTGTTGCGATCTTGCATATCCGCAATCTCTGCACTACTTTTGGACATCATAAGTCCTTCATTAAAGCCTGCGGTATGATCACCAGCACTGGTATCATGCTCAGCACCCGCAAGATTGTCGCGATCATGCATATCCGCAATCTCTGCACTACTTTTGGACAGCATATGTCCTTCATCATCAAAGCCTGCGGTATGATCACCAACATCGGTATCATGCTCATCATTTGCAAGATTTGCGTAATCATGCATATCCGCAATCTCTGCACTACTTTTGGTGTCCATCATCAAAGCCTGCGGTATGATCACCAACATCGGTATCATGCTCATCATTTGCAAGATTTGCGTGATCATGCATATCCGCAATCTCTGCACTACTTTTGGACAACCTATGTCCTTCATCGTCAAAGCCTGCGGTATGATCACCAACATCGGTATCATGCTCATCATTTGCAAGATTGGCGTGATCATGCATATCCGCAATCTCTGCACTACTTTTGGACAGCCTATGTCCATCATCAAAGCCTGCGGTATGATCACCAACATCGGTATCATGTTCAACATTTGCAAGATTGACGCGATCTTTCATATCCGCAATCTCTGCGTTACTTTTGGACATCATAAGTCCATTGAAATATGCGGTATGATCACCAGCACTGGTATCATGCTCAACATCCGCAAGATTGTCGCAATCTTGTATATCCGCAATCTCTACATTACTTTTGGACATCATAAGTCTTTCATTAAAGCATACGGTATGCTCACCAGCACGGTATCATGCATATCCGCAATCTCTGCACTTTTCTTGAACAACAAAAGTTCACTTGAGTTCGCGATATGTTCGCTGACTTCAGTAACATGCTCGGCTCCCGCACGGTTGACGCGATCATCCATATTCGCAATCGCTGCACTCTATATGGACAACATAAGTCCATCACTTGAGTTTGCAGTATGATCGCCGACTTCAGTAACATGCTCAGCTCCCGCACGGTTGCCGTGATCATCCATATCCGCAATCGCTGCACTCTTTATGGACAACATAAGTCCATCATTTGAGTTTGCGGTATGCTTGTTGGCTTCAAACATATGCCCAACCTCCGCAATAGAGCTTTAATCAACCCGATACGCACTCAACGTATTATTTGTGGATAAAATTAATCCACCATCTTAGTTAGCGGCAGCATACCCAATTTTCGTAAAAATGCCTTGATCAACTCGATCCGCATTCAACCCACTATTTGTGGACAAAATTAATAACGAGACTTGCGCAACATGTCTAGTTCCTTCCCACAATTTGAATTTGCGGCATATCCTTCATCGTGAGTAGCATATCCAGTTCCTTTTCGCAATATGAACTTGCGGCATGGTCTCCAGCCCAACCCTTTTCTGATTTCCCGCAGAGGGACTATCTTATCACCCGCAATAGGGACTATCTTATCTCCCGCATAGGGATTATCTTATCTCCCGCATAGGGATTATCCTAACTTCCGCAGAGATTATCTTATCCTGCGAAGGGGCTACTTTCCTTAGAGGTAACATCTCCCCTCATTATCATTTGCGGACCCATTTATGCAGATAACATCCTCCGCGACACGCTTGTTCTGTACCGCAAAATGCACATCATATGTTAAACCGTATGATCGTCGACTTCAGTAACATGCTCAGCTCCCGCACGGTTGCCGTGATCATCCATATCCGCAATCGCTGCACTCTTTATGGACAACATAAGTCCATCATTTGAGTTTGCGGTATGCTTGTTGGCTTCAAAAATATGCCCAACCTCCGCAATAGAGCCTTAATCAACCCGATACGCACTCAACGTATTATTTGTGGATAAAATTAATCCACCATCTTAGTTAGCGGCAGCATACCCAATTTTCGTAAAAATGCCTTGATCAACTCGATCCGCATTCAACCCACTATTTGTGGACAAAATTAATAACGAGACTTGCGCAACATGTCTAGTTCCTTCCCACAATTTGAATTTGCGGCATATCCTTCATCGTGAGTAGCATATCCAGTTCCTTTTCGCAACATGAACTTGCGGCATGGTCTCCAGCCCAACCCTTTTCTGATTTCCCGCAGAGGGACTATCTTATCACCCGCAATAGGGACTATCTTATCTCCCGCATAGGGATTATCCTATCTCCCGCATAGGGATTATCCTAACTTCCGCAGAGATTATCTTATCCTGCGAAGGGGCTACTTTCCTTAGAGGTAACATCTCCCCTCATTATCATTTGCGGACCCATTTATGCAGATAACATCCTCCGCGACACACTTGTTCTGTACCGCAAAATGCACATCATATGTTAAACCGCATACTTATGCTCCCACAATATCAAGGGAATCCGTTCCACAATTTTTATAATAATGATGAATTAATATATGGTGACTTTACCAACTTGCATTCTCATCCTACACCTCCACCCTACTTATACTCCCGCAAAATCGATAAGAAGCATCCAAACTTCAATAATAGTGGGGAACTATTATGGGATGGTTTTATTTACTCATTCTGTATATCCATTCTTTATCTCTACCTTTCTTTTACGTCTCGCAAAATCGATAATAAGCAAATCCGCAATTTCAAATCTAATAGGGTACTAATACGGGAGAACTTCATTTGCTCATCCCACATGTTCACCCCACATTTATATTATGACCGACAAGGCCCACACTCATGGGTTCTTTCCACAAATACATGCTCTATGCCCCAACTATAATTTAGTGTCGGGACCTTTCATGGTCCACACTACCTATATTTCTTAAGCTTTGTACCCCAATTCAAATCTAGTGCCACAACATTATATTTCTTGGACTACATGCTTCAACCCAAAGTTTATGCATAACAACAATCCGTGCCAGCTTTAACATGCACAAGACTTTTTGAATAAATTTCATGTAGCAATAATCAATCCTTCATATAATATCTCCAAATGAATTTCTCTGATTAGTTCGTGGGGAGAAATTTTAATCCCTCCGTAACATCGAACGAATCAACCAAATTGCCTCTTACAGCTAGTCTATCACACGCGAAATTACTTCCCGTAATATTATTAAATGCAGAGTTATATCCCCTAAATACTAACACATTAGCTTACCTTATCATATAAGCATGCATTATTAACTCTTGCGAAAATTTACTCTGCACCATTACTACTTCTTACTACGGAGTTTCATCCCGCAACATTCCATACCCCTCAACTTCTGTCCATACTTGTCATATCGTCCAACACTATTACTTTCTCACTAGATTCTCATCCCGCATTACTGCTTTACACAAAGCCCCATCATGTTTAGATTCATTATACAAGTAATTTGAATCATATATAGATTACATATTAAATCTTGTGATCACAAAACTCACACTTTCACCTTCATGTTACGTGCCCGTGAAACTTCCCAATGAAGTCTCCCATGCATGGGGACTAATATGAGATATATGGTTCCCGCATGCACTCTACGTGCATCTCATAAATGTTTTAGTTAGAATTATATCAATTCAAAGAGGGACGATATATCTTCCCCACCCTTGGCATCCCACCCATGTAAACACGACATATGAAACCTTACTCAATTTACTAAATGCAAACACGTTCATTTGCTCAGGAATCTTTCTCTCGAAAAATCCCTGCACAGGGGGACTAATGTAAGAGGATTTTATCCACCCACTTGGCATGCGACTCACACTTTATAACATATTATGACTATGACAAATTTTATTATTCAGTCACGCCATTTATATTTGACATATACCAATCAAATAAGCATAAGAGCAATATATTATGCGGATGTTGGTAACTCATTTGCCACATCGCTATTTTCATCTAGTACCTCTATGCATGTTCCACAAAAGCATATCTTGCTTATGTACTATGCGTCGTGCACCTTGCGCACTTCTTCCCACGTTTGATTCACATGCATTAATGCTTTTCTAAGTAGAATTATAGATTGAATTGTCCAAAAGGCAAAGACTTATCCCGCATGTGTCTTTCCACACACATTTCTCCCGTTAGCATGCTTCTTCCTTTTCAAGTTATTCACTCTCGCAAGCTATATTGATGGATGAGTTACTGAAATCACCCCTTCAAAACCTTCAAAGTTTTCAATCATAGAAGTCTATCATAAGTCACATAAAGTTTGGTCTCCTTGACTATAACTCTCATCAGCGCACTAGTTGTCTTATCGCGAATAATCTGCGGGCTAACTCACGAATGTCCGTCATCAATAGCATATCTCCATTATAAAAGAAAAACAGTCATCCTAACCTACATATTTATACTATTTGTAGCTTGAAATATGTGCAACCACCGGTTAAAGGAACTAATGCTTTGATGTCTTGTCTCTTCACACACTTCACACGTCGAAGCAAAATATATTAAATTATCGTTTGCGCGAGAAACTCTCAAGAGAAATTTCCCGCGCAGGAGGACTAATGTAGGATATACGTGTTCTGCGCACGTGCCTCACACACGTTGCCCCTTTTCCCGCGGGCATGTTTCTGTCCCGCGAATATATCTCTCCCGCAGACAGCAGATCGTCTCCTCAGACGCATCTCCGTCCCGCGGATCGACTCCCGCAGACGCATCTCCGTCCCGCGGATCGTCTCCCGCAGACGCATCTCCGTCCCGCGGATCGACTCCCGCAGATGCAACTCCGTCCTGCGGATCGTCTCCCGCAGACAGCAGATCGTCTCCCGCAGACGCATCTTCGTCCCGCGGATCGACTTCCGCAGATGCAACTCCTCCTGCGGATCGTCTCCCGCAGACAGCAGATCGTCTCCTGCAGACGCATCTCCGTCCCGCGGATCGACTCCCGCAAACGCATCTCCGTCCCGCGGATCGTCCCACAGACAGCAAATTGTCTCCCGCAGACGCATCTCCGTCCCGCGGAACGACTCCCGCAGACAGCAGATCGTCTCCCGCAGACGCATCTCCGTCCCGCGGATCGACTCCCGCAGATGCAACTCCTCCTGCTGATCGTCTCCCGCAGACAGCAGATCGTCTCCCGCAGACGCATCTCCGTCCCGCGGATCGACTCCCGCAGATGCAACTCCGTCCTACGGATCGTCTCCCGCAGACGGCAGATCGTCTCCCGCCCGCAGACGCATCTCCATCACGCGGATCGACTACCGCAGACGCATCTCCGTCTCGCGGATCGATTCCCGCAGACGCATCCCCGTCTTTCTCTCCCACATCCGCGGATACGTCTCTCTCTCCCACAATATGCGGGCTGTTATCCTCTAAGTACTTCTCGCGATTGGACAAGGTCGGGGGAAGTCTTTTCCACTTATCGGGATCGCCGAGGAGCAGTGGATTGGAGGCTAGAATAGGAAGTTCGCCACGTGGTCCAATAATTGGGTTACACGTAGCCTAGTTGGGTTTATAAGGGAGAATTGCGGAACTGACCCGCCATTACGGACCATGTGCTATGCACATGGGCTTGCTTGCCTATAAATACCTCACTTTGGTATTCATTTGCATCAAGTAAGAGAGACCATCCTCTACAATATTTCTCTCTCTAGAGACAGCCCAACAAGTCCCGCAATCCTTGTCTCTCCCAAAAACCCTCCTAGTTCCTATTCTCGTTCCTCCTTTTCATTATTCTTCGGTGATTCGTGTAACGCCTCCTTACCCATAAAACTCTCGTTCAATACCCTAAAATCCTAATACAACCTCGTAGGATTACCCTCCTACACATAGCAACCTTGTTATCACAATGAAGTGGAACTGGAGTCACAGAAAGATCTTTAAGAAGAACAACCAACCAAGAGATTTCACATTTCCATGAGATAGTTGAGTCTCCAGACTCTGCTGAAGATCTGCTAACTGTGATCTGTTTTTTACATTTCCATGAGATAGTTGAGTCTCCTAAGCAAATACAATAGCCTGTAATGGACTTTCTAGTGAGGGGGCAAGCAGCCCAATCTGCATCACTAAAGGCCTTGAGATTTAAAGGACTATGCTCAGAGTAGAAAAAACCCTGTCCTGGAGAAGCTTTGAGATATTTGACCAATTTAAAAGCAGCCTGCATATGAGCTTGAGAGGGCTTGGACAACAACTGACTCAAAATATGCACTGCATAGCATATATCAGGTCTTGTGATGGTGAGGTAGATTAATTACCAGCCTTCTATAAGGTTCTGGATCATCAAGCAAGGGACTATTAATAAGAGCAAGATTGTGATTCATAATCATAGGAACCTTACTTGGCTTGGAGGCTATAAGACCAGTGTCCTTAAGAATATCAAGTGTAAACTTTCTTTGGTGAATGTAAAGGCCAGTGTCGTTCTTTGCAATTTCCAACCCAAGAAAATATTTTAAGGAACCAAGGTCTTTAATGGGAAAGGCAGTGGAAAGATGAGTCTTTCGGGTTTGGATATGATCCAAATTAGGCTTAACTATAATCATATCATCAACATAAATAAGAACAGCTATGAAAGAGGTTCCAGACTGCAGTGTGAACAAAGAATGATCTCATGCAGATTGAGTGAAGCTATAAGCAATGAGACAGGAAGAAAATTTATGGAACTACAGCCATGGAGATTGTTTAAGACCATATAGAGATTTCACAAGCTTGCACACAATAGGTCCATGATTTGGAGGGGCAGTGGAGGAAGGCAAGAGAGAGGATGAGGTTTGTAGCCAGGAGGAAGAGCCATATACGCCTCCTCAAGATCTCCACGGAGAAAAGCATTAGTGACATCTAACTGGGAGATATGTCAATTTTTACTTGTTGCAACAGCAAGGAGAGTTCTATCGGTGGTCATCTTGGCAACTGGAGCAAAGTTCACAGAGATTCAGAGGCAAAATGTGCGAAAAAACTTGATCAAATGGATCAAGGAAACATCTGATACCATGTAAAGCTTTGAAGAAGCTATGAACAAGATAGAAGGAGAATAATTTAGACATAAAAAGAGAGAGATTAAGTTGTGTTTATTATTCTGAATATCGACAAATGATACACTGAGCTCCTATTTATTGTTCTCTATACAAAAGAAATAACAAACTCATCTAACAACTAACTGTCTAACTATATTATTTACAAGGACCTTCCTTCACTTATGAACTATTTACAAGTAGCCTCTCTAGGTTCCTGGCTTGTCATCCTGAACCTCAACAAAGGGGAAGGCTTTGAAAAAAAATATTCAGGTTTGAAGTAAGGAAGTGTTTCAGATGCTTATTTTATAGGAGTCACATTCCGAAGAAGACTTTTTAGCATGAGGAGAGCGATCTTGTGGTTAATGTGCCTCTTTTGTAAGTGATTCTAATGAAGTCCTTAAGTGGCAATATGCCCTCCATTCCTTTCTTATGGGTTATTGAGTCATTTGAAAGTAAAAATTGGGTGTAGAATCGCATCCTAATATTGTATCATATTATCATCTAAAGAACCTCTTTTAGTGGTTAAATTTGATTCAAAGTAATGTTTGGGTAAGAAACAAAATTGTGGACAAAATAGATTATTTAAAAACGAAAATAACCCATATAGTTGTGAAAGATGAGCACCCACCTCTCCTTTCTCCTTTTTGGCACCTTTGGGAGTCGGCCTCCTTTTGATTGTGTGGCGGGTGACTATGCGTCTTTTTGTTCCAGCAACGCCGTTCTTGGTTATGGCGCCTTTGGCAAAATGCATAGTAGGCATATGGGTCTGTTAAACTTGATCGTTTTGAAATTTTAGTTTTAACTTAAACTTAGTTGTTTTGAGAAAAAAATGGGCTAAAGATAGTTTGCCGCGTGCAAAAGAAAACTATCCCTGATTTATCTCGGGCAACCAAAAGAAAATAAGTGCGACAATGGACGAACGACAACAAAGAAGTGCAACAACAACCCTAATTCATATTATTTTTTAAATTGAGATTTGCAGTTTTTATTTCTTTTCAGTGATTTACATTTGTTTTTTTTTTCTATTTACTTCCTGTCTCATTTTTCTGTTTGAAGTTGTAATTATCTTCTGGCTCATCTTCAGGTATATGGAATTATAGATTTGAAATTTTATGCTCCCTTTGTCCCACAATGATAGTCTCATTTGACTATTCAAACATTTTAACTCCCTATTTTCAATTCCATAACTAACCTCAATAAGGTTTACTTATTACCAAGGTTCTAAAAAGCGCCAGGCGGATGCTAGGCGGCGGAGCCGGGCCTAGTGCCTAGGCGGGGACTAGTCGGGATTAGTCGGGACCTAGGCGGGGCTTAGAACTAGGCGTTGGAGAGGGGCCTAGCGCCTAGGCGGGGCCTAGGCGCCCTTAGGCGGGGTCTTTTAGAACACTGCTTATTACTCCATCACCCCTCTTCTTCCTTGGTTGACTCTCATTCTCTAATCTGCTCTTCATCTTCTTCCTTGGCAATTTTGGAAGTTCAATGATTCTAATCTAACAATTTTGGAAATGGGACCATCTTTTTGAGAACATAAATGGTAAATGAGAACATCTTTATGGGAGGGAAGAGTATGACTTAATTTCATACTCCCTCCGTCCCTAAATATTTGTCCCATTTGACTTTTCAAACATTTTAATTTAGTGATTTTGAAGCTTTAATTTTGGTTATTTTTACGAACGCTTTGAAATTATTGATAATATACACCGCCGTTATGTAATACTCCGTCCTTAAATGTTACAAGTTTTGAAAATTTAGTGATTTTGAAGCTTTAATTTTGGAAATGAGACTAACTTTTTGGGACAAAGGAAAAGGGGAAATGGGACAAACATTTAGGGACGGAGGGAGTATATTATTCTCATTTCTAAGTTCTAACGTGCTTTGAAATTTATTTTCACTTTTTATACAAGCTGTAATCCCATTTTGATTGTACAAGTAAACTGCTCTTGGTTAGTGCTAGACAACAAGTAATCAATGTACTTTATTGTGTTTCTGAGATCTGGTGTCAGCTATATTTGTGTCTTATGTAGTTCTTAAGTCATGGGTTTGTATGAAATGAGTATATATTTGTATCTCATGTTAGCTGTTGGTAGATTTCAAATTCATTCGGGGATGGCTCAACCTAGCAGAATTAAGTGGTATTTATTCTGGCATCTGCATGGTTGCATTGGTGAACTTGGCCAAGGGACCTTTTGACCCTAATATTTACCTTGTGAATAGCTAAGCTTGAAATATTGATATATTCAGGAAATTGTTGCTTGTTAGTTGATTGCTTGTGATAAGAAAATACTTGAATGCATATTTTGATAATGAAGTGAATGGTTGCAATATTTGCTTCTAGATTGAACTGCATTCAGGCTACTTATTTTGTATTTAATATGTCTGTATCATATGATATTACCTACTCCCTCCGTCCCACCTTAAGTTACAAAAATTTCCATTTTGGGTTTCCTTTTCATTGTTACAATATCCCAAAATGGCAACTTAATAATACTTTTTCTAATAATGGGTCCCATTGTCATACTCTCAACAACTATCCATTTAATATTCTCTATCTCACTTTCTCTCTCCTACCCCACTATCCACACTCACTACAACTTAACCTAATGCACTTTTCCTTAATTCCCGTTCCCTCCCCCATTTTTGTATAGTGCTGAGCTGAAATGATCTTCTTAATGAAAATTTAATTTGCTTCTGCCAAGCAAATAGGCATGCTGAAGACTCGTACTGACCCAACTTTGTGCATCTTCAATCCTCTCTCCAAATCCAAGCTGAATTTATCTGGTGTCACGGTGATGCAGATTATGGGAGATCAATAATAGCAAAGCTGTCTGATAGTTACATTAAAGGATTTGGATAGTAGGATATTCTATGCCTCCACTGATGTTCTTGTTTTTGTCTGAAATGATAACTTGCATAAAATGGCACTGCTGTGCCATTGTCTTGATTCTAACTGGGTGCAGCATTGTTTAACGCATGGTTCATTATTTTGTTAGTAGGTCAAATCTAGGAATCAGTTTGTGAGTGAAAACAGCATATCATGATCTTAATATTTCCTTTTGTTTTGCAGTATGGGGTGCATGCAATCATGCATTTCATCTTCATTGCATTTTGAAGTGGGTCAATTCACAGACTTCTCAAGCACATTGCCCCATGTGTCGAAGAGAATGGCAATTCAAGGAATGAAATCAACTGTATTACTCTCTCTCTCTTGCTTTGTGTGTGTGTGTGTGTGTGTGTGTGTAAGAAGCTTATTGTTAGATGTAAAATAATGCTGACTTCATCTTAATAGAAGTGTCACACTTCCTTTTTTGTTAGTTCCAAAAGATAAAGAGTCAAAATTATGTTATGTGAAAAGGAGTTTTTAACTGTAATACAATCACAAGGAAATTTAAAGATCTAAAAGTGAAGTTTGACTCGCCAAGTGCGACATATTACCAGAAGGGAGGGAGTAAGTAATTTCCTCACTTGATTTTAAGTGTCTCCTACTTGACAATTACTCCCTCCGTCCCAAAATATCAGTCCCTGATATATTTTGGGATGTTTCCGAAGAAAACTTCCCCTTACAACACTTTTCATTTTAGGAATAAAAAAATTACATTTTTATCCTTTGGTATACACTCTCATTCATAGTGCCCCCCTACCTTTTAGTAGAAAGTTTTTACCCTTGACCAATTCTCCTCCATAGTGGGCCAAAACTTTTAATAATAGTCAAATGATTTACCAAAGCTATGTACGTGGTCAGAGCGAACTCTTATATTGGGATGGAATGTGCATCAATACACACACACACACACACACACACACACACACACACACACACACATACATACATCCACCAGTTAAGAGCTTACAGTTTTAGAACTCCTAATAAACAGCCCAACAAACAATGTTATTGAATTTCCACTTTGACCCTTCATTTGAAGGTGTTGGAAATCAACAGGTCTCAATCTAATAAAGTAAATACCCCCCTTTCATTTTTATTGTTTTAATTTCCATTGTTTTTCTCCACTTAGACACCCAATGCATATTTACTACCTAGTTTCCCGCTATACCCCCAATAAAGACTCTTGGTCTTTTTTTGTAGTACATACTCCCTCCATTCCCATTTAAATGTCGTTTTAGCATTCTCACCAAATTCCTATTTATTTGACATTTTTGGTTATTTATAGTACAGTTGACCAAATTACCCCTAATAACTCCTCATATCCTCCATCATTCTCTTTCTTCATTCACTTTTCCAACTACCTAAATAAACTCTTCATAAAGGGTAGAATTGGAAATTTGTGGAGCATTAACTCACTCCTTGGTTTTTGTGATTCAACCCAAAACGACATTTAAATGGGAATGGAGGGAGTAATCTCTTTCACATGTTCAAATGGAATATCTAAATGGACAAAACAAAAAGGATTAGATAGTTAAAAAAGAAAAGTTGGAAAATAATCAGATTGGGGGAGTGATTAATATGCATTGAATTTTCAAGTGTTCAAAAACCGAGAGTGCCAAAAAAGGAAAGTTGGACTAAGGCTCCGTTTGTTTAGCGTAAAATATTTTCCGGAAAATGATTTCCGGCAAAATGTTTTCTGGAAAATGAAAATATTTTCCGGAAAATAAGATAAAAATGAAGTTTTCCCCATTTTCTGGTGCGAAACAAACACCGGAAAATGAGGAAAATGTTTTCCGGAAAACATTTTCCCCCAAACAAACGGAGCCTAAAGTAGTATTCAAATACCACTTCTCTAGTGGGCTAGACACCCTGAACCATTGTGTTTTAATATGTAGCTTCATGTGCTACTCTTTCCTAGTCTCTCTATCCCATTTGAAGAATCCTTAATCCAAACATATTCAGAAATTCATGAATGTATTGGAAGGGGTCACTTCTACAAAGCATCTTTTTTGTATCCTTTCTATTACAAAGTGAGAATAAGATTGACAATAAAAGCTTATATTTTGAAAAGTAACTCCGGTATTGTGTACTCCCTCCGTGTCCCCGGTTCAAATTGCAAAACTTACCCTATTAGTTGTTCCATTAGAACTTGCAAAATCCATATTATGCAAGTTTTTAATACTTAATAAATGATGGGCCCCACTTGTCATACTCGCAACAACTACCAATTTATTATTCCCTATCCCACTTTCTCTCTCCTACCTCACTTTTCATACTCACAACACTTGCACCCCCTTTACACTTTTTCTTAATTTCTGTGACAAACGTTTTTTTTGCAATTTGAACTGGGACGGAGGAAGTATATGTAGAAGACGGGAAAAAACCCGAGAAGAGATTCTCCAAATGGAACAGAGGTAGTTTTATTATGTAGCTTTTGGGTTTAAATAGCAAGGTCAATTTGTGGAGATTGGTTTTTACAGTCTTCCTGTTTCGGTTAAGTAGCTCCACTGCTTTTCTTCCCATTTTCTTTCCTTCAAATTTTGGAGGTCTGGTTTTTAGTGGTATAGGGAACGTAGTCAAGTGCTTTGACGACCCATTTACATATGACTCTATGCCCTACGCGCGTCGCATCAAATCACACCACACTATTACTTGGCTAAAAACCTGAGGAAGGTCCTCTAGACATTGACTCGACTCAGTGTAACAGTTTGACCTTTTTATTCAAATAAAAAAAAATCCATGTGTGTCACGGTTTCAAACCTATTTAGTTAAATTTACAATGTGATTACCATCCACAAGTTCATGGGGTATTGAATTCATTATCAAATAAAAAGTTTCCAAAAGGAAATGTTCCTTCGATTGGGACAAATTAAAAAGGAGTGTGTAGCTCTTCAACGGTCACAAAGTTAGTAGTACTGCTGGTATAGTTTCCAGAGTTTTATGTTTTACTTCCTCTGTCCCAAAATGATCTTTCCACTTTTTTGCTGTTGCTATGAGGAAACTTAGAGCAATAAATTTAGGTTGATTTAATTATACAAATAAAAATCTAAAACTTGTGATTGATACACCGTCAACAATACTATTAATATAAATTTTAGATTTTCATTAGGATAATTAAATCAAGCTAAAATAACTGCTCAAAGTTCATTCATATGAAAGGGAAAAAAAAGTGGGAATATCATTTTGGGACGGAGGGAGTATTTTCTCTAACTGCATAATTATATGTTAAGTATCCCTCCAAAAATTGGTCAAATAACAAAACAATGTATACCTCTTCAATTGGGACTTAGGCGTACTATTTTGGGCTTGCTCCACGTTTTCCTTTTTGCAAGAACATTCTTATTTGATTTAATCAATTAATCTTGTGTTGCAGGATAGGTGGTCATCTTCATTGCATCTAGGCAGATGGTTGTAGTTAGATTCCCTCGAGCACAGTGGCTCCAGCATGTGCCTTAGCAATGGCTGATTTAAGAGACAAAGTCAACTGTATGAACCTCCCTCCTTCCGTCCCATGTGCTTTTTCTTATTCTTAGATAAGAAGTGAACATTATCACCTGATGTTATAGAGAGGATTAAAGATATCAAGATTAGCATTCAGATTTAGCGTAAAAAAGTAGATTTGGATTAGTTAATGTTGTTCAAGATTGCATCTTTTCTTCTTTTGAAAAAGCTTGCTAGCATCAATGACAGGGACCAGGCTGTGTGTATTCTAAAGTTGTGTTTCCGGCAAAAGGAAAATCTTTTAGATAATTACTTGATGCTTATACCACACCATATGTTAGTAGTGATACCACGATAATTATTGGACCGACAAACTCACTACACTTTTCTTGTTGGTCTTGCACTTTTTTTTTTTTTAATCCAAGGGTTCGACTTGTATTGTAAGATGATTTACATCGTATAATTACATTTATTACATCTTAAAGTAACATGTATAGTAGCATGAGTTACGTTTTGATGACGCCACGACTTTTGGGGTTTTACTAAAGATAAGGATGAACAACTGGCTTTGTATGAATTTGGTAACTAGATCACAACACAAGCAATAATCACCGTTAGATATCAAGCTGGGGTTGATTTAGGCTCATGCTCTCGAGTGTGAGAATAAGACATTTGAGGCTTGATAACGGATATGGTTAAATACAGGGACCAAAAAATACAGGGAATCAAAAAATTACCAAAATATCCATTTATATATATATTTTTTTCATTTCATAATCGTACTGATTTGCCGAAAACGAAGAAAAAGATTGAAACGATGAAGATCTTCTCCAACTATCGTCTCTCTTTGAACTGCTGCCCCCCATCAATAATTAAACAACCAAAACCTAATTCTCTTCACAATAGGACTAAAATGGGAGTTTCGCCGACATAGCATGGACCCTTATACCCTAAGTTTTCCTGCTTCGTCACAATTAATAAAGCAATAACTATAAAACAAACACATACGCAAGAATTCGGCCAAAATCATGAAGAATTAGGTCAACACACGGCATTTGTTCTTCAAAGAATCGTCAAAATTACAATTTCCAAATTAAATTTAAACTCAAATTCCCCAAAACCCAGTATCAAATCAGCGATTTCGTTATCGTCAAATCGTCGCCGGTTACTCAGAAGGGCAAAAAGACTCACACGAGATGGGGGCAAGGGCAAAGTTGGAATTTTTCGTTCCCTGTATTTTTCGTTCCCTGTATTTAGTATTTACCCTTGATAACTGAGATATAAGACTTAGAATGTTTTGGTGTGTTTGCGTGCTATGGTTTATACAATGCGACTTGCCTTGCCATAGAGGACAAGTGAGAGTATATATAGTAGAGAGAGAGAGACCGGTTGGATGGATCTTATCCCTTGGAGATATTTGTCTTGACTTAGCACACATGTCCGCGTCTGGTTGGACAATACAATAAAGCACAAAGTATTTTATGGGGATGTCTGTGATTGGACGATGATATTGGGGGCATGCGATAGTGGGTGCGACGCCTTCACACGTGTGATAGGCGCTTGAGCCACCATTTAATGCGATAGTGAAAGGTTGCCAGCTGGTGTTAGAGCTCGTACGGAATCGTGTCCCACAAGCTTGATATTAACCGGAAGTATGATATGAAACCGCAGACAACGAGGACTGGGAAGGCTCAGTTCGATGGATTCAGACTCTTAAGCTGATATAAGACCGCGATCAACGCGATCTGAGAAGGCTCGGTTTTAGAAGTGCCACGTCATATATTACCTTTTGACCAGAGCGAGCTTGGTCCCGGTTTGAAGGGTCCGGGCTCATAAGTGACCTCTTGTTTCGAGAGATGAATCATTTATGGTCAGAGTGAGAAGCCATACATAAAGCTCGGTCTTTGGTCTGGATCAACGTCGCGGGCACAAGTGTTGTAAAATTTCACCACTTCTTTACGCAGACTCCCTGCTTAAAGGCACGTGACGAACATATGTGGAGAGTTTGGTGGAAGGTTACGGAAGTCTCCTGGATAAGGATTGAGTGGGCCCTATGGGTTGTCGAACCGTCAGCGCGTGTCAGGTAAGGACGAGACATTTCACGAATTTCAAAAGGCGCCATAAATGATAATCGCCATTAATTCAAAATTTAAACTTTGCCGGTTCATTGTTCGAGAGAATATGGTCGGGTGACTCATTAATACAGGTTAACCCGAATTACCCCTGGCCTATAAATACCCTACCTCTATTCCTTCACAATCTTTTATCACCTTCAACTTTTGAGATTGCACCTTAGAGAGAGAAATATTCACAGCTTTCTTAAGCGTCCTTTTTTTTAACTCTTCCTCCGTAAGTGTTTTTTTGATTGAACTTCTTTTATCTCTTTCATTCACCATGACTTATCGTATGGAGCGTCCTTTAGAACTAGGCAATGGAATGACCCTGACCATCGATAAGAAGTCCGGTGGGATTTATCGTAAGGTGGCTGGGGTTTGGGTAAAATTGTTCCTTGAGTCTTTTAAATATTTTTCCGTGAGGTATGACTGGGGAAATGGATCCCACCCCGGTTGTGGGAGGCCAAGAGGAGATATTTTTTGACCGGTGATATGCTAGTTTTAGGAGATCAAAATAGGCTGAGAAATTTTGTGATGGGGGTGTGTTGCAGGTTTTCCTGAGAACTCGATCAAGCTTTGAACGCGCAAGAACTTGTGAGAAAAGCCCAAATTGATCCCATTCCAAGAGTTATCACTGATTGGGAGAAGGTGGATCTTATTGATGAGACCGAGCTAGCTGTGGCCCCTGATTCTGCAGCCGAGCCTGCGGCCAACCTTGAAGCTGCTGAGACCGTGACCCTTCTGGCCGTAGGTGAACCTGTTGCTCAGATCGAGGCCCAACCTAGAGCGGTTATTGACTTAGGCAGCAGTGGTGATGAGGCCATATACATGGATGAGCTAGATATTGTGGGAGCTCGGTCTTCCTCCTCAGACTCTTTTCTGGTTCTGGAAGCAACTTTGAAACAGAGGTTGACAATAGGGAGATCGCATACAGCATAGCGGTGGATACTTCCCAAAGAGCACTTGAGATCGTGGATGCCTTTGCAGAGGGCCATGTGGGGACCACTACTGTTCGAGAGCAGAGTCAACTTGGTACTTCCTCCTTTGGCCGCGATCAGTCTAGGAAGAAAGGTGCAACCGCTAGGCTTTAGAGTACGAACTAGCCTTAACCTTCAACATTGACCCCAACACCTTTTTTGTTCGCGGGCTGCAGGAGATGGAACATAATGAGAGTCTGTGTCCCGAGACTATCTTCGATGTTCGGGATAGCAATAGGGCATGCGTCTTTTTTGGAGCCCAGTTCGAGAACAGGCTTAGGCTTCCCCTTGACCCTTCATTGTTGAATTCCTTTCCTTCAATAACTGTCTGCCAATGTACTTTACCCCAAACACTGTTCGAGTTTTGGTTTATTTCATAGTGGTGTGTAGGATTCTTGGTTACGAGCCTACCCTTTCTGGGCTATATGCCTTCTATTTCAACCAAATTACCAATGACAATCTATGTCTGAAGACCAAATCTAATTCTGCCAGAACCTTCTCTACCCCAAACAATAAGTTCGATCAGTGGAACCAGAAAAACATTTTTGTGATCAAGAATAGGTTCGGCTGGAGCTTCCCTAGACCGGAAGGTTTGGCCCCTATTAGGATTTCTGCGAGCTCATACCCTAACTCTTCAGAGTCTGAAGATTTGCAAATCGCGGTTCCCCGATACTTAGCCTCTCATATTAAAGAGAAGGTGAGCGCGGTATTCGATGTGGCCACAATAATAGAGGATGAGCCCATGCTTATCTATGCCGGAGTGGCCTCTCAAAGAGAAGGCTTCGTTGTGGCCCCTAGAGTAGAGATAGAGCCAATCCTACGCGACCCGGACTGAAAAGTCCATGAATTCTTCCAATTTGATTCCAAGTGTGGGATATGCATGATGGGCGCAATCTGCGAACCACCGGAGTGGATTGGTCTCTCTTCATTTTGTCTTAATTGTCATCATACTTTACTTTTTTTTATTTTTTCTTGACCTTTCTTTTTATTTATACAAAGTCTCGAAGATCCTACGATAGCTCCCAAAGTCTCTCGAGCTGAACTCAAGGCTGTCCGGGCTCGCCAAATGGCCAAGGAAAGTAAATCAAGCCAGGAGAAGCTTCAACATGCTCCTGCTTCAGGCATTATTCTGCCCGTGGTAGATCGGGTATCCGTGGAGCTTCTGTCCGCGGGGCGCGGTGTCCCTAAGACCAAGGATCGTCCTCCTCGGTCTAGTCTACTCGAGGTCGTGGTCCTTCTGAAGACCTTGCTGCCCCCAATGATCAAACTGATAAAATGGACAAGGGGTGAAAAAGGCTGTAGACCGAGGCAGAAGGTGCGGGCAAGGAAAAACAATCCAGGGTCCAAGGCCATAAAATCATAACTTTTGCTACCCCCACCAGTTCACCATCCAGGTCGAGCTCCATCTGTGGCTCAGCTTATCCTCTGGCCAACATAGATGCCCGGGAGAAGGCTTGGGATTTGAGCAACAAGTTGGGAGATTTTCCTCCCATCCAAGGAATGGACCTCTACTCTAATAGGGGTAGTAATTAAGTAGTGGGGCTTAGCCCTTTAAACATGCTCTACTGTCCGGATTATTATGAGAAGTTGGGCTCTAAGCTCAATGCTTCCGCCTTAGCTGGAAACATCGGTCTGATGGCCGTAGAGGTATTTATCCCTTCTTATCTTGTTTTTCCTTTTATTTTTTCTCCTTTTCATATTTCTTACTTTTCTTTTTCTGCCTCAGATGGTCAACGATGCTATGCGCCTACGAGAAATAACTAATGAGAATTCCGCGACCATCACTGACCGGAATAGGGAGCTGGGCCAAGCGCTGGAGGAGAAGGAGACCCTCAACAAAACTTTGCTCGAGAAGGAGTCCGACCTGAAGCAAGTTTGTGGGAGATTGGATTCTACTCTCAGGGGGGGTTTGGTTGGGGGTAAAGTGGGGGAATGGAATGCCCAATTCCATTCCCCCAATTCCTTTGCCTTGTTTGGTTGAAGCTTTTTAATTTTTTTTCATTCCAATGGAATGATGAATTCCTTCCCACAAAGGAATTTGCCATTCCTTCCATATATGGGAGGAATGGCCAATTTCCTTGGCAATGGAATAAATTTTTTTTTGACCAAAATACCCCCACCTACCCCCCACCCCCTGCCTACCCCCCAATCCAGCCCCCACCCCATCGCTCCCCATCCAGCCCTACCCCCCACCCCCACCCCACCCCCACAATTTTTTTTTTGCATACCCCCTGCCCTACCCCCACCCCCACCCCTCCCCCCCACGTTTTTTTTTTGCATGCCCCCCTGCCCTGCCCCCCCCCCCCCACCACGAATTTTTTTATACCCCCTGCTCTACCCCCCATCCACCCCCACCCTCACCCCCACAATTTTTTTATACCCCTGCCCTACCCCCCTATCCAAACCCCCCACCCCCCACAAATTTTTTTTATACCCCCGCCCTACCCCCCACCCCCAAATTTTTTTTAAAGAAGGGTAAATTGGTCATTTTATATGATTTCATTCCATTCCTATAATTTGTATTTTCAAACCAAACATGATTTGCCAAGGAATTGAATGACAATTTCATTCCATTCCGTGCCAACCAAACGGAGGGGTATGACCAATTTTTTTCCATTCCAATTCCTTCAGGAATTCAATTCCATTGACCATTCTATTCCTTCACTTTTTTTCCACCGAACCAAACGGCCCCTCAAGTCCTTGGAAAGAGCAAAGGGGGAGTGGAATGAACTTCACGGAAGGAAGGAGCAGCTAGAGAAGGATATTCAGGACTATTCCAAGAAACTGGAGGCCACGAAGGCGCATGTTAAAGCCTTGGAGTCCAAGTTGACAAACAGTCCGACGAACTTGTGGCTCTCAAATAGTTTAGTCTGGAGAAGGAGGCTACACTTGCTAATGCTAAAAAGGAGGTTGTGTAAGAGTTTAAAGACTCCCAAGAGTACAAAGATCTCATGATCGCGGAGAGCTCTTCATAGTTTGAGGCCGCCAGCAAGACCAGCAAAGTAAATTTGCGGACACGGGAAAATTCACTGCTGAGCAGTTGGCCATTATTGGCTCTCTGATCGCAAGTGACTTGGAGTGTCTCCCCGGTCACACCCTTGTTCCTTTGCGTGCAGAAGATATTACAAACTTGGATGTTCTTGCAATCTCTTCCTTACCTTCGGTGGTCGCGATTACCGCCACCTCGCTTATTGATGAGCTAGATACCTTAAGTGGGGTGAAGAAAAATTATCTTTGGATGTTGTTGCTCGCCTGTTTCCCAATGGGTCTGCGGTTAGCAATCTATTCTTGAATCAGCCTGATCCAACTCCAACTTCAACTTCAACTTCAACTCCAACTCCAACTGCAATTCATGCCGCAGTAAATGAACAACTCCAAGGGCATAACCAACCCGAGTTTTGATTTGTAATAGGGCAGTTCGTTTTATTTTTGAACAATTTTTGATTTTCATGTAATAGGCCTTAGATTGTAACCGGTTTCTATTTTACGAAAATATTTGCTTATCCATTTATTCGTTATCTATTTTGCGAGCTTTAATTATGAATTTTTATCTTTGCTCAATATTTGGTAGCGGGCATTGTATTGCCTTGTTGTTTTTAGACCCCTTTTGAGACTTAATAACCCCTTGTGTAATAAATACTTAATTTTCTGGGAGTTAACTTTATAAATATGATCACAATTAATTCCTCGATCTAAATTTTGAGACTCATTATTAATCATTTTCATCCATAGTTTCACCTAATTGATTTACACGATCTGGACTCTTGAGTACGCATGTTTGTAAGAGAGCCAAGGTAAGCTTCTTTGTATATGGGCATGCAGAGTGCCATTTGAAGGCAGTCCGCGCATCAGCAGAGTTTGACAGTGCCGACATCCGTGATTTTGGCATAACTCTACGGGTATTCATTTTGTTAATTCCAGTAATGAGTGAGCTTATTTTTATGCTTTTTGAAGGTACAAATCATACAAACGTATTGTATTAATAGATTGTAACTACTATCACAATTTTTATATATACTTCGTACAATTTTCCTAAAAAAATATTTTCTGAGTTGATCGCTTTTTTCAAGCATTTTTACGGGCTTTCCCCTCTTTTGTCCGCATTTTATAGGTCCCCTTTTTTACGATTTGAGTGACTAGATTATAACACAAGCAATAAGCATCGTTAGAGATCAAGTCGGGGTTGATTTCAGCTCAGACCCTCGGGTGTGAGAATAAAATATTTGAGGTTTGATAACTGAGATATAAGATTTAGAATATCTTGGTGTGTTTGTGTGTTAGAGTTTAGACAATTTGACTTACCTTGCCATACAGGACAAGTGAGAGTATATATAGTAGAGAGAGAGAAAGACCCGTTGGATGGATCTTAACCCTTGTAGATATTTGTCTTGACATAGGACACGTGTCCACGCCTCGTTGGACAGTACAATAAAGCACAAAGTATTGTAAGGTGATGTCTCTGATAGGACGAGTATATGGGGGGCAGGCGACAATAAGTGTTATAGCTCGTACAGAATCGTGTCTCAAAAACTTGATATTAACCGGGAGTTTGTTATGAGACCGCGTACACCACGGACTGGGAAGGATCGGTACGATGGATTCAGGCTTTTAAGCTGATATGATACCGCGGTCAACGCAGATCGAGAATACTCGATTTTTGAAGTGCCACATCATATATTACCTTTGGACCCGAGCAAACTTGGGCCCAGTCTAAAGGATCCGAGCTCATCACGTTTCATTCAAATTATTTTTGAATTGTTAATGCAGTTTGAAAATTGTTTTTGAATTGTTAATGCAGTTTGACTACACTTGTCTCATAACCTACTTTTCTGGATTGGCTTTTTTATGGTTTACGTAACTGGTTATACTTGGATCAAGCTTATTGTCCAGTTGTATGTTTATTGTATTTCTACTTTTAGAGCTGCACACGAAGCAAGCATAAGATGGACGGATTATTAAAGTTGGCAATTTAGGCAAAATATTTTACCAAGTAGAAATGTCGGTGAACCTGTTTGTGTTGTCGGGTGTTTAATTTTATACAAAATTTTGGAAAAAAACACTTTTTTCATAGGATTGGAAAAAACGTGTTTTTAAATCATACATTTTGTAATTAACTGACGTTTTTCAAAAAATATTTGCGGTGACATTTTCATAAATAATGTAGGTTTTCAAACGAATCTAACAGTCGTTAACTATGGTGCTGATACTAATTAAATTAACACCGATATTATTTCATACATGTGCTGACAATTTTGAACATATGTGCTGATACTTATCAAAACAAATGCTCTAATACTAATCAAAATACATGCTCTAGCACATTTGATGACACTCATCAAAATGCATGCTCTAACACTCTCGAAATTCCCTTCGATTTGATATGCTATACATTCTGTGGTTAATCCCAAGTCAAATGTTATATTAGTTTTCGCGTACGCGTCCAATAACACAATCAATGTTACAAGTAAAACACATGTACTGTAACTAACGTTAGCTATGTCAGTTTAATATCAATATTAGTATTTTTGAGTGTCGATACATGTGTTATATCTCCTTGTAACTAATGTTGGCTATACTATTAATGCTAGCATTAGTGTTTTTGAGTGCTAATTATATGTGCTGACACTCGTTCTAATTAATGCTAATAATTCTCGTATGCGCGAAGTTTCAATTATATGTAAAAATGTCACCACACCTTTAAAAAAAAGAGTCAATTATTTACAAAAATGTTTACGATCTGGTTCAGCCAAGTTCAAAACACGTTTTTTCTATCCACTACAAAAATCGCATTTTTCGGGACGGAGAGAGTAATTGTTTACTTCATTCATGCTTCTCCCTTTTTTTTTTTGATACCCAGGTTCCCAGCTTCGCCGGACTAATCCTGGACCACCAACTACCGGCCCCTCAGTGACTGGCGGAGGTAAATCGCGGGATATGCCCGAAGTAGTCAGGGTGGCAGCACCCCTTATACTCCTGGCCCAAGGGAGCCCTCCTACAAGGCATTTACATCACTCTTACATCACTAATTAATTGGCTACTCCAGCTGCTCCTGCTAAGATTCAAACTTCCCACGTTGAGGTTGCAAGCCCAGCAATGCTGCTTTCTTAACCGCTCGAATGTGTCCCGGGGGGACTTCTAAGAATCCTGAAACTCATGCTTCTCCTACTACTATGGTTACTTGAGGAAGCTGAATTGTGTATACTGTATAGTGTTTCTTAAACTATGGGAGGACAACATGCCTTGTAATTAATGGATCCACAATATCAGGTACAATATGGTAATTCTGAAGGATGCAGATGCATTGAATCAATTTTTATTTTATTAACTGAGTTGGTTTTATAAAAAACATGTTTTTTTCTAAGCTTAAGAAAAAATTATTTTTACGCTGTCACTTAATAATACATGCACTGTCACTTTTCACACTGGCACTTTATTATACTAACACTGATACTTTGTTACACGTACACCGACACTTTTTATACTGGCACTTAATATACACGCACTGCCACTCTCCACACTGGCACTCTTTTATACTAACACTGACACTTTGTTACATATGCACCGACACTTTTTACATTGTGAGCGATTGCGCCCATCCTTGGGGCGATCGCGGGGTGCCGTTCTGTGGTGATGGGGCGATCGCACCCTAGGAAGGGCGATCACACCCTAGGGCGTGCACTGGCACTCTTTTACACTAACACCGCCACTTTGTTACACATGCACTGACACTTTGTTACACATGCACTGACACTTTTTTACACTGGCATCAGCAGGAGAAACAAAACACGTTTTTTCTAAAGCTTAAGGAATAACGCGTTTTTTGTAAGATTTTGGCTTATTAATTTTATATATGAATATTTGAACAAAAATTATAAATTTGATACAAATAAATAAAGCAAATATTTTTGAAAGAAAGTGTTTTTAAAATGTGCGGTTACATTTCTATAGATAAGTAAAATCAAAATTTTATAAAAAATGCGTTTTTCCTTAATACTAGAAAAAACGTGTTTTGATTCCCCCGCTAGTGACAGTGTTAAAGTAACAAAGTGCCAGTGTAAAGAGTACTAGTGTATTTATTATTAAGTGTAAGTTTAAAAAAGTGTCAGTGTTAGTGTAACAAATTCCCAGTGTAAAGAGTGTCAGTACATGTATTATTAAGTGCCATTGTATTGTAAAATAGTGTTAGTGTTAGTATAACAAAGTACCAGTGTAAATATTGCCGGTGCAATTATTATTAAGTGCCAGTGTTAGTGTAAAAATGTGCAAGTGTTAGTATAATAAAGTGACAGTGTAAAGAGTGTCAGACCAGTGTAAATAGTGTCAGTGCATGTATTATTAAATGATAGTGTAAAAAAGTGCCAGTGTTATTGTTAAAAACAGTGTAAACAAATGCAGTGTGAAAAGTAACAGCTCATGTATTATTAATTGCCAGTATAAAAGGGTGTCAGTGTAGGGTAAAAAATTGCCAGTGTTAGTATAAAAAAGTTTCAGTGTAAATAGTGTCAGTACATGTATTATTACTGTTGGATTTTGGGGTTACAAACGCTGCGGAAGATTTAAGAATAACAACAAAACCCTAGCCATTGAAATCCGTCTAACATGAATAGTTAAAACCATGAAATAGAATTTACGTACCTTAATGCGATTATGTTGATCTTTCAAAACGGATCTAGGATTCAAATCCTATTTGAATCAATGAACAACCTTCGAATCTTCGAACCGTTGATGAAACTTGGTTTTGATCTTCTTCTTGTTCTTTATCTTGTGTTGAATCAACGAACGAAAAGGCTTCAAGCTTTTGGTGATTAACCTATCACCCTCTATCGGTAATCCACACTCGAACGGACCAAGAACGCTTCTTGATTGATTGCTAGATGATCTCAATTATTGAAACCAATTTTCAATAATCAATGGCAAAAAGGAATTTTTATCTTTTGATTCTAAATCTAGATCTCAATTTTTGTGTTTCATAAACCCAAAATTACATTTGTTTTTGGCTGACCAAAGCTCCTATTTATAATAAGTATAAATCCCTAACTTTTAGGGGAGAATCCTAGTCAAAAACCAAAACCAAAACAACAAAGGAATTGCAGTACGGACCAAATTTAGCCTCTGGCACGACTCGTCCCCAGGGGCATGAGTCGTGCCTTATGGATAGATGTGTCGTGCTACAATTTGTGCCATCAAAAGGCTTGTCAAATCAATAGGGCACGAGTCGTGCCTATGGGCACGACTCGTGAGCACGACTCGTCCCGTAGGGGACGACTCGTCCCTTTTTGACACCTCTCTGATTCTGTCGTCCCTTCACAAGGCACGACTTGGGCCAATGGGGCACGACTCGTCCCCTGAAGCATCAGTCCTGCCAGAGTCGTCTCCAGGGCCCTGAATTCATCCTTTTAGCCATTTTAAACCCATTCTTTTGTGTGTGACCCTTTAGAAATTATATTTTCTGTTGGCAGTGAGTGAAACATCAACCTCACAAGACATAAGTGACTTCTAGCAAATTATTATGTCTACCCAATTAAATATAATATCAAAGCTTGATTCCTTAATAGATCCAATGTTATAATCCCTTTATCCACGATATCCAATTGAACATGAGTCATGGTCTATGTCAGCTCATTCCGTTCAATGCTTTCTCGATTTCGAATATGTTGATAATCCAAATGCGTTTGATCTCTATCAAATCACTTGAGTATGGCCATACATTTCATCAACACTATTCATCGAGGGGCCCAAGCAAACATCTCTCTTCATAAGAGGGACAAATCCCTTCTTGACTTATCATTCTTCCCTACAAGAATCTAATCGTGCTAACATATCCCTTATTGCTATCCGACTAAAGATAGTGTTAGACTACATTAAACACAACGTTCATCATGTGGAAGACGATGATAATCTTAGGTACAAAGGATTCAAAAACACGACTATCATGAGATTTAATCATGACAACAAACCATGTCATAAATCTCATAAGTAGGCCAAGTCTAGTACTCGTTCTCTAGCAAGTACACATAAGTGTAATGTGCATCTCCATGCATATAATCATCTCCATGATTATCCATTACCAACTTATACTAGTTGTTCACAACAATTAGGGACGCAGTTCAATATAATAAACATGTAAACATATAATGGACCAAATAAACTTTCTCTATAACAAATGATAAAGATGATACATAACGGTTTAAGTTAAACATAACTAAAGCCTAGGACATTACACCAACAATTAAGTGACAATGTAAAAATGGGTTTTCCTTAATATTAGAAAAAAATGCGTTTTTTATAACAACTTATAAGTAAAAATTATTTAAAAAAGTGCGGCGACATTTTTGTAATTTATTAAATTGAGATGTGATATTTTTTTAAACAATTTGAAATTATTAATACACCGCGACACTTTTTAACACTACACCAAATATTCTTAACACCATATTTGACACTTTTTAACTCTATCAACAACGGTCTATTTACACTACCATTGATATTTTTTATGACTAATCTCAAAAAATACTATCCCTACACTAAAAAACACATCTATTGATATTATTCATCACTCACTTATTTCACTACAAGAAAGGAGGCTATTTACGGCGCTCATTTACGGCGGTGGACACGCGTCCGCCGTATATATTATATATATACGGCGGTTATGTATACCGTCGTATATAACTAATATATACGGCGGACTAGACCGCCGTAAATAAGTAAATACGTACATTTCACATGTATGTGTATGAGATCGAAGTTATATACGGCGGTATATCAGTAGCCGCCGTATATAGGTAACTATTATCGGCGGTTGATATGCGTCCGCCGTAAATAATGTGTATTATTTACGGCGGTGTACAATATCCGCCGTAAATGTTATTAAATACCGGGAAACACAAATTTCCCTATTCAGTTTCGCGGTAGTCTCTATCTCTCCCTCTCTTTCTCTCCTCCATAGCAGCTAGGGCACGAAGATCTCCTCCATAGCTAGGGCACGAAAATCCGACGCCGGTGACCAAATCACACTACCAGAAAAAGGTCATTTAGCGACGGAAATTTCCGCCGCTAAAATTATATTTCCGTCGCTAAATTAAATCACCGACGGAAAAATTCCGTCGGTGGTCGCGCTACCGGCTCGTCGCGGTGCTCAGACGGGTCAATTTCCGCCGCTATTTTTTCTTTTACCGACGGAAATTAATTCCGCCGGTGAATTAATGGTTTCGGCGACGGAAAATTCATTGCTATATTAATTTAATTTAATTAAATTTTCATTTCGGCGGCGGAAATTTCCGTCATTTGTAATAAAAATTAATTTAATTAAATTAATTTCCGGAAATTTCCGTCATTGTAATAAAATTTAAATTAAAATTAAATTATTTATTGGGCGGAATTTACCGTCGCTGAAATTATTTAATTTTAATTTAAATTTTATTACAACGACGGAAATTTCCGCCGCTGAAATTAAAAATTAAATAAAAATTAAATGATTATAGCGGCGGAAATTCCGTCATTTGAAATTAATTTATTTAATTAATTTTAATTTCGGCATTAATTTCGGCGACGGAAAATTCCGTCGCCGATTCTCAAATAAATTTTAAAAAAATAATTTAAAATATCAATAAATCAAAATTTTTTGTACCCGATATAACATTTCAATTTATAAAACTAAAACTATAAAAACTAAAATTCAAATATCAGCGGACCAAATAAAAACTAAATACCACCGTACCAATTCGGGAGGGGGGAGGGGGAGAGGGGGGGAGGGGGCGAGGGGGGAGGGGGGAGAGGGGAGAGGGGGGGGGGGGGGGAGGGGGAGGGGGGGAGCGGGAGAGGGGTGGAGCGGGGAGAGGCGGGAAGGGGCTCCGCGGGGTACCAAATGTCAAAAATGTTTACAAACAAGTATAAATTAATACAAAAATGTCTAAAAATGTCTAAAAATGTCCGCAATCAACCCGGGGAGGCGGGAAATTACCACGGGAGTCTGGCCGAGATGAGCCATCAACGGCGCCAATTGTCTTTGAGTCTCTGCATGCGTCTCGAATCTACGCATGACGTCGATCGTTCTCCTCCTGCATCTGCGTCTCGAGCGCAAAGCATCCGCAAGCTTTGCCCGCTCGCGTTTCTCCTCCTCCAACGCAGCCTCAGTGTCGACCCTCGGATCATGAAACGTGGGCTTCGGGCTACATGTCGCCGACGGCCGGTCGACGTCGACGGGCATTGCGCCCGTAATCCCCCATCCCTAACACTCGGGCTCCTCTCCTTGGATGTCCCTCGAGAGGTGACCTCTGCCAAACATCGAGGCACGAAGGGGACGGGCTCGCCGGGAGGCGTTCCTTCGGGAACAGCGGCGGCTTGATATGCGGCTGAAAAATAAAACAAACAATTATAATCATATACACAATGTAAGGTACATAAATAAATTTACATATTCAAAATCAAGTCATTTAATGGTAGTTTACTTACAAAGGCGAGTGCTTGGATCGATCGTCAACCCATTGCGGAGGTTGATCGGGCGCTGTAGAATTCCGAATATGGGTGCTAGCGTAAACATCCACAAAAGGGTGATGACATATTTGTTAGGGGCTAAATATCCTTTTCAAACTTTCAAACCAACTTAATCAGACACCTCTAACAAATATGTCATCACCCTTTCGCTTGAACTTTGGGTGCTCTTTCTGTTGTAGTACAAAGACTTTGTCTCCGGTAAGAGTGTCGGGAGCTTCATCGGCTTCTCGTGTGGGAATGTAATTTTGTCCATTTTGCATACCCTTCTCCACAACCACTTCCAAGACCTTCTTCTCCCCGTACAATGCAAGGCCCTAGAGGGTGTCTTTGCCTCCTAAGCCTTCATCGCAGAGATGGCAGATATGGAGCTTGATGATGAGTGCGAGGAGACAACCCTTCACGATGTCAACATTGAAGCTTACGATGTAGATGATGACATGCGCGGTGGTGGGGGCCGAGAGAGTACGGTGTGCTCAGCGGTAATGATGTGGGTCTTTGTTTTACGGATATCTTAGTTATGACTTATGAGACAATAATCTCGGAGTGTTGTCTAATAGTTGGTTAGTTCCTTGTTTTGGACTAATCTTGTTTTGTTTTATTTTGGATACTCCTCGACCTACCCATTCCATAACTTAACCCAGAACCCTCAAATCTCTTTAAAATCAAAAAAGTTTTTCTTATTGTTTTCCTAAATAAATGATAAGTGGCGAAATTAAAATTTAAATTCTTTGTCGAAACAAACGTACATGAATGTTCGTTCAAAACAAAAAAAAGAACATGATGACGCCACAACTTTCGGGATCTCACAAGGATGAATAAGCGGCTTGGTGAATGTGGTACTTATAATGGCATTAAAAATTAAAATTAATAAATATTTATGATTTATTTATTTTTTTCAAAAATATCTTAAATATTTATGATATTTTAATGTTTTTTAGTTTGTTATTTTGTTAATTAGTTCTAAAAATAAACAAAAATTACATTTTGTTATCAAGAACGGAATTTTCCGTCGATAAATAAAAAAATATTAAATTATCGGCGGCGGAAATATTCCGTCGGTGTTTAATAAAAAAAAAAAAACATTTAATTTCACCGTCGGAAATATTCCGAGTCGGTGTAATATTTCAAAAAGAAAAATAAAAAATATTTTAATTTCACCGTCGGAATATTTCCGACGCTGATAAATAAAAAAATAAAAAAATGATATATTTTCACCGGCGGAATATTTCCGTCGCTGATAAAGATTTAGCGGCGGAATATTCCGTCGGTAAATCAACCGCCAAATTAGCGGCGAAAATAAACGAATATTCGAGGAATATTCGTTTTAGCGGCGGAATTTAGCGGCGGAATTAAATTCCGTCGCTAAATTTGACGCCAAAAATTTTCCGACGCTAAAGCCTATATTCCGCCGCTATTTAGCGACGGAATCTGTCCGTCGCTGATAATTCCGTCGCTAAATGACCTGTTTCTGGTAGTGTCAGCAGGTAGGTATTTACTTTTAATTTTTTGGTTTTTATTGTTCTTGGTCTTGGTCTGTACTCAGTCTCTCTTTCTCTCCTCTAGCGTATCTCAGTCTCTCTCTCTCTCCTCCAGCCTGGGAAATTGAGCTTTGATTTCTTCGATCAACAACAATCAGGTATACATTTTTTACCCCTTTTCTAATGTACTTTTAATTTCTGGTTTTTTTTGTTCTTGGTGTTGTGAATTATTGTTGATGTTGCTGTTGTTGTTGTTGGTATTGCTTCAGTCTCTGCTTTTTTGTTCTTTCTTTTTTTTAACTCAATAATGTTAGTACTCCGATATATTATATTTTGTTCTTGGTGTTGTGAGTTATTGTTGATCATGTTGCTGTTGTTGTTGTTGGTATATAACTAGGTTGATGTAAGCCCCAATTTTGAGCCTAATATACATCAATGAACCCTCACTCTGATAGCTTTGTTATTGGATGAGTCCGAAATTTACATTATTTTTTCCTCGTTCTCCACTTTCTTTGCATCCTAAGAACATAACTAGCGAAGGAAGCAATAACAATTTAACCTATCAAAGAAACTTCAACCTGAAAAGGGATCCTTAAATCAGGTTAAGCTTCAAAGACTATGATATTCTTTCCCTTGTCAGGAAACCATTTCGTACTTGCATTCTATGCTAGTTACAATATCATTGCATCGGCTTAGTGATACAAGTACTGGTATATATCTCTTCATAAGAGAGTTTTCCATCTGACCTGAGCTGCTTGGATAAGCTGTTGTGATACTAAACAGCGCTAATGCAAGTCAATTTTTAGCCTTGCTCTTATAAACAATAAATTTATCTTTAGTCATGATCAATATTCCAACAAATTCATTGCAATCGGCTAGTGAATATACTTGAACATTTCATTCACAATTTAGGAAGAAGCAACCAGCATTGACATATGAACTTGTTCACAATTTAGGAAGAAGCAACCAACATTGACGTATACACGCCCTAACTTGATAAAGCACATAATCTTTTTAGCAATCTAGATGTTGTTTTGCACATCAACCTAGTTCCTTAAATTAGCTTCTCAATTAGGGGGGGTTGTGAGAGAAAACGAATGAATGTTGTCATAGGGTTATACTATATCATGGGCCCAAGTTCGACTAATAGGCTAGGCTCCAACAATGTGTATTATCTATATTTGGACAAATGTTGTACATATTTAGACTATATTTGTTTATGAGTATATTTTTATTCTAAAATTTGTGTCTCTCGGTCTTATATATAGGTTGTATTTTAACGTTAAAAATATCAAGTCAAGTCATATATGGACAAAAGTTTGATTGATTTGGATAATCGAATTTCAAATGAGTATATGTCTGGGGTTGACAACTTTCTCGATTTTGCATTCTCAAAAAAGTCTGTTGGTGTTAAAGAAATATATTGTCCTTGTAAAAAATGCGCAAATCGTTACCAAAAAGACCGTGCAACCGTGAGATCACATGGGATTTCAAAAAGATTACAAGAATTGGATTAGGCACGGGGAAGAGTACATTTCGGCACGTAAGAATGATAATAATGATAGGACAACTGAAGATGGCATTGAAATTAAATTGGGCGTGCAAGATTGTATGAGGCGAATGGTACATGAAGGGATGGGTATGCCGGATAGTAACCAGCCAGGAATTGAAGAAATCGTACAATCAGATGCATCCACCGCAAAGTTTCTTAGACTTTTGAGAGATGCTGATCAAGCCTTGTGGGAAGGGTGTGATAAGTTTACAGTACTCTCATTTATTGTAGAACTTATGCACTGGAAGGCTAATTATCGAGTGACCGATAAGGGATTTACTTCTTTATTAAAAATTTTCATTCGGGCATTGCCTCAGTCAGCGAAAGTGCCAAGTTCCTATCGTGAGGCGTACAAGATGACTGCGGATTTGGGTTTTAGTTATAAAACGTGGGACGCGTGCATTAATCATTGTATGTTGTTTCGAAATAAAACTGAAAAACTTACTAAATGTGAAATTTGTGGAGCCTCTAGATATAAGCAACAAGAAGAAGGGGGTAGCGGTGAAGGTGCGAAAACAAGTGGCAAGAATAAACTTTCCAAGCAGGTAGCGATGAAGAAATTATGGTATTTTCCCTTAAAGCCAAGGTTGCAAAGGTTGTATTGGTCAACTAAGACCGCGACACTCATGAGATGGCATGCCGAGAAAAGAATAGACGATGATGTGCTGAGGCATCCTGCAGACTCTCGTGTGTGGAAGGGATTCGATGAATGTTATCCATTATTTTCAAGTGAAATTCAGAATGTTAGATTGGGATTAGCATCTGACGGATTTAATCCTTTCAGAATAATGACTATATCTCACAGTACTTGGCCGGTTGTGCTTATGCCATACAATCTTCCACCTTGGTTATGCATGAAACAACCATATTTCTTCTTGTTGGTGCTTACTCAAGGCCCAAAAGGGCCGGGCAACAAGATAGATGTGTATCTCCAACCGTTAATTGATGAGTTGAAGGAATTGTGGGAAGATGGTATATCAACTTATGATGCATCAAGGAACGAGTTGTTTACTTTACGAGCTTCACTATTATGGACAATAAATGACTTTCCTGCATATGTAATGTTGCGGATGGAGCACTAAAGGTGAATATGCTTGCCCTTGTTGCAATGTGAGACCTAAAGCACGATGGTTGGATCATGGTGGCAAGTATTGTTATATTGGTCATCGACGCTTCTTGCCTAGGAGTCATGCTTTTCGTAAGGATAAAGGCTCTTTTGATGGTACTCATGAAGTGAGAGATAAGCCCAAGTTATTGTTTGGAACAAAATTGCTTAAACAAGTTGAAAATATGGAAACAGAGTATAAAATAGAAGATGTTATTAAAAAGAGGAAAAGAGAACAGGGTGAGAAGCAACAAGCCAAGTTGGAGAAAAGAAAGGTTCCTAAGTTGTGTCACAATTGGAAAAAGAGGAGTATCTTCTTTGAGTTGCCATATTGGGCAAATAATCATGTTCGTCATAATCTTGATGTTATGCACATTGAAAAATGTGTGTGATAATGTGCTACATACTCTGTTAGGTACTGAGGGGAAATCAAAAGATAATGATAAAGCAAGAAAAGACCTAAAAGAGATGAACATTCGGAAACCATTGCATCTACAGACGCTTCCATACGGCAAAGAAATTATGCCTCAGGCTCCGGTTCACAATGAGTAAGAAGCATAAAGACACATTCTTGAAAGTTCTAAAGGGAGTCAAAGTCACACGATGGCTACTCGTCAAACATATCTCGTTGTGTACATCTAGAGGAAAGAGCTATTTGGGGTCTTAAGAGCCATGATAGTCATATTTTGCTCCAACAACTACTCCACTTTAGCATTCGAAAAGCTTTGCCTATACATTTGTAAAATCCATCATTGAGTTGGCAAATTTCTTTAGGCAATTATCCTCAAAGGTGAATACACTTGCGGATCTCGAAAAGATACAAGATCGGATGGCTGTCACACTATGCGCTCTCGAGAAAATATTCCCACCAGCTTTCTTTGATGTTATGAAGCACTTGCCGGTGCATTTAGCCGAGGAGGCCTTGCTAGCAGGCCCAATACAATTTCGTTGGATGTATCCGGTAGAGAGGTACATCCATATTAAATTTACTTTTAAAAAAGTTAAATTCCTTTTTACATTTTCTTTAGCATAAGTAAATGTTTTTGTAGATTTCTACTTACATTAAAATTATATGTTCGAAATTGAGCCCATCCCGAGGCCTCCATAGCTAAGGCAATTGTGGCTGAAGAATGCATGACTTTTTGTACGCAATATTTGGATGACATTGAGACAAAGTCCAATCGTCCTAGAAGAAATGATGATGAAGGTGATGAGTTAGACCGCTTTGTAGGAAAAGAAGAGGTAATTACCCTTTATTACATCACACGAGTACAAGCGCATAGATATGTGCTTTTCAACTCTTTTTCAACCCTATTCCTATAGGAGAATTATCGCAGTTATCTTGGGAGACATCCCAACCTTACACTGCTCGGAATATTACACTGCTCGGTTATAATATTTTTGGTATCCTTAGGTAAATTATGGAATTTGGTGTTGCTTTGGCATTATATGTGCTAAGTTGTTGGATGTTTCTTAATCGATGGGACCGAGCAAGAAACAAAAACTAAACAATATAAATGAATGATAGATTGGGCTTAAGTTTATTAAGATGTTAACTGACACTGGCTGCATAATCAAAAACAAAAGAAACCTAGTTCAAAATTAAGATGGAAGCACATTAATATTAAACAAACAATAAAAAACCATTAAAAGAGAATAAATATTTGTTTCACATTTAGGCTCATATGTTTCTCCCTGTGCTTTTGCTAGGGGCTCCCTTACATTCATTCATATCTTCAAGCTTGATTTTGTTTATTTGCCCAACCATGGCCATAGCAAAACCTCTCCGCCCCCTCTGCGTAAACATGTGTCTCATTTTCCAACCTGCAACATGCCGGGCCGTTTCAATCATACAATATATTTTTAGCCAAGAATACATTGTTTATATTTGCGTTCGTTCTTTTTTTTAAGTGAAAGATGAAAGAATGAGAAATATTGAACATGGCCTTACGATTTTCGGACAGCTTTGCTAAAGATAGTGGCTGATGTGAATGTGTGCTGAATAAGGCACCACATCTGTAAATTCAAAGAAATGGGAAAAAAATCATAAAAATTCTCAATATATTGTCCTCGATTGGGTCAGGTTGTTTTACAAATGGATTTTAAGTTTTTCAGTTTGGAATTCACCTGAGTAAACTTATGGTCCTCGTTAGGTCAGTTATTAACTTTATGGTGTTATATCAAAAGCAAATTTGAAAAAAATTTGGTCATTGATTTTGGGACGGAGGGAGTACTAGTTAGTGTTACCATTGGCATGGTCACATCAAATTTTTGTTTTAGAAACACTCCTATGTACTAGTTAGTGTTACCATTGGCATGGTCACACCAAATACTTCCTGTCTTAAACTCCATGCTATATAGCATCGTACTAAATAATGGTTTTAGGATCATTTACTATTCTCGTGATTTTGATAGGTCTTATATAAGATACATAAGACCTATAATAAATTTATAGGTCTTATACATATATTATAAGACTGTTTTTTGGGTCTTTTACTTGGTTTATCCAATTTTTGTGCTATAATTGAATTGTCATATGACAGATATGCCGCCAAAGAAAAATTTATTAACAGGTCAGGGCTCGAACCCTAAAGGAAGAGGGCCGGTAAAACCAACCATCAAATGGGGTAAAGAGAGATTGAATATAATATGGAATAAATATGATCAACCAGTTGGTGGGGATATGGCAAAACTAGCTACTCAGATAGGAATTTTTGCTAGAAATGGGGAACATTTCCCATTAACTAAAGAGTGGCCTCAGATGGACCATGAGTGCATAAATGCCGTATGGAATGACGTTCTGGTAAGTTGTAATCCATATTTCTTACATAAATCTCTAGTACGTAGTCAAAAGTCTTATGATTCTCTAACAATTTTTTTTTTCTTTGTTGAATTGTGTATATAGGATAATACAAATGCGCCTCCGGAGTATTACCCGGTTATGAATCTTTTCTCTCGCAAAGCGTGGCGTGATTTGGAAATATCGAGTGAAACAAGCATATAATAAGTATTACTCGATTATGAATATTACTCGCTTATGACTTTGTTATGAATATTATATCGGTTATATGACTCGGTTATGAATATTACTCGGTTGAAACAGTTTTATAAGATGTATGAATCCGACCAAGACGCATTGGCTCACCCACCCCGTGGGTGTGTTGCGAATCAATAGAATTTGCGCTTGTTGCGATGTGGGGTACGGACAAGGCTCGGGTATATTTCAAATTAATCTCAATCTATTATCGTGAATGTCTTATATAAGTAGTCAAATTAATACTAATATTATCTTTTTTTTTCCAGGAAATATCAGAAACAAATAAATTGAATCGAGAAAAGCAAGCGTGCCTGAACCGGACCGGAAAAACTTCCCATCCCAAACTTATAAAAGAGGTTTGTCATCGTTCAATTTAGTTCTCAGTTGTCAATTAATGTTTCTTTTTGTATCGTATATAAATATATATTTTTTGGTCAAATGATTCTATTATAAATTGTAGAGAGACGACAAGGGTTTACCAACTGATCGCGTAAGCTTGTTCATAGCTACGCGCACGGGCAAAACACCTGCAGATCAAGAAACCACTCAAATGATTGTAAGTTAAAGTTTCAACCTTTTCTGTTTCAGTTTTGTTATTCTATAGAATACTTTTTTCATTTCTAACTTCATTTTCATAATATTAATTAAACTTAAAACATTTATATTGAACATGTTGTTTTTGTTACAGCAAACGCTTAATGATGCAATTGATGAGCTGCCAGAGGAGCAACAAAACTCTCCCACAGCGTGTGAAAAGATTTTTGTTGGTATGATGGGCACTGATGACCACGAGAGAGTGCGATGTATGGGAGGCGGTGTTAACAAAACTAAGGTGTTTGGTAAATCCCCAACTTCTCAGACATCTGTATTGGAGGCGGTGGCATCCGTCAGAGCAGATTTTGAAAGGCAACTTCAGGAGGAACGCCGACAAAATGAGGAGCAACGACAATGCTACAACAACAGGTTACAACAACAAATTGATGATTTGAAACGTTATTTTATGGAACGTGGAAAAGACGGTAATCAATAGGTGGTGATATATTTCTCAAAGTTGTGGATTTTAGACATTGATTGAATTTTGGATACATTCAACAACTAACTTTTTTGTATAATGGTTATTATGTTTGGATACATTCAACATTAATTTTGTGTTAATATGTAGATTGTAAACATTGATTGCATTTGTGTATTTTTGGTTATATACAGGTTGCATTTGTGTGTGTACAGGTTGAATTTGGTTTTTGTGAACGTATTTTTGGGGAAAGTGAATTATACAGGCCTGGAGAAAAAAAATAGGCTTATTTACGGCGGAACCCTTCATCCGCCGTAAATAAGCCTAGACGACTCGTGCCAAAAGGGGGGACGAGGGAACCAGGAGGGGGTGCAAATGGGACGACTCGTGCCATGGTGGACGACTCGTCCCTATTAAGTCATTTACGGCGGTGAGAAACATCCGCCGTATAAAATGGGCATGAACGACTCGTCTTCTATGGGGGGACGAGGGAACCTGGTGGGGGTGCTATTGGAACGATTCGTTACGTAGTGGACGACTCGTCTCTTATTTACGGCGGTTACACCTACCGCCGTATAAAGATTACTCAAATACGCCATAAAATACGTATGATATTACATTTATATACGGCGGTGGTATTTCTGCCGTATATAGTATTTACGGCGGAATAACCGCCGTATATAGTATTTACGGCGAGGTTTTATACGGTGGACTATTTACGGCGGAAAGTCCGCCGTATATACTATTTACGGCGGGACGCATTTTATATACGGCGGATTTTAACTGCCGTAAATAGTCCTTTTTCTTGTAGTATTTGTAGTGTTTTAAGTTTCATTTATTTACAAAAATTACATCTCGCTTTTTAAAACAAAATTTCACTTATGTTAAGGATGAAGCTTCTTCTACTGTTCCAAGAGACAAACAAACAACGATGGATGTCCCTGAGGCTGAGGCGCCCGCCCCATACAATCCCATGCGGCCGCCTCGCACTGAAGGTTCCAAGACTGCAGCCTCGGCCTTTGAGGCGCACGCCTCAAGTTTCGTCAAGCGGCCGCCTCAAGCCAAATTGCCTCGGCCACACTCTCTGGAAGCCAGGCGCACGCCTGGCCCAAGCCCAGACACCCGCCTCGGCCTTGGCTCTGCTTCTGCTCAGTTTTGAAAACAAGTCAAAGTTTTCTAATCTTTATTTCCTACTTGTATTAGGAATATATTATCAATCTCATAGATTAGGAAACTATATTATTCTCCTTGTATAGTTGTGTTTCACAATCCTTGTACAATTAGGATTCTTCATTGTAACTATAAATATTTGTTCAATGTAAAGAAACAAGCTAAGGCTTTCAATTCTCTCAACTTATTTACAAAAATGTCATAATACATTTCAAAAAACATGTTTTGTTAAATGGTTTTGAAAAAATGCTTTTAATTTTCCCGAGATCAATTCACAAATAAATGTACAAGAAAATGTCGGTTAGATCTATAAATTTTCAATGATCAATTGGCTTCGGTGCAAGTATTTTGTAGAATATAAGTTTCGTTTATTTATAAAGTTGGCACCGCTCGTTTTAAAACATAATTTTATTAAATTTACTAAAATACCATAACACATTTTTGTTTTGGTCAGATTTCGACAAGTGATTGTAAATAACCAAATATTTCAAGGAAAGAATTGGGTGCAATGGAATATAGATTTGTGTGTGTAATCAAAATGAAAATGACAAAGGATTTTGACGAGGAAAGCCCTTGAACAAATTGTTCGCCGGCATAAAACCTCGGGAGGTTTTGGAAGACCTACCTTGACCAAAAAGTTTACTAAGATTCGTAGGTAGCTTACAAAAATAATGAGCATATGCGAGGGAGAGTGAGACTCGTGAAGACCGTCTGTGAATTACATGTGCTGATCTCCCTTTTATACCTCTACAAAGGCTAAATACAAGATAAGATCAATCCCTAAGATTTCGGTAAGGTTGTTGTTTGTTGAGAGAAACTCGGCAGTTGGTGGAGAGTCGTGGTTGAACTGGTATGCGCATATGGCTCCTAAAAAATAGCAACCGCAAAACTGCTCCCAAGTTGGTCCGGCTTCAAGATGTTGATGAAGACGTCGAGCCAAGATGTCGGTCCAAGATGTGAACTCAACATGTAAAGTCAACATGTAAAAAGTCAACTTGTGGACCAAGTTGTAGACCAAGTTGTGGAGGTCAAGTTGTGGAGATCAGGATGCTGTGGCGTCTTGACATGTTGACCTGCTTAAGATGCCAACCATATACATATAGTGAAAAATCCGTCCCCAACAATTGCCCCCAAAATTTCTTGAATCGGAGAAAACTTGGAGATTCAAGGAATTTTAAAACTGCTACTCTCCCCATCGACATTAAGGAAGCGGTTGATTACGCCAAAGAGTTGTCCAACGCATTGAGAACCTATAAACGAACCTTGATAGAAACCAAGATAAAGTTTTAAGAAACATTAGTTAAGATGTTTTGAAATTTGGAATGTTAGATGAGGGTTAGTCCTCAAGATTTTTATATTTGATTTGGCACGTCTTTGAGAGACACTTTGTTTGTTCTTTAGATAACATGTAAATGTTATAAACCGTAGGTAACATGAAAATGTTACAACCAATAGTTCACAACTTGAATAAGTGTGAAAACGTGCGCCCAGGCGAAGGTGTCGGAACCTTAATTCGTTTGGTAACATGTTAATGTTACAACCAATAGTTCACAACTTGAATAAGTGTGAAAACGTGCGCCCAGGCGAAGGTGTCGAAACCTTAATTCGTTTGAAGAAATAGAACAAGTATCAGCCCGCCCCGGCGTGTCAACATGTTCTATCCCTCTCCGGCTAAAGTTTCAACATGTATCGCCCGTGCCGGCGTGTCAACATGTTGAAATTCTTCTTCGAGTCCAAACATGTATCGCCCGTCCCGGCGTGTCAACATGTTTGACTGCTTCCAGTTTAGGTCTCAACATGTATCGGCCGTGCGGCGTGTCAACATGTTGAGCCTTTCTTCCCCAGGTTCAAACATGTATCAGCCGTACTGGCGTGTCAACATGTTTGACCTGCTCCAGCTTAGGTCTCAACATGTATCGGCCGTACTGGAGTGTCAACATGTTGAGCCTTTCTTCCCCGTGTTCAAACATGTATCGCCCGTACCGGCGTGTCAACATGTTTGACTCGCTTCAACCTTAGGTCTCAACATGTATCGCCCGCATCGGGCGTGTCAACATGTTGAGCTCGCTCCAGCTTAGGTCTCAACATGTATCGCCCGTACCGGCGTGTCAACATGTTGAGCCTAAGCCGTTTGTTCAAGTTGTATACCTTGCAAAACAAATTCATGTTAGGATTGGGTGTTAGCTTTACCCCTCCGATGCTTAAGTCCGCAAGAATTTTTAGCATAACATAAGAATTGACAAACATAAATAAATGACTTGGCAAAATTTAAAACATACCGTTTTTGGAGTTTGCTTTATGAAAAAATGACAACTTACATGGAATACAACTTGAGGTACTTGTTTTGCTAACATTTTGACATGTTGAAGATAGGTGGTCATCTTTTCTCATTTTGTCGGCCTCATTGTGGTTATTTTTAGGACTATGAGCTTTTCTTCTTCCAGGTCGATGAATTTAATGCCTCTCGTCCCGACATCTTCAAGTCTCTTGCATGGAGTCATAACCAATTCGTCATAATAAGGTGATCCCTTCTTCAAGCCCAATCTGAATGCCTCGGTGGCTGTGGACATGTTCAAGTTGGGGATAGTCATCGCCTCTTTGTTGAACTGTTCAAATAGTCTTTCAAGCTTTCGTCACAGTTGTTGCACCACCCCGTAGAGGTCACTAGTTAGTTTCTCAAAAGCTCTATTACATGAAAATTGATTCACAAACATATTGACTAATTGAGAATAAGATGATATAGAGTTTAGGGATAGGCCGGTTAGCCATTTCAAAGCCGGTCCGCATACAAGGTGGAACCAAAGCCCCTACAAAGACAAAGCTTCTTTGAAGATTGAAGGAATGCCGATAATGTCCATTAATTCTTGGTATAGCAACACATGCTCCATCGGATCCGTGCTCCCATCGTACTTCTTCATGTGGGGCACCGCAAATCTCTTCGGGATCTCCATGTTGGCTATCGCATTTGGAACAAAGCGAGACTCATTATAACAAGCCGGAGAAGCCGGATGATAAGGCAAGGTAACTCGTGCACATTCCTAATCATCTCTTTGATCTCGCCGCAACTCTCTAGCAACTTGACTTTACGCAAAAGTGTTAGCATAAAATTGAGAAGAAGAGTGATCAAATGCATTATAAAAACTCCTGTTTGTCCTAAAGACGGAGTGGCATAAGTATAGCAAGATGTTAGCACAGTTGGGTCGAATGCGAAGGTGTGACCATGTTGGGCAACTTGACTAGTTGTCACGGTTGTACTATCGCCTCAGACGCACTCGCCATGGGGATGTCTCCAAGATTGCCCCCGCACTCCGCACCAAAAAGAGTTCTAGGAAATAAAGGTGATAATGGAGTTACAACTTGAGGCTCAACTTGATTCCCTTTTCGCAGACTCTCAATTGCATTGAAAATCATAGTATTGGTATCCTGCTGAGCATCCATTCGCTTATTCAGTTCATTCAACATTGTTGCCATATTAGTCACGAAACCAAGATTGATTTCAGACGCAGTCATCTCTCGAGGTGCATCTGTTGGAACAAAAACGATCCATTAACCATAAACCGACTCACAACTAGATTAAGAAGAGAAGGAGATGAAGAAGAAGAAGAAGACGGAAGCGTGTACCTTGTGATTCCATGATTGTTCTTAGTTTTGTTCTTGAGTAGAAGAAGGAAGTAGGGAGATAGTACTTCGAAGTAGGGAAGAGTAGATCTTCTAAATGATAGTGCCCACACTTGATCTTCTTAGTGAATAAAGAGAAGATTTGTGACTGAATTTAGTGAATGAATAAGTGTCTCTAAATGGCTGATGGATAGCCTTTATATAGATAGAGAAGGGGCACTTCATTTAGGGACTACACCCTTTCGTAAAGAAGGCGGTGAGAAGTTACCATTATGCCCATCATTTAATGGTACTTACACCTAATGGAATTCTACATATTTGGTCTATACTTTAACATTATTAAATGATTATAACATATGGAATTAAATAACACATATTATTAATCCATGTTCTAACAATCTCCCACTTGGATTAATATTAATATGTATCTTTTACTAAATAAATTCCTTAATCATTTATAACATGAATGACAACCCTTATGTGCACGTTTATTGTCATCCAACACAATCCCGTCCATTAGTCTTATAAGTATAGGGACTAAAGGGGCAAGCCGTTGTAATTGATTCGCAACTAAACCCACATTAATCACATATATATATCCAACTAAATGACATAGATTAAGTATAGATATGTAGCATGAAATATTAATGAATATATATGAAGAATGCATATATATATTCTCCAACTAGTCCTACTTAAACAAATGAGATCAATATAAATAAAAACAACATAAAGAAATAGAAAACAACACAAACTCCCACTGATTTAAGCATTATCAAAATTGTTTCACCCATATGAAGCGGTATGCTCGTGAAACATCAAAAGAGATTACGCTTTACAAAATGGATCCAATAACATGGAGTTTGATCCTATAAGTTGTATATCTATTTGTTCATTTTATACTTATTTCTCTTCAACAAGAGATATAACCATATGATATCTTTCGACATCTTTGCATCCACTAAAACATAATCGGAATACTTAATGATCTCAAAATGATCCGATTTTATAAACATAAGCATGTAGTTTAATGTTTTATAGGTACTTCATCATTCTTTTGGATGCGACTTAATGTTCTTCTTTCCGAATTACTTTGGTATTAACCAAGCATCCCAATAATAAATACAAGATTTGTACGAGTACAGACTTGCGCATACATTGAGCTTCCTACTGCCGGTGCATAAGGGATATTTTCCATATACTTGGATTAAAAATTAATTTTAGGACATTACTTTAAACTGAATTTATCTCCCTTAGAGACAGGGGTGTCATGTGGTTTACAGTTTTCCATGCTAAACCTTTGTAATACCTTCTCTATGTAGCTCTTTTGTGATAATCCTAAAATACCTCATGAATGATCACGATGAATTTGGATTCCCAATACAAAAGATGCTTTACCAAGATCTTTCATCTCAAATTTGTTTGAGAAATTTCTTAGTTTCTTTTAGAAGGTCCTTATCATTACTAGCAAGAAAAATATCATTCAAATCCACATATAAGACCAAAATAATAAATCTACTCCCACTGAACTTATGGTACACACAATCTTCACCAAGATTCATTTCAAAGCCAAATGAAAGAATAACTTGATTAAATTTTAAGTACCATTGACGAGATGCTTGCTTAAGCCCATAAATGGATTTCTTAAGTTTACAAACCAGTTGACTAGTTTGATCCGAATTAGTCACCATTTCTGTTTTCTTCATATAGATAGTTTCCTCAATGTTGCCATTGAGAAAAGCTGTCTTAACATCCATTTGATGAAGCTTAAGATCATAATGTGTCACTAATGCCATAATGATCATAAAAGATGTTTTAGAAGATAACAGAAAAAATGTTTCTTTATAATCAATGCCTTCCTTTTGAGTAAATCATTTAGTAACAAGACGTGCCTTATATCTTTCCATATTACCTTGTTAATCCCTTTTGGTTTTAAATATCAATTTATAACCAATAGGTTTTACACCTTCAGGTAATGGGACAAGATCCCAAATGTCATTGTCTTTCATTTATTTTAACTCCTCATTGATGGCATTGATCCACTTATGAGAATTAGGACTATTAATGGCTTCATGGAAGATGATTAGATCATCTCCCACTAAACCTAAGGTGTCCTAATTCTCCGCAAGATACATATCATAAATATCCGAAATAACACTTCTTCTTTCTCTAGTAGATCTCCTTAAGGGCACCGGTTCATCCTCATTTTGAGGTTGTTGAATTTCATTATGTCCAACATTTTCATGTTGTCCGTTATTTACGGGAGTCTCTATTTTGAATTGTATGTTCTTTGTTGAATTTCAGGTACAATTACTTGATTTTCAACAGGAACTAAAGTTTGAGGAATAAAGAGTGGTTCCTCTAACTCTTCAAATTCAAAATCATTACTATTTCTCCCACTAAATTCAACATCCTCAAGGAACCTAACATTGTCGAGCCTCGAAAAAAATGTTCTAGTTTTCGGGTCATAAAATTTTTATCCCCTAGATCTCTCAAGATACCCTACAAAATAGCTACTAACAATGTATTTAGGTCCAAGCTTTGCCCTCATTAGACCTTATAAGGTCTAGCATCCGCCGGACACCCCCATAAATGAAAATGATTTAAGGACGGTTTGCTTATTCGTCCATAACTCATAAGGGGTTTTGTCGATAGCTTTTGAAGGTGCTCTATTGAGAATATAAGTCGCGGTTTTTAATGCTTCGCCCATAATGAGTGAGGTAAAGAAGTACAAGAAAACATACTTCTTACCATATCCTTAAGGATTTATGTCTCTCCAATATACTATGCTAGGTTTACCCGACATGGTGTAGTGAGGGACAATCCTACACTCTTCAAAATAGCGAATATAAAGGACCCGGACGTTATTCACCCAATACGTTATACCGTCCGTAGTTTTCACTACCATGATCGGATTTAACGTTCTTAATAGTCTTTCTTATGCCTTAAAAGACTTGAAAACGACCAATGATTGAAACTTTACATGAAGAAAATAATGTATCCATAACGAGAGTAATCATTCATGAACGTAATGAAATATTGTTGACCATTCCGTGAAGGGTTAATGAATGGTCCACAAATGTCCATATGAATTAGTTCCAAGACGTTTGATACTCTCAAAATTCTATTTCCTTTAATGTTTGTAAATTTATTCTTTAAAACACTTTAATGCAAAAGTTTTATCCGGAGTATCAAGTTGTTTTTAGAATTCCCTCCGACATAAGCTTTATCAATTCTCCCTTTGGAGATATGACCCAAACGCCTATGCCATAGAATACAAGAATTTTCACTTGATAACTTTTGCTTAGTGCCTTTAGTTTTGGTTTCATTATTATGAGACTCATTAATAGTATTTACTGTTTGAAGTAAATAAAATTGTCATTGTTAAGATAAAGTACTAATACCGACAACCTCGAAATTGAAAATAAGATCACATTTATTATTACCAAATGAACAGGAATAACCTTCCCGATCTAATACCGTGATCGATATCAAATTCCGCCTAAATGACGGTACAATAAATGTATTATTTAATACAAAATAATAGCCAAAGACTTAACAAAAATCCCTATGCCTATAACTTCAACCGGATTTCCGCTTCCATATAGATGTATTTCTCATCTTCACCGGGAATTCGAAATTCGTGCAACCCCGCATACATGAACTAATGTGAGTTGTTGCACCAAATACAACCACTATGTATATTAAGGAATTGAAACCAAATTTGCCTTAGTACAAACAAGACCAAATGACATACCATCCTGTATTCGCCATTTGCGATATTTATGGTAGTCGTTCTTCATGCGAGTAAGGTCCTTGCAAAAGAAGCATTTCTTGACTTTATGATCCTTAAATGATCCCTTATGCTTCTTACTTGCAACCGCAATTTACTTCCCTCTTCTCTTAATCCCACGAGAAGAAGTAAATGCTGAGTGGGTGTAAGTGCTCCAATTTGAGCTTGTTAGAATTTTCGTTAGAAAATTAACGAAAGTTATAACATTTCTAACAATTCCTAACTATCCTAACATTTCTAACAAAGTGAGGGTAAAATGGGCATTGTTATTTAAGGTTAAACCTTAAAAAGAATCTTAAAAAGAAAAACAAAAGGAATAAAACCACAAATAGCAATGGCTGGAGACACAAAACTGGCTGTTAATTTGAAATTTCAAAAAGATTATTCCTCTTGTCCAAAGCCGAAGCCGCATTTAATGAACAAAGGCACGCCGAGGGGATCCATCCGCGCGGATATGTTTGTAATTTCCAGAGGGCTATAAATTGAGCCCTCCAAATACAAAAATAAGAGGAAGAACACATTTTGCACTCAACCTCTGGCGAAATATAGAGAGAAAACAAATGAGAATTCTTCAAGAATTGTCACCATTTTCTCTCCAATCTTTCCCAACTCATACTCATCCACTCACTCTCATATTAAAGCCCTAAACACTCATACACTCAAGCCAAACACTCAAGAACACAAGGAAGATTGGTAAACCCTCCTCTTCCTAACCCTAAATCTCATCCATGCATGCATCTTCAAACTACAAAATGTAGTTCTTTCATCTTCTTGCTCTAGATCTAAGAAGATCACCATGGAAGACCATCTCCATGGATGATCTTCTACAAAGATCAAAATTACTTTCAAGTTTTCTTACTTTCTTACAAAGAAAATTCATTTTCAAAACCCTAAAAACCATTTTCAAGCATAAAATCTCATTTTCAAAGGATAAAAATCCCCTTCCCAAGCAAATGAAATGCTTAGTCCAAATGTACCCCAAGGATGGTTTGGTATAGTTGATTCACCACTAAAATGTCTAGTGATCACTAACCAAAACCTAGGGAAATGGGGACAAGCATGGATGCAAAACCCCCTTTAAAATCATATTTTCTTTCTTGAGAAGTTGCTGTCCAGTAGCAATTTTCTCAGACCTCAGTCCATGGTCTTAATTTTTGGACACAGATGAACTTGGAATTTGGTGTTGACTTCAAAATACTTTTTGTAGTCAACATCCAGAGATTTCCAGACATATTTTTACTTTATTTTTTGGGTGAGTAAAACTCCTCTTTTCAAATTTTCTTTCAGAGGCTAGTTCATCAGCTTCTGGGAATCCAGATCTCATATCTGAGGTTTCCAGAAGGTTTTGACCCCTCAAATCTTCTCCAAAATGGAAAATTCCTTCGCACAAACTTTATTTAAGGTGTCTAGAACAACTTTCATTCTCTGAGTTTATCCAGATTATGAAGTTTTAAGACCCTTGAATCCATTTCAAAATCAAAGGTCCACTGCCTTTTCATTCTGGCAGAAATGGCTCTCAACTTCAAAAGGTCTTTTTGAGTACCAAATCTCAATCCAAAAATCTTCCAAAAATCATGGGATCAGTTTAAACTCTTAAAAAGATATCCCAACTTTTACTTTTCTGAGCTTCAACTTATTTTGGCCAAAACACACACACACACACACACACAAATGATTTTCAGCTTGGAAGACTCAGTTTCACGAGGCGCGTCGGGTGCACACTAACGTCCTTCCCGACGCGTAACATGACCTCCGAACCTAAATCTCTGATCTCGGGCTTTTTCAAAGTTTTGGCCCTCAAAATTAAAATGGCGTGGCGACTCCGTTCGTTGATTTTTTCAAACACAAAAATGGGAAAATTTTCGGATACACATCATCACAAAGTGGCGACTACTGGGAATATGAGCTTTTTTTTAAAAAAAAAATGGTATTTGGTATATTGGTGGAAACCACTAAATTTCTGCTATCGCCTCCTAACACGAGTCGGGGATAAATTGTGGTCTAACAATCCCACGTACCGGTCTCACCGTTTTAAACAAAAAAAGCTTTTGAGGGTCAAGCTTCCGTCCCGGCTTTGAAAATCATTTTTGCGTGTGTGTTGATTTTTGCAATCTTTGCTTTTCATGTTGTTTTGGCCGCCTCGGAGAAAGTCAAAATTTTGACTCGTCGGAATAATGTCCCTAACTGTCGGAATTTTCGTGCTTACGTGCTTATGTGCTCATAAAAAAAATCAAAAAAAAAAAAGGATTTTCAAAAAAAAAAGAAAATTTCCAAAAAAAAATCATGCATCATATATTTAAGACACATAAAAAATCTCTATTTTACTCGTAAAGAGAATATAGATCGCTTGCACACTACGCGCACGTGACCGTACACCGCACACTACGCCCTTAACCCGGGGAAATCCTTGTCGCGGTCCGTTTGGTCTTATTACGCCTCTCGGATGAGCACAGGACTACCCAAACATCCCATGGAGCCTCGTGTCGACTATGCACTTGTCCGTGACACACTTTGTCCGAGACCCGGTTGGTTTTTAGTCCGGGTCCGTGTCATGCCCCGTCCGTGTATAGACCTTTCCTTTTCAAGCCTTTGTCGGCATACCGACTCAATATCTTTCGGGTCCCTAATCGCCGAAGTTCTCGCCGGTTTTCCGCCGCAGACTTTGACCAAGATATTGACCGGCGCCTTGACTTCGGCTCGATCGGCACAAATTATACACTCGACTCCCAAAGCATTGACACCGAGTCATCAAGGATTAATGACTATTCCATGCCTAATTACGGCTTAACCGACGAAAAGTCAAGATCAATCGTGGACGCTTATCACCCAAATCATGCCGAATTTTTGTCGAGCCCTGGACATGATCTTGACTTTCGACGTCGCCTTTGTCCGTAATTTACATCGAATGCTCGTTAAGACTCGATTACCCGCCGACTTTAGGATCGTTTTTCTTTCGGTCGGTGGGACCCGCTTGCTCTATAGGACCCTCGCCCGGGCCGTCCACCCCGGGAGGTCGAAATACAGTGTGGAATACGAGGGCTTATAGACGTAGTGACGGGGCCCACCGATCCAGAATCGAGTAGTTTGCGAAAAGAAGAGCAATCTTTTCCAACCGATTAGGTTAATAAAACATGTTTTAAGTAAACGTGAACAAATAATCGCATAAGTTGTATGAGCCAAAAGCCCAAACACCTACCCCCTTCCATTCCTGCACATCCGAACCTTCGTGTCCTTTCCCCGCAGCCTCCGCACAAAGCTTGGTTTCTGCACCGGTCACCGCTTCGATCGGTTGGGAAGAGTCAAGCGCATCGTCGCCTTCACCGTTTGTTCCGACTCCGGGTTTCGTAATGTCCGCATCGCCCGGTAATGATGGGGGATAACGTTGCTCCGTCCTCCAAAATCCCTCGCATGCACTGCCAAGCATTGGATCCAAGCTTGGTAGAACAAATGAGACTTCGACATGAGGCTCAAATTGATGACCTACTGGGGTAGTCGCAAGTCATGGCTCGACTATCGCCCCAATTCCGATGGCACTTTTACCGCAAAGACAAAAGAGGGTTCTCCTCCTCTTCTTAATAGTCCCGATACATCAAGATGCTACCCCAAGATTCCTATGTTTCCACCGCCGGACTCCCGCCCGCCGACTTACAGGCAACCGGCCCCCAAACAAGCAGCCGTGGACGAAAGAGTTCGGTATACCGTCAGCTTGTCCCCTCTCAAAGTGATGATCCCACAAGTGTCGCCCGAGTGATGAAAATCGTGGAACAGCTTGAAGAAATATGGTCACCATCAAAGCCCCGGAAGAACGCTGCAACGTACAAGAAGCTTGGATTGAAGAGGCCACACGCCACTTCGGGACCTTAACAATATCCCAACCGACCGGGGCTACCCCGAAGGACAAACATGTGCCTGCTCCTCGGGACCTCAATATCTCTCATTATCCGGCGGAGTCCAATCACTCGCTACTGCACAAGCCCAGGAAGCAGCTAGATCCCCTCGACCTCGCCACTCAAAGTCATTCCAAAGATCACAACCGAGGTCCCAAATCCGCCACCACTCGTGGAACACATTTGGTGGGATATTTGTGACTGTCCCGACCGCCTTGAAAGGGATTATCAGATCGGATACACGAGGACCGTCCTCCTAAGAAAAAGAAAATTTCTCCCAAAGAAAATTGAAGGAGAGATTCAAGGCCGGTGATAACAGGCGTGGGAACGCTCGGGGAGCTATCTCTGGGACTCATTATTATGTACTCTACTCCGGTGCTTCTTCCCAAAGCAAAAAGGGGTAAAAGAGCGAGAAAAGCCTTGCGTCAACGACGAGTTGAGACTTTCGGATACTGGAGTCACTGCCGAACGTAAGTCCAACCCCCTCGAGGGTCGAAACAAGGTTCAGCTTTGTCCAGCTCCCGAATATACACCGATGAAGAAAACCGACGCTGGGCCCGGGCGCTCCCACTCAATCAACATGTTGACTAGAGATGGCAACCGCCACAAAAGGCATCAAGATAACCTGTGGGCTTCGGCAAAGACTCTACCTCGCAAGAAAAAGGCACGAAGTGACTGGCTTGATGACTCTCCATCCCGAGACAAGGACCAAATCTATATGGGAGTATGATCACCTTCTGCGATGAAGATTTGCCAAGAGATGTCTCCCAACACAATGAAGCTTTGTACATCACTATTCGGCTCAACACCATGTCACTCCCTGGGGTATTAGTGGACAATGGATCATCGGTAAATGTCCTTCCCTCGCATGATGAGGGCCTCCGCATAAATGAAAGGCGCGTAATCCCATCTACCCTGACCGTCAAAGCCTACGACGGTTCGTCTCGTCCCCATTCTCGGGACGGGACTGGAACTCAGTACGAAACCCAAATGGTGCCCGCAAAGTTCCATGTAATGGATATCCTCCGAGTTCACAGCCTCTACTAGGGCGCCTTGGTTGCATCACATGAAAGCCATAGCCTCCACTCTCCACCAATGCGTCAAATTCATCAACCGGCAGGAGACCTTGAAGTCATAAGGGGTGACGCTTCTCATAGGGAACGAAGCCGAAACAATAGCCAAGAACACCCACGCCAAACACCGGGCTACATCTTCAAGAGGCAAGTCTCGCCAAGATCCTTGGAATCCAAATGATGCCAACTATGTCGACACACTCAAGCGAGCAGACTCCGAAGAAGTTCGATTCATCAAATTTAATTGCTATTTCCAACACTTGGAGGCGTACCGGAAGGAAACGCTGAACACCGCCATGATACGAGGCACACAAGTCCCCGGTCCTCAATCACGGATTTGTCGCATTCCGCAAACCCATTCTTTGGCCTCGCCAGCGAGGAGATTTTCATGATAAAAGTAGGCAAACACCGGCGACTCGGCTCGAATCTATGAACGTCGTGTGGGACGTCCTCCTTGGCTGAACTACCTCGCCAAGCCTTTCCGCTCGAGTATGGGACATGAGATTTTTCTAGCGGACACCGAGACGCAATACATCCTTACATACGGATTGAGCGGTCGGATTGTGACGAAACAAATCCCGGGATTGAGGAAGATCCCTACATCCACATGCTCGGCTTCCGGACGCCAAACACAATTGATTCTCGGTTCGAGACAAAGAGATGATAGCAACGGCGAAGAGGGAGCACGAGACCATGCCTTTCCCGGGTTGTGAAGCCACCGCAACGATGCCGCTTAAAGAATTGGGAAACTCTCTCGGGCCCGTCCGCGACCAAAGAGGAAATGATCACCAAGCTTGGATTGGTCCCCGCCTTTCGTGTCAACCTTTGTAAAGTCCTCCGAGTCTCTCATTGTTGAGTTCGAGTCTCTCGAGTCGTCAGATGGCCTTACGCCCGAAGACTACGAGTGCGTAGCGAACGTTGTATTCCCCTTCGTCTTCAATGAAATGATGAACCTTTACGAGTATCCCTTAATTGCCACTTTAACTAATGATGAATTAACTAATAATCTAAAAACAGTTAATAACGATTCACTAGATGAAGAGGCGGACACATTAAATGAACAATATATCAAAGAAATCTTTAAGCGGGTTGTCCGAAAAGAGGAAAATCGAGCCCAGTAGCTGCCGAAGAAATTTTGACAAGTGTGAATGCAGGAGCTGCGGAAGAGCCTAAAAGAGAGCGTTGAGATTAGTAGTTTCTTGAAGGTGAAAGGGAGGCCCTAATCGAGTGCTAAAAGAATTTGTGGATGTGTTCGCATGGTCCTATAAAGATATGCCGGGCCTTGATCCTTCCATAGTAGAGCACCGAATACCGCTCGACCCGAGAAGTCGAAGCCGCAGCGAAGCTAAGAAGAATTAAGCCCGAATGGTCCTTACAAGTGAAAGAGGAAATAGAAAAGATGCTCGGAAGCGAGGTTTCATCGGGGTCATTGAATACCCAACATAGGTCATCCAACATAGTGACGGTGACCAAGGCCAACGGAAAAATCCGATCTTGCGTAGACTTCGGGGATCCGAACAAAGCCGGTCAAAAGACGATTTCCCCGCCAAACATCGACATTTTGGTAGATTCCACGGCCAACCATGAAGTCAAATCCTTCGTCGACGGTTTTGCTGCCACAACCAAATCAAAATGGCGAGAAGAAGATCAAGCCAAAGCGGCCTTCACAACCCCTTGGGGCACATGCTTGCTACACGGTCATGCCATTCGGACTAAAGAATCTTTGGGGCTACGTACCAAAGGGCGACCTGGCTACTGTTCCATGACATGATCCACAAAGAAATTGAGGTCTATGTGGATGACATGATAATACATTCCGGAGGATCGAGATGGCGGCACTTTGTTGATTTGAGAAAATTCTTCGGCCGCCTCCGAGACCACGGCATGAGGCCGAATCAAGCCAAGTGCACTTTCGGTGTAAGACGAGGCAAGGTACTAGGATATATGGTGACAAACGGGGAATCGAAGTAGATCCCCGAGAAAATCAAGGCGATAGTTGAAATGAAGCCACCACGGACAACCAGAAGTGAAATCCTTCATGGGAAGGCTGCAATACATAAGCCGCTTTGTAAATCAGTGACCTCGATCTGCGAGCCAATCTTCAAGTTGATGAAGAAGAATGCCTACACAGAATGGACCCCGAATGTCGGCTTGCCTTTGAGCAGATTAAGGCATACCTTGTGAATCCCCGATTCTCTTCCGCCCACCACATCGGCAAAGCCACTCTTGCTATATCTAAGCGTCACGGATACGGCAATTGGGGCTATGCTTTGGCTCAAGAGAAGAAAGATTCCAAAGTCGAAAACGCCATCTATTTCGTAGCGAAATCTCCAAGGAAGCGAACTCAATTACTCTGCTTGCGAGAAGACTTGCGCGAGGTTTAGTGCAGGTAGTGGGAAAGTTGAAACACTACATGCGGTCTCACCCGATACATCTTGTTTCAAGGATAGACCCCATCAAATATACGTTCGACAAGCCTTCCATCTCCATGAGATTGGCAAAATGGTCGTTCTTTTTGGCCGAATATGACATCACTTATGTTTCAAGGAAATCCGTAAAAGGACGCATAATGGCGTAACATGTCGGCCGATTTCCCAAGTGATGAGTCTCGAGGACACGAACCTCAATTTCCCGATGATGGAATCTTCGCCCTAGAAGGAGAAAATCAGCTGCAACTCTTCTTCGACGGAGCGTCAAACAAAAGGGGAACGGGATAGGAATGCTTACAGTCGATCCTACCGTCGAACACACCCCCATACAGCAAGGCCGAACTTCAAGTCACCAACAATGCTTGAATATGAAGCTTGCATAGCTGGGTTGGAAGCCGCCCTTGAAAGAAATATCAAGGAATTGGAGGTGTACGGTGACTACGCCCTCATCATCAATCGGGTCTCTAACAAATGGAAGACCGTGGATCCGGGTTTGCGTAAGTATCACGCTTACATGGAAGAACTAGTGGCTCAATTCAAAGAAATCGGCTTTCATTACACGCGAGAGACCGAAACGGGTTCGCGGATGCTGCGGCTACGCTAGCCTCTCTTGTCGAAATACTGAAGGAAAGTCTGTTAAACCATTCGAGTCGGGAGAAGAGAAAACCCCGCCTATTGCTTCGAAATTGAAGCGGAAGCCGAACCGATCAATGATCCACACAGTACACTCAGTTTACCGATGCACGAAGGATGGCGAGGCCTCTTTCAAAAATGAAGATGGGGAATATAAAGAAGGAATCAAAGCAAAAGTCTCTCGGCCACAGAGCGGCTCGCCTCCCATTATGTTCTTTTGGGAAATATGCTATACAAGAAGCGTTATCAAGGCCCCCTCTGCGATGTATCGGCAAACAAGAGGCTACCGAACTCATGAAAGAAATACATGGTGGTACTGCGGCCCTCACATGAATGCTCGAGCTCGATGCAAATCATGCGAGAATGGGGTACTTTTGGATCTCCATGGAAACCGATCGCATCCGGTTCGTCAAAGGCTGCGACAAATGTCGGCGATACTCAAATCTTAATCACTTGCCTCCTCACGAGTTATCTTGCATGACAACCCCTTGGCCTTTCGTCACTTGGGGAATTGATGTCATAGGCAAAATCACACCATCGGGCGATACGGCCACGAGTTCGTCTGGTAGCCGTGGATTATTTCACCAAGTGGGTTGAAGCAAAGTCCTACAAAATCCTCAATTCAAAGAAAGTTGCCCTCTTCATCAAAGAAAACATCATGTGCGGATACGGGTTGCCGGCCGAAATCATCTCGAGATAATGGATCCCACTTCGAAGGGGAATGTGAAAAATTGCTGGCGAGAATTCCGAATAACCCGTCACAAGTCATCTCCTACGGTGCCCCAAACCAACGGAGCCGTCGAGGCGGCAAACAAGACTCGGGAAAATATCATCCGGAAAATGGTGTCAAGGCGAGATTGGCGAGAAGTTACACTTGGCACTCTGGGGCTACGGAACATCGGTCGAGGAACGGCAAGCGGGAAACACCTTTTGCCCTCACATACGGAATGGAAGCCGTACTCCCAATCGAGCTGGAAATCCCCTCGCTCCGTATCTTGCTGGAAAGCCGGATCAACGAGGTCGAATGGCTCAGTCGCCATGATGAATTGGCCCTACTAGATGAACGCCGACCGAAGGCCATGGAACACATCCGAGCCTACCAAGGAAGAATGGCTAGAGCCTTCGACAAGAAAGTAAAGCATCGGGAGATCCGAAAAGGTGATCTCGTTTTAAAAGAAAAGCCCCGGTCCGTATCAATCCTCTCGGTAAATGGGAGCTGTATGGGTCGGGCCATATGTCGTCCGAAGATCTTCTCCGGAGGAGCCATGCAACTTGCGGACCTCGACGGGAATCCTTTGTACACCCGGTGAATGGTGACAAGGCATGCGCGAGATACTACGCGTAAAAAAAAAAAACAACAAAAAAAAAACAAAAAAAAGAGTGCTAAAGAGTAATACCCAACTAGGTTAGAAACCCGAAAATGGCGGCCTAGGTAAAAAACGAGGTTGCACCAAAAAAAAACAAAAAAAAAAAAAAAAACAAAAAAAAAAAAAAAAAAAACAAAAAAAAAACAAAAAAAAAAAAAAAAAAAGAGTGCTAAAAGAGTAATACCCAACTAGGTTAGAAACCCGAAAAGGGCGGCCTAGGTAAAAAACGAGGTTGCACCAAAAAAAAAAAAAAAAAAAAAAAAACAAAAAAAAAAAAAAAAAAAAAGAGTTCACCGGGTTGAACTACGAAGACTGAGCTCCTCAAAATGAGGAACGTAGGCGGCGGAAACGGTTCGGTCTAAAACACAAATAAAAGTCATACTTTGGCATCAATACAATTGATCGAGACCATGAAAGCGTCTCGAAAAACTCTAAAGCAATTCAAATATTCATTACAAGTTAAAATCTCTTTGATGAGTCTAAGCCCGATTCATTCCTACAACTAGCAACTGCTAAAGGAAAACTAAGATACATAATCAAATTAATGTGTACGCCATGACAAGAAAGGGATACTCGGAAACCTCGTAGTCACTCCAAGCCACTCGTACTTGGCCTCTCCCTCTTCTTCCCCCTTCGAGTCTTCTTTTTCGAACGGGAAAAATGTCGGTGTTCCTCCTACCAAGCTACGAGTATAGGGACGGGGTCTATCAAACCAGCCTCTGTCGGGGCCTTAGTAGCCCTAGCGTCATCTCTCATCTCCTGTAACCTAGGCGGTAGCATAGGAGCCCTCCTCTCCTGTCTCTTGACGTAAGCCTCATAATCGATCACGGCGTCTCCGCTCTGTCATGAGGGTTGGCCCTCGCCTCGGCCCTCCTCCTCTCGAAGCGATCGGGACCTCCGCACCCACAATGGCCTCACGCCGTCTCAAAATAGCCACTGAGTCTCTCCCGGATGCCTCTCATACCAATCCAGGTACCAAGTGGTCGGGAACACCGGTCTCGGACGCACGAGAATGACCCGAGGAGGAAAGGCATCATACCTCCATGCTCGGGAAAGAAATGGAAACACCGAGGGATCATCCATGGAAACGGGAGCCACCACCCCGGTGGCTATATCATCAAAACCCTCCAAAGGAACCTGCTCCAAGCCAAACTGCCTCGGGACCCGAGCCGGAATGTAGAAACCGGACCGAGAAAGCCCGGAAAGCATAACCACATGGGACCCGATCTGAAGCACTCTGCGAGTCTCCACCCGCCAATGAGGCACCAACCATCGATATCTTCGGTCACGGGCGACCCGCCATCCAACGCGCCCACGAGCCACGATCATCAAAATCTACATCGACACCTCTCTGGCAAAAGTCCAAGGCACGATCATATCGAGGTTTCCGAAGAACCCCCAAACGCTCCATCGGCCCACGGGGTCGAGAGGAACGGGCTGCCCCGTGCATATACCGCCGTCCGGTAGCTAATTATCGAGAGCATGAAAAGTCTCCCCCGAGAATCAAAGGAACGACATCTACGCCGGGCGACGGTGAACGACAACATCCAGCAAAGACCGATGGCAAGATCCCGAAAGGAATAGACCATGAACAGGGTGCCAAACATACAAAGTGCAAAGGCATCCCAATAGGCATCATCCACCAAACCTAAGCCCCTAAATCTGTCGGGAAGACCGGAAATATCGAAATGATCAGGGCCGCGGATCATACCTTGCGCTTCCTCCGGGGAAAGATGAAGGAGGACACACAATCTGTCGGCAAAGAAGCCCCTCCGGGCAAAGGAACCGCTATCTCTTCCACCTCCGGACCTCCAAGCAAGGCCCGAAATTCTTCGACAGTCGGAACAATCTCGTTGAAAGAAAGGCAAAAGACATGCCTTCTAGTGTCCCAAAATGATGAAGAAGCTCTCAAGAGGTCGTAGTCCGGAACCAATTCCTTGAGAGACCATAAGCACCTCACCTTGCACCTTTCTTCAAAGAAAGGACCTCCCCTCATGCATAATCTCCAGGACCAATCCTTGAACTTGTTGAAGAATGACATTTGGGATTCTTGGGACAATTTTGATGGAGCTTTTCTAAAGTTTTCCATGGTTTTTCTCTCTTTCTCCCGAAAATGGGTTTGTTTGAATTTGGAGGTTGAAGAGGATATTTGAATTTGAAATAAAGCAAGACCAGTGCTGAACCAAAATTAAAGAACAATGTCGAAGCCGTCCCCTATCCGCGCGGACATGATTATCCATCGAAAAAAAGTTTGCAACGAGTCCAAGGTTTGCTACATCAAAAGAGGAATATTCCGTCCCGGTTGCTCGAAACCTGTGCAAAAAAAAATCTCCCCAAACCAGTCCATATACCAAACACCATTGCAAAAAAAAAAAACCAAGGCTCATGCAACACAGCATTCATACTGCATTGCAAACATCAATAAAATCCTAAATTATTACATTCCAAAAAAAAAGAGTGTGCATAAAAAAAAAAAACAAACAAACATAAATAAAATCCTAAATTATTACATCAAAAAAAAAAAAATGTGCATAAGCTGTACAAATCTAAATCTCAATCTCAAATCTCAAAAAAAAAAAAATCAATCGGAGTCTCCAGCGCGATGTCTCCCCGGCCCCTCTTGCGACTCGGGCCCGCCTCCTCGGGAGCCACGAAAATCTCGGGCTCGAGAATCGTCCTCGTCTCCGAGAAGAGGCTCATCGGGACCAACCGGCACGCTACGATAGGGCAAGCCGAGATCTGCGAAAAATCGTACCCGAAGGTGAAGGCGTCGGACTCACGCACGTACGAAGACGACCCGCCATGTCGCCATACGTGTCCACTGCCCGTGTGGATCCCCGAGAATGACGTGATCCGAAGGCAACACCGCGCGGGGATCAAGGAGAGGAGACAAAGGAGTCTACGAAGAAGTCTCCGAGCGAATAGGGGAAGCCTCCGTCGACGAGGCGCCGGCGGGTGGTCGCCTCGCTCTAGCACGAGGAGCCCCGCAAGCGACCATCCGCCTGATGAATCTCTTGGCCCCGATCACTTGCTTCGTCAGCTTCTCGACGACCACCTCCGAAAACTGCACAAAAGCAAAAGCATAAAAAAAAAGTGATGCTAAAGATGATGAAACAAAAGAAAGAAAAAAAAAAGGTGAAGCCATACCTTCATACTCCTGGGACAAGGCCGGAAAGCTCGTGGAAGTCGCTCGGGTGAGGGATCTGCACCCTCAATCGGACCCCATCCTGGATATAGGAAAAATCCGTCCGAGGGTACCGCGGGATCCCAAGCCCTCCCTATCCGAACACGAGGCATTCTCGGCCTCCTCAAGACGAATGTCGCATACGGCTCAATCGCCACGAAGTCCGAGAAGTCTTGGCCTGCTCGGTAATCATCCCAGTCACGGACCGATCGCTCGGAGTGCATCATATCGGCGGGAGGCTCCACCGGTGTCCTCAGGCGAGTTCACGCCATGCCGGCGCGTCACCCTCTCTCCCGAGATAATAGGCATCGCAGTCGGACCCTCAAAATCCTCCCATTTGCACTTGTCCGGATCTCGGCGCCCGCCCAGTGCACTACCTCAGCGATCCCGGGGGAAGAATATCATCCCCTCATCTGTCTCGGCCTCCGTCAAAGGAAGGCAATCCCGCGTACCTGAGAGTCGTACGCCCCCTGGAGCTTATCTTCTCCGGGCATGCTTGGACCAAGGCGCATGGCGGATACGCCCAACGTACTCCGCCGGTGTCGCCACACCGTGACGTGGAAAAACTCCAACGCCCATACCTGCGAAAGGTAAAAATCCAATTAATCCGAAGTGCAAAAAGAAAAGTGCGTGCTCAAAAAAAAAAAAAAAAAAAAGAGGGAAAGCAAAAAGAGAGCTTATACCTCCAAGGCAAACTCAAAGCAAGGTACAAGGAGCTCATGACCTTAGAATTTGTACCTATCAAGAGCAAAATAAAGCTGCCGGCCAGGCCTCTCCCCACGAGACATCTCAGGCCGATCTCCATATCCTCCAAGGACCTCAACAAGGCAAAGACTGCCGTCCCCTCGGTATGTCCAAAGAGCGTGCTCGAGAAAGCAAACCACAAGAAGGCCACGGCAATCGATCGGCGCCTATCCTCTCCTCCCCGGCCTCATAACTCGCTATGGTCTCCACAATCTTGCCGTAGACCACGGCATACTCCATCCCCATCCCCTTTTTGGGAATAGGGAAAATCCCGAAGAGCACAGCTAGATCAGGCATCGGCGTAGCCATCTCGCCACTCAATCTTGCGTCCATTAAAGGACAGAGCCCGTGATCGCGAGCGTAGTCGGAGGGCGTAACCGTAGCCTCGCCCGGAAGAAGTGGAAGGTGTGGGTCGCGTCCCACCAATGCTGCGCCAGAGCAAACATCAAGCCCTTGCTCTTAGGGAACTTGACCAGTCCCCTCAAGCACTCGATAAACTCCCAAAGCCCCGTCTCAACAACGATCTGTCTCGGACTCGGCAAAGCTCCTCGGCCCGCATTCGGAAGTCGGTCCCACAAGTCAATCACGGACTCCACCGATCCTCGAGTTTTCATTTTGTTCAGCTGCTCCGTCACAAAACGGTGTCCGCCCTGTAAAAAAAAAGAGAGAGAAAATGTCAAAAAAAAAAAAAAGCATACACATGCATTAAAAAAAAAAAAAAATTCGACAGCATAACAGCATACAATGAGCATAGCCCCATTTTTTCTCGCATGAAAGAAAACAGTTTTCAGCAAGTCCCAATGCATTCATCAAAAAAAATAATAATAATAAAAAAAATGCATTCCTACGGAAGTAAAAACTCCGTCCCATTTTCATAAAATAACATGCATCATCTCAAAAAAAAATTTTTTTGCATACATGCATATCATCCATCTTACATGCAACGGGAGGAAAAATCTGTCCCACTTTTCAAAAAAATAAATAAATATATATATCCTAAACACACATACATCTCATATTGACAAAATGCCCATTCTTTCAAAACGAAATACATGCATTGCATCATTCATCAATATCAATATTCAATTTCAAAAAAAAAAATCATCATCAACATATCAATATTCAATTTCAAAGAAAAAAAAATCATCATCAACATGCAAAGCATCAAAATCAAAATTCAAAGCCAAGAATATCAATCATTCGAATTTTCAAAAAAAAAAATTTTAAAAATCACCCAAAATTCAAATTTCAAACAAGAAATCAACAAAGGGATCAAAGGGTTTCAAAGTATACAGTTCGGAGATTCGAATCCGAAGCCCAATGTTGCCAAGCATCGGGGTAATGCTCCTCCACAACCGATTGCGAATGATTGTAATGCCTCCTCATTCGGACGAGCTCCAATCGCCTCTCCGCTACCGGGCCACGTCCTTGGCCTTGAAAAGCGCCTTCCCCGTGTTCCATTGCTCAAAATCGAAGAAATCGGAGAATTTTTGAAGCTTCTAAGGCCAACAATGGCGGATTTACGATTTCTCTCTCCTCGCTCTCCTAATTTTTGAAAAACCGAATGGGGAAGAGGAAGGGCGTTGGCCCTAATTAATACCCCGACTTTCCATTCCTCTCCGCGCGGACAGATTGTAAGGGTCAAAATGACCCTTTTGCCCTTTAAAATTTCAGTCCTGCAATTCACTAAATTTCCGTTAGACAGAGTTAACCAAAGTTAACCAAAGTCCCCTTGTCAAGAAAATTACCCCTAAGAAGAAACGTAAGACCGAGTGCCCCGAGAAAGATAACGGATCCCGTATCTTTCATCAAAATCACCCCGCGAGCCAAACGTAAGACCGAGTGCCCCGAGAAAGATAACGAGATCCCGTATCTTTCATCAAAATCACCCCGGGCAAAGAAACGTAAGACCGAGCGCCCCGAGAAAGATAACGAGATCCCGTATCTTTCATCAAAATCTTCCCCGGCAGTCAAACGTAAGACCGAGTGCCCCGAGAAAGATAACGAGATCCCGTATCTTTCATCAAAATCTTCCCTACAGCCAAACGTAAGACCGAGTGCCCCGAGAAAGATAACGAGATCCCGTATCTTTCATCAAAATTACCCCGACACCAAACGTAAGACCGAGTGCCCCGAGAAAGATAACGAGATCCCGTATCTTTCATCAAAATTACCCCAGTCAAACGTAAGACTGAGTGCCCCGAGAAAGATAACGAGATCCCGTATCTTTCATCAAAATTACCCTCGGCAGTCAAACGTAAGACCGAGTGCCCCGAGAAAGATAACGAGATCACGTATCTTTCATCAAAATTATCCCCGGCAGTCAAACGTAAGACCGACTCTCCCCGAGAAAGATAACGAGATCCCGTATCTTTCATCAAAATCATCCAACGGCAGTCAAACGTAAGACCGAGTTCCCCGAGAAAGATAACGAGATCCCGTATCTTTCCTCAAAATCACCCAACTAGCCAAACGTAAGACCGATTTCCTGCACAAATACGTCCGATTTTCCTCAAAGAAAGGCTAACGAAATCCCCAAAGAAAGTTAACGGAATCCCAAAAGCCAACGGAATCTCGAGTAGTACTCGAACTACGAAAGGGCTTGATTCCCACTAGGGATACGTAGGTAGCCTATCATTAGGTCCAGCCCCTCGACCAAAACGGTCACCCTATCCTTCGGCAGCAGACAAAGTCCACCGAAAGGCCATTTCAAATTAAGGACCGAGGCACCTAAAACGCCATCATCATCAAGGTTCGAGGCACCTAAAAAGCCATCATCTTCAAGGTTCGAGGCACCTAAAACGCCATCTCCAAGGTTCGAGGCACCTAAAACGCCATCTCCAAGGTCCGAGGCACCTAAAACGCCATCTCCAAGGTTTGAGGCACCTAAGACGCTATCACTAGAAAAACGATAAATCACAAAAATCCCCAAGAAAGCGGATACCCGTCGACCGAAAATGGTCATTCCTATCCTCACAGAGCGGATAGCCATCGACCGAAAATGGTCATCTCTTATCCCCACAGAGCGGATAGCCATCGACCGAAAATGGTCATCTCTTATCCCCAAGCAGAAGTTTCTTTCCAAAGAACCGACCGCAGTAACTCGCTCATCGGGTTCGAGGCACCTAAAACGCCATCATCTCCGTGGTCAAAGACCCGAACTACGACCGGCTTGATTCCCACCCGGGATACGTAGGTAGCCTATCGCTAGGTTCGCCCACCCGATCACTCGATCATCCCCGCCAAATATGGAGCCTTACTCTTATCGACGACCCCGCTTCCTTCGAAAGCGCCGTCGCCGAGGGGCTACTGTAAGTGCTCCAATTTGAGCTTGTTAGAATTTTCGTTAGAAAATTAACGAAAGTTATAACATTTCTAACAATTCCTAACTATCCTAACATTTCTAACAAAGTGAGGGTAAAATGGGCATTGTTATTTAAGGTTAAACCTTAAAAAGAATCTTAAAAAGAAAAACAAAAGGAATAAAACCACAAATAGCAATGGCTGGAGACACAAAACCGGTCGTTAATTTGAAATTTCAAAAAGATTATTCCTCTTGTCCAAAGCCGAAGCCGCATTTAATGAACAAAGTGCACGCTGAGGGGATCCATCCGCGCGGATATGTTTGTAATTTCCAGAGGGCTATAAATTGAGCCCTCCAGTCACAAAAATAAGAGGAAGAACACATTTTGCATCAAACCTCTGGCGAAATATAGAGAGAAAACAGTGAGAATTCTTCAAGAATTGTCACCATTTTCTCTCCAATCTTTCCCAACTCATACTCATCCACTCACTCTCATATTAAAGCCCTAAACACTCATACACTCAAGCCAAACACTCAAGAACACAAGGAAGATTGGTAAACCCTCCTCTTCCTAACCCTAAATCTCATCCATGCATGCATCTTCAAACTACAAAATGTAGTTCTTTCATCTTCTTGCTCTAGATCTAAGAAGATCACCATGGAAGACCATCTCCATGGATGATCTTCTACAAAGATCAAAATTACTTTCAAGTTTTCTTACTTTCTTGCAAAGAAAATTCATTTTCAAAACCCTAAAAACCATTTTCAAGCATAAAATCTCATTTTCAAAGGATAAAAATCCCCTTCCCAAGCAAAATGAAATGCTTAGTCCTAATGTAAGGATGGTTTGGTATAGTTGATTCACTACTAAAATGTCTAGTGATCACTAACCAAAAACCTAGGGAAATGGGGACAAGCATGGATGCAAAACCCCCTTTAAAATCATATTTTCTTTCTTGAGAAGTTGCTGTCCAGTAGCAATTTTCTCAGACCTCAGTCCATGGTCTTAATTTTTGGACACAGATGAACTTGGAATTTGGTGTTGACTTCAAAATACTTTTTGTATTCAACATCCAGAGCTTTCCAGACATATTTTTACTTTATTTTTTGGGTGAGTAAAACTCCTCTTTTCAAATTTTCTTTCAGAGGCTAGTTCATCAGCTTCTGGGAATCCAGATCTCATATCTGAGGTTTCCAGAAGGTTTTGACCCCTCAAATCTTCTCCAAAATGGAAAATTCCTTCGCACAAACTTTATTTAAGGTTTCTAGAACAACTTTCATTCTCTGAGTTTATCCAGATTATGAAGTTTTAAGACCCTTGAATCCATTTCAAAATCAAAGGTCCACTGCCTTTTTCATTCTGGCAGAAATGGCTCTCAACTTCAAAAGGTCTTTTGAGTACCAAATCTCAATCCAAAAATCTTCCAAAAAATCATGGGATCAGTTTAAAGTCTTAAAAAGATATCCCAACTTTTACTTTTCTGAGCTTCAACTTATTTTGGCCAAAACACACACACACACACACACAAATGATTTTCAGCTTGGAAGACTCGTTTTACGAGGCGCGTCGGGTGCACACTAACGTCTTTCCCGACGCGTAACATGACCTCCGAACCTAAATCTCTGATCTCGGGCTTTTTTCAAAGTTTTGGCCCTCAAAATTAAAATGGCGTGGCGACTCCGTTTTCGTTGATTTTTTCAAACACAAAAATGGGAAAATTTTCGGATACACATCATCACAGTGGGTACTTTCTAATTTGAGATATTTCATCCTATCTTCCTCTAATGTCATATGTGAAAGTAATCCATTAATATTCCACTTTTTCTTTTGACATTTATAGGTCACTTCAAAAGGACCAAATTGAGGAGGAAGATAGATCAAAACTAAGTGCACGAGCAAATCTTCCGAAATCTCTAACTTAAGTGCCTTTAGTTTGATCGAAAGATGAAATAATTCAATAATGTACTCCCTAAAATTTTCTTCACCCTTGTATCGAATGGAAACAAGTTTCCACAAGAATTCAAGAAAAATCTCAGCATTTTCGATCTCAGAGACATTGTCCAAAAATGTCTCTGAAACTGCATTTTTCATGATCATTAGACTCACGCGGTTGGACCGTTCCCATTGCTCAACATTTTTCCGTTCTATAACGGTATTTCCTTTAGAGAGAGCAGCGGGAATTGATTCCCCAAATGCGTGATCGATGTCCATATTGCCTAATATCATCGTTATATTATTTTTCCAAGTTTTAAGTTTAGTCCCAGTAAGCAAAGGTGCATCATTTATAGCAGTAGTTACGGATGAAGCATTAATCAAATCTGAAGGAGAAGAACAAGAATGAAACAAAACATATATAAGAAACTACATAACGATTAATTATATCAAATGAATTCCATCAAAATAAAAGATAATCAACATGACATCAAGACTAATCTTTGGATTGCGAATTGACTCACAATTTGATTTATCTTAAGGTAAACAAATAGCTTAAACAACACACTTTAAATACTTGCCTTCCTTTGGGCCGGATCAAGTATAAAAAGTGTCCTAAAGTTTAAGGTACTTGTTCCCCGGCAATAAAGAATATAAACAATTCACTTTAAACACCCGCCTTCCTTTGGGATGGTTCTGGCATTTAAAATGACCAAAAGTTTAGTTCAATTATTACCCCATGAATGTAAATACTTAGTCAACAACAAGGTCTCCTTTGGGAAACAAGCATGTTATCACATATCAATATTTACATTCATCTTTTAACAAGTTTGAATTTAATCAACAAGGTCTCCTTTGGGAAACAAGCATGTTAATTATGTCCAAAATGTTAAGGATATAATTAATCGGAAATAAAAGGCCTTAAGGTTATTTCTGAAAATTTAAAGGGTAAATAAATAAGTGAAATTTATCATTAAAAGATAGTATCCTTTTGTTCTACCCGTCCATTCTTAAAGTTCGATAACTCTAAGAACCGCCGAAGCGCGACTGGTGTCCAGATACTAAAATTTACTAACAAATTATCATAAAAGACCAAAAGGGTATGAATGACCAAAAAAATTGCAGTTCTATAAACATTGAAGCTTCTGCACACATGGGCGGCCGCGCAGGTCAAGGTGGGCGACTGCCCAAGCTTCAATTCCACAAATTTTAAAGTCGCTGTACACATGGGCGACCGCCCAGGTCAAGATGGGCGACCGCCCAAGCTGCATTTCACAGGCATTGAAGTTGCTGTACACATGGGCGACCGCCCAGATCAAGATGGGCGACCGCCCATGTGCCCAGTGCTGACATTTGACGAAAAGTCACCATTTTTAACACCCTTTTATGAATAGTTTTGAACCCTTTTATGAACAGTTTTAAACCAAATAGAGAGAGTCATACCATACCGCGGGGGGCTACGCCCCCCGCACCCCCCTTTGTGGTCCGATACCAGTCTAGACGTCGGCTAGGCCGGAGGGCGCCGGGCCCTTTGCCAGGACAATGAGACATAACATCCAATACCCTTTAGACTATCAATTCTTAACTTAATGGTGAATGATTATTCAACTAAAGCAAGTAGATCCTTATACTCACATCACATTTTTAAATGTGTGGCTATACATTTGAACAAACTCACAACGCATCAAATGATGGTGGCTATGTCCAAAATAGGATAATCTTACATTAAGAATTGAAAGCCTTGTGTAAACCAAAATCAGAAATAGAATGAAGTTTATGAATATAATACTCTTAGACAAGATGAGTATCATGAACAAGAACAAAAACTAAATGAAATCATACAAGAATTAAAGCATAAGGCTTTATAAGAATTTCAAACTCAATCTAGTATATGAGTAGGCTCTGATACCAATTGTTGGAACAAAAACGATCCATTAACCATAAACCGACTCACAACTAGATTAAGAAGAGAAGGAGATGAAGAAGAAGAAGACGGAAGTGTGTACCTTGTGATTCCATGATTGTTCTTAGTTTTGTTCTTGAGTAGAAGAAGGAAGTAGGGAGATAGTACTTCGAAGTAGGGAAGAGTAGATCTTCTAAATGATAGTGCCCACACTTGATCTTCTTAGTGAATAAAGAGAAGATTTGTGACTGAATTTAGTGAATGAATAAGTGTCTCTAAATGGCTGATGGATAGCCTTTATATAGATAGAGAAGGGGCACTTCATTTAGGGACTACACCCTTTCGTAAAGAAGACGGTGAGAAGTTACCATTATGCCCATCATTTAATGGTACTTACACCTAATGGAATTCTACATATTTGGTCTATACTTTAACATTATTAAATGATTATAACATATGGAATTAAATAACACATATTATTAATCCATGTTCTAACAGCATCTTGCTGCCCCCCAGTCGCCCTGCCCCCAGTCGCGGAGGTTACTGAGGTTACCTGACCGGAAGTTGGATTGACCATTTTGATGTTCTAAACAAATCTAAAAAACCAAATTTCCCACAGACGGCGCCAAATTGTTTTGGTCAGATTTCGACAAGTGATTGTAAATAACCAAATATTTCAAGGAAAGAATTGGGTGCAATGGAATATAGATTTGTGTGTGTAATCAAAATGAAAATGACAAAGGATTTTGACGAGGAAAGCCCTTGAACAAATTGTTCGCCCAGGCAAGATAAAACCTCGGGAGGTTTTGGAAGACCTACCTTGACCAAAAAGTTTACTAAGATTCGTAGGTAGCTTACAAAAATAATGAGCATATGCGAGGGAGAGTGAGACTCGTGAAGACCGTCTGTGAATTACATGTGCTGATCTCCCTTTTATACCTCTACAAAGGCTAAATAAAAGATAAGATCAATCCACTAAGATTTCGGTAAGGTTGTTGTTTGTTGAGAGAAACTCGGCGGTTGGTGGAGAGTCGTGGTTGAACCGGTATGCGCATATGGCTCCTAAAAATAGCAACCGCAAAAAAGCTTGCTCCCCAAGTTGGTCCGGCTTCAAGATGTTGATGAAGACGTCGAGCCAAGATGTCGGTCCAAGATGTGAACTCAACATGTAAAGTCAACATGTAAAAAGTCAACTTGTGGACCAAGTTGTAGACCAAGTTCTGGAGGTCAAGTTGTAGAGGTCAAGTTGTGGAGATCGTGACGCTGGCGGCGGTTTCGGCTACGTTGGCACTGCTTAAGACAGCCAACCATATACATATAGTGAAAAATCCGTCCCCAACAATTTTAAAAATACGTTATTTCAAATTACTTGGATAAATGCATTTTTCCCGAGACTAACTCACAAATAAATGTAACTCACAAATAAATGTACAAGAAATTGTGAGTTTTTTTTCTTTTTAAAGAAGAAGAAAATGTGAGTTAAATCTATAAATTTTCAACGATCATCAATTGGCCAAATAACAATTTGCCAGATTAGTGGCTTAGAAAACTGGCATGGTGAATATAACATTTTTTATCAAGGGGAAAAAGCAAAGAAAGAAAAAGAAAAAAAATAAGTAGAGAGAAATACAATGTTGATAGCAGTATCTTTTTAGTTCATCTGACAGATTTCATTATTTAATTTACTTTTATTTAATTTAAGCAAAAGAAATCATAAAAAAGCTACTAGTTCCGTTTCAAAATAAATGTAGGAAAACAAATTATTATGACTTTTTCAAAATTTGTGTTTATTATTGATGAACCTCTGAATATATATCAGATACAAGAAGAGTCCTAATCTGAAAAAGAAAAACCAAAATAAAAGGAAAAGAAATAAGGAAACAGACGAAAATTGGAAACTAAATCTCGTCAGATTTTGATCCTGGGTGGGGGCAGTCGCCCACTGGGACCTGGGCGGTCGCCCACTTGTACAGAAGGTTCAGCGTCGTTGGGTTTTGCTCTTGGGCGGTCGCCCACTTGTACAGAAGGATTAACGTTGCTTGAAACTGGTGCTGGGCGATCGCCCATCAGACCTGGGCGGTCGCCCACTTGTGCAGGAACTTTAGCGTCATCTTCACACCCTCCCTCAAATTGAGCATGGGGATTAAGAATGCCCAACTTGCTGACCAGTAAATCAAAATGTTGTTTTTCAAGAGCTTTAGTAAAAATATCTGCCAGCTGAGTTTTAGTAGGAACATAGGAAGGAGAAATAAGGCCCTCTGAAATGGCGTCACGAACAAAGTGGCAGTCAATTTCAATATGCTTTGTCAGTTCATGAAATACGGGGTTCTTAGCAATATCAAGAGCCGGCTGACTATCGCAGAAGATGTTGATTGCCTTCGGATGATGTACACCAAGGCTCAATAGTAATCCCTTCAACCATTTCAATTCTCAGGTAAGGGCCGCCATAGAACTGTATTCGGCCTCGGCAGACGAACGAGACACAGTGGCTTGTTTCTTCGTCTTCCAAGATATAGGAGAATGACCAAGAAACACAAGCCATCCAGAAAGAGATCGTCGAGTAATAGGGCAAGCGGCCCAATCTGAATCACACCATCCTTGTAGCGTGAGCTCACTATCAGCACGAAGAAGAATACCCTGACCAGGTGTGCTTTTGAGATAACAAACAACTCGCAATGCTGCATCCCAATGATCCTTGCGAGGTTCCTTCATAAATTGGGACAAAATATGAACCGAATATGCCAAGTCTGGACGGGTGACTGCTAAGTAAATAAGACGACCAACCAAGCGTCTATAACGTTCTGGATCATCCAGAAGATCACCAGTGGCAAGATCGAGTTTATGATTCGGTTCAATAGGAAAGCCAGATGGCTTTGCTCCCAATAGCCCAACCTCGGATATAATGTCCAAAGTATACTTGCGTTGGCACAGAAACAGGCCAGAGGGGCTACGAGCAACTTCAATGCCCAAGAAATACTTCAAGGAGCCAAGGTCCTTCATCTTGAAACATTCACTTAGATACTTTTTGGAATACTGTAAGGCAGCGGAATCGTTCCCAGCTATAATAAGATTGTCAACATACACAAGAATATTCATATGAATCGTACCTTTTGTGAATGTGAACAAGGAATAATCAGAATAAGACTGCAAGAACCCATAGTGTTTCAAGGAAGCCACCAGCTTAGCGAACCAACAACGCGGGGCCTGTTTCAGGCCATAAAGGGATTTGCGAAGGCGATACACCATATTAGGTTGATTGGAATGAAAACCCGGAGGAGGTTTCATGTAGAGCTCTTCTTGAAGATCAACATGCAGGAAAGCGTCATGCACATCCATTTGATGCAGTTTCCAATTCTTTGAGGCATCAATGGCAAGAAAGGCTCGAACGGTGACCATCTTGGCCACATGAGCAAAAGTTTCCGTGTAATCAATCCCTTCTTTCTGATGATTACCAAGAACCACCAATCGAGATTTGAGTCGTTCAACCGTACCATCAGACTTATACTTAATTCGATAGACCCACTGGCTACCAAGAGCACGCTTACCATGCGGTAGAGGAACCATAGTCCATGTGCCATTATCTTCCAAGGCACGAATTTCAGCCTGCATAGATTCCTTCCATCCATCTTGTGACATTGCCTCACGAAAAGTCCTAGGCTCTTTAGCCAAGGTAATAGCTTCAAGGAAGTTACGATATTTCACAGAAAAACTGTCATAATATATATAGTGAGCTATAGGATAAGGAGTACCTGAGGAGCCGACTGGAGTGGAGTGTTCGGGGGATGGATTAGCAGAAGTGACGGTAGCAGCAATGTAGTCCCGAAGAAGAACAGAGGGTACTTTCATACGCATGCCCCTCCCTAAAGCATCTTGCTCAGAAGGAGAGGTGTCTGTCGTAGAAGCAGGTGAGACCTCTGTAGGAGTAATATCTGCAGAAACTGTAGTCACGGGATCATGTACGTCTGCAGGAGCTACTGTCAAAGGTTCTGAAACAACATCTGCCATGTCCGGATAATCAAGAAAGGCGAAATCAGCCTCTTCGTTAATAATCTCCACAGAATTCGGGGAATGAGGCACTGACGACAAATCACTGTAAGAAAAATTGTTCTCAAAGAACTTCACATCCCGGGAGACAAAAAATTTCTTTGTCTCTAGATCGAACAACTTCCACCCCTTTTTGTCTAGAAGGTAGCCCACAAATATACATTTTCGGCTACGACTACGACTGGCAAACTTATCTCCCTTCGCTTTCTGATTATGAGCATAACACAAGGAACCAAAAATCCGAAGAGAGTTAAAGAAAGGTAATTTTTCGAACAAAACCTCATAGGGAGTCTTATTGCCTAAGAGGGGAGTGGGAGTTCAATTAATCAAATGAGCAGCAGTAAGAACTGCTTCGCCCCAAAAGAAAATCGATAAATGAGCCTGAAATCTAAGCGCTCTAGCAACATTCAGAATGTGACGATGCTTTCGCTCGACTCGACCATTTTGTTGAGGGGTACCAACACAAGATGTTTGAAAAGTAATGTCAGTGGAAAAGAAATAATCAAGCATGCAATTAAATTCAGTCCCATTATCATATTGAACAACCTTAATTTTCTGAGAAAACTGACGTTCAACTATTGTAATGAAAGCCATAAACATACGAAAAACATAGATTTTATCGACCAACAAATAAACCCAAACAGCTCGGGAAAAATCATCTGCTAAAGTTAAAAAATATCGTGCACCACAAGAAGAAGAATGAGTGTATGCACCCCATAAATCACAATGAACTTTCTCAAAAATTCTAGTGGACTTATGGTCACTAATCGGAAAATTATCTCTAGATTGTTTAGCCCTAAAGCAAGTATCACAAGGTTTAGGTAAACTGCCAGAAGTACCACGAACGGAGGGAAGAAGCTTTACTACATTCTCGGAAGGATGCCCCAAGCGATTATGCCACAGCTCCAACACAGAAGGCGATCCGGTAACAGAGACATTATATGCTGAAGATGTGCCGCGAGAGTAGTAGAGTCCATCCCGCCTAACAGCCATTCCAATCAGGTTCCTCGACAGGCCCTGTATAGCACACATAGATGAGTTAAATTGGACAGTGCAATGAATATCGTCAGACAGTTGAGATACTGAAATTAAATTGCAGCTTAAATTCGGAATAAAAAGAACATGAGAGAGAGAGTAATGGTGTCTGTCAGACGAACGGATCTCTTCGTATGAGCCAAAACCGATGACCCATTAGGTAAACCAACAAGACAAGCCGATATAGTTCGAGAATTAAGAAGATACGAGGCGTTTTCGGTCACATGATTTGAAGCACCTATATCAATTACCCATGAAGTTGAATCAAACTTACCATGAAGACGATAATTTGAGATTTGGGAATTACCGGCAAGTCTTGCCAAAGCCTGCCATTGCTCAGCTGTAAATGATGAAGAAGAAGCCACAGATGGAGATCCTACATCAGCTGCACCAACATTAACAGTCCAACGATCCGGTGTCGTTGTAGTTCCGATGTTTCCGCGAGGAGAACCCTACCTCGCCCATTTTGCGGACGACCACCGCCGCGAGCATTGGATTTACGTTGCTCAAGCCATCAATCTGGATATCCATGCAATTCAAAACATGTGGTACTATCATGACCCATCTTCTTACAATGAGTACATGTGAGATGAGATTTATCAGGGTTGTCACGACCACGAGCTCCACTAGTACGAACAACAAAACTAACCACATCTTCAAGAATAGGTTTGGCAAGACGAACCCGCTCATCCTGAGCCACCAATTTATATGCCCTATCAAAACCAGGGAGAGGATCCATAGATAAAATATTGGTGCGACTATTGGCATGATACTCGGAATTCAAACCCATAAGAAATTGATGAAGCTTGCCTATCTCTCTGCGATCCGCATGTTGTTGAGCAGCCGAGCAATTGTCACAACAAGTGCAATTGATCAAAGGTTCATGGCTACGGAGTTCTTCCCACAACCCAGTCAATTTACCAAAATATGTGGCCACCGACATGCCCTTAGTTTGCTCACAACGGGCAATAGAAGCCTTTAATTGTTGAATGCGTGGACCGTCAACCACAACATATCTATTTTTAAGAGAGTCCCATAAACATTTAGCATCTCTAAATTTCGAGAGAGTGCTTTTAACGTTAGATTCAATAGTATTCATGATCTAAGAAATCAACATGGCATGAATATTCCAATCAGAGGTGGTGCAGGAAAGAACAGGTTGAGTAATCGTACCATCTAGAAAACCAAATTTCCGGCGAGCTTCAAGAGCTGTCTGCATATCACTAGCCCAATCATTGTAATTTTCACCATTGAAACGAGTAGGAGTAATAAAATCTCCTGACATATCCTGAGGACCAAGGTAAAACAGAGAATTATATTCGATTTTAGGGGGATTATTGACGATAGCATCGTTCCCCACCATTGATTCAGACTTATGTATGATGCCGCTCTGATACCACGTAGAAAAACAAATTATGATTTCCCCAAAATTTGTGTTTATTATTGATGAACCTCTGAATATATATCAGATACAAGAAGCGTCCTAATCTGAAAAGGAAAAACCAAAATCAAAGGAAAAGAAATAAGGAAACAGACGAAAATTGGGAACTAAATCTCGTCAGATTTTGATCCTGGGCGTTCGCCCACTGGGACCTGGGCGGTCACCCACTTGTACAGAGGCTTTAACGTCGTTTGGTTTTGATCCTGGGCGGTCGCCCACTTGGCTTGAGCGGTCGCCCATTTGTACAGAAGGTTCAGCGTCGTTGGGTTTTGCTCTTGGGCGATCGCCCACTTGTACAGAAGGATTAACGTTGCTTGAAACTGGTGCTGGGCGGTCGCCCACTTGTTCAGAAGGATTAACGATGCTTGAAATTGGTGTTGGGCGGTCGCCCATCAGACCTGGGCGGTCGCCCACTTGTGCAGGAACTTCAGCGTCATCTTCACAATAAATAATAATTATTTTTCAGAATTTATTTAATCAAAAAAGCAAATTTAAACTTTTTTTAATTATTTATTTTATGACTTTTGGGATATGATGTAAAAGTATTGTATACGAAATTAGTGTTAGATGTAAACCATGAGTGGGTGAATTTAGAAGTGTTCTTACGTGTATGATTTTCGGTTTCTGATTTCGAACTGTCGATTTCGTGGAAGGGAGAATCGTATTTGGATCATGTAATTTCGATTCCTGATTTTCGATTTCAACCGCCGGTTCTCGGGTTCGGTTTCACGGTTCCGATGATTTCAATTTATTTTTAGTTACTTTATTTCTTTTTTAAAAAATCAATATAACTGAAGATTAGTTAAATAATTAATAGAATTTCAAAATCCATTAGATTCGTAACAAAATTCATTTTAAAAATTAGTTTTTATAAGGAAATGTATGTTTTTAACGATTGTGGTTAGTTTTTTTAATGAATTCAGTTAGTTACTAAATAATACTCCCTCCGTCTCATTATATTTGGCCACAAGACAAAATCACATAGTTTAAGAAATTTTAATAAATCTTGTTTAATTTTATATTTCCAGTTATACCCTTTTTTAATTATGACATGAGAATCCGTGCATGTATAATTGATTAGTTAAATATAAAACATAAATAGTGGTATAATAGGAAAACATGATATAAATTTGCATATGATTTATAAGTGGTTAAACAAATGAGACAAACAAAAATGGAAATTTGGTCAAACATAATGAGACGGAGGGAGTAACAAAAAACTAGTCGTTAAACGATTCCAAATTCATTTTTCCATGGTTCACGTTTTGAAAATGGTAGATCCGAACCGTGAAACCGCCGGTTACGATTTTTACGGTTTCCGTTTTTTTTACGATTTCTGTTCTAGTGATTTTTTATTTTCGATTTTACCGGCTAGTTATCCAGATTTTTGGATATTTTAAGCATGTCTAGATGAAATGGATGATTTATTCACATTGTTTGATTCATTTTGTTTATTTTATTGTGCACCCCATCTCCGTTTTATTGGTCATTAAGTATTCGTGCTTTAATCTTAGTCATTCATTGATTGCACCACAATGATATTCATTCAAAATGCATGCATGCATCCCAAACACCAAAATGATATTCATTCAAAATGGCACGTTAATGATACTACGATAGGAAAGAAATGTCTAGAAATAAAATCACAATCATATCTACACTATACTCCCTCCGTTCCACATGATTGCAAACTAACTTTTTGGATGTGGAAATTAAGGAAAAGTGATGTAAAAAAGAGAAAAAGTTAAATGCTGTGAGTATGAAAAATTAAATAGGAGAGAGAATGAGTGGGAGAAATAGTGAGGAGAGAGAATGTTGTGAGTGTAAAAGTGAAGTAGGAGAGAGAATGAGTGGGTGGAATAGTGAATATTAAGTTTCATTTTAAAGTTTGCATTTTTACGTGGGAACGCCCAAAATGGAAATTTGTGACTTTTCAGCCGGGACGAAGGGAGTATATATATCTGCCCCGAAATAAATATCAGATTTTTCCGTTGAAAATAAAATTGATTTATTGTTTGCTAAAAAAATTATTACCACATAATTTATCATATTTTAAAGATATTCTTTACTTATCTTATTTCGTACTAACATAACAACATTAATTTTTTTAATTGTCCTAATTTAAGATTTTTAATTGTTTTATTTTCTAAAATAAACAATGAAACTCACTTGCTACAATTAAAATAACAATTCACTTACTATTATTTATCAAATTTCTCTCTTCTATTTTATTTTTCATGATCACACTTTCATAATCTTAGTGTAAAGTCAAACAAAAACATTAAACTGAAACAAAGTATTATAAAACATAATGAAATTGTGATGAAGCAATAAATACACAAAATTCATAGTAGCAAATTACTATTGGAACGAATGAAATGATGATCAAATCAAAGATTAACAACACACCAACCAGCCTAACACAACACCACTAATTAAAGTCTTTCAACACCACCAACCTCCTCCACCTAATCTCAGTAGAACAAAGGAATTTTAAAAACTGCTGTAAAACATTAACATTAATGAATATAACAACACAATAAATCAGAAAAGTAAACACCCAAATCACTTCTCCTAAGCACCAAATGTGATAAAACAGATCTTCCTTCACATTTCCATACCTGTCAAAAATATTGGAAAAAAATAATCAAGAATATTATTCGTCTATCTCAAAATGAATGAATGAACAAAATATTTTAAATCTGATTTTTATTGGTTATTCATTTTAAAATGGACGGTTGTTGTCAAAATCTTGAAAAATGACTTTATTATCATTCATTGTAATTTTTTTTTTTTTTTTATTAATGATAGATAAAATGACTTTAAGCTACATCAATCAAATGGCCTATAAATTAAATAGGCTAGCACATTTTCGAATTCGATATTTCCACTATGAAAATTAATACCCAATATCGTAAGTTCTTTGGTATTATCATTCATTGTAGAGTCGATCGATTAAAATTAAAAAAAATATAGAAATGAGTATGGAAGTTACCAAAGGGATATGAGAAATTATTTGGTGATGACATAAACGGCGTAGATAATACCGGGGATCCACCCGAAAAAGGTCAACAACAGGCAAATCCAGAACTCCACCTGAAGAAATTAACCCAATTATATAATAAATCAGTTTACATAAATCCTAATTAGAGTTGAATTGGAGTTTCAAAAAGATTGAGAGAGAGGGAGGGTACCCCGCATTGAAACTTGAGGAAAACACCGAGAGGAGGGAGGATGATCGCCAACAAGATGTCTATGCAGTTTGCTGTTGAGTCCGACATGTTTGCTGACGGCCGGCGGTGGTTTTGAGTGCAAGAATTGATCGGAGATATTTAGAGAAGCAGAGAGTCGTAAATGGGAGAAATTCAGTTGGGGGATGGACAATTGAAATGGGGAACACTTGCTTACTTATAGGCCTCTTTTGGGGGAGGGAAAGAAGAAGAGAATTGTTACATAAACCGTAAAATTGTTGAGTAAACCCTAAATCCACCTTAAAAAAAATTAAATAAATTCCTCCTTTTCCTTTTGTACCCTTGCCTTTATTCCCAAACACCTCCTCACCAAACAATTCGCCGCGACCTAACTTCCATTCCATGGCTCCCACTGAAAAGTAAGAGAGGGAGAATGGAAGTACCTCACGGACGTCGTCGGAATCAACAGACCGTGGACCGTAAACACCTTGATAAACAGGGGAGGAATCTCCTCCGGCGGCCTAACATTGAATGGAACGGTGGGAAGTAAGAAAGCGGGGAGATTGAGATAGAGGTAATGAAAAAGAGGAAGGAGAAAGTGGAAAGGGGTGATTTGGGAAGGAATGAAAGCGGGGAGAGGGTAAGGGTATACGCCATTTTGGAGTAAACAATTGTTAGATCAAGTCCAATAAGGGTGTCCTAGGGCGTTAATTTGAGCGGTGGTGGAAGAAGCAATTGAAACCCTAATTCAGTAATGAACTGAGAAAACACGTCTCGTGTGGATCCACACGAGACACATCTCGTGTGGATTCACACGAGACACATCTCGTGTAAAATTATACGAGACATCTCGTGTGCATATACACGACATTTATTTCGTGTATATGTACACGAGACATCTCGTGTAGATTCACACGAGATGAGTGAGAACATCTCGTGTGGATCCACACGAGACGGGCAAGGGCAAAATTGGAATATTTTGTTCCGTGTATTTTTCGTTCTCTGTATTTAGTATTTACCAAAGAAGAAGAGAATTGTTACATAAACCGTAAAATTGTTGAGTAAACCCTAAATCCACCTTAAAAAAAAATTAAATAAATTCCTCCTTTTCCTTTTGTACCCTTGCCTTTATTCCCACCCACACCCATTCACCCACCCACCCATTAACCCTTCATTTACTCTCTCTCTCTCTCACTCATCCTTATCCAATCAGCTTTAGAGAGAGAAAAAGAGAAAAACAAAGAAATTTTTAGAGAGAGAAAGAGAGAACCAGATTGAGAGAGAAAGAAGAGAAGAAAGAAAGAGAGAGAAAGAGAAGAAGAAGAAGAAGAACCATTTTAGTTCAATTTCAACCATTTAAGATGTCAAATCTAGGAAAATTCAATAATTATCCTCTCTTTCGTTCCAAAATTACTTTAATTTTGCTTCAATTTGAGAGAATTGGATTCAAAATGTATTAAAAAAATCTGGGTTTTTGAGGTTTGACCACTACTGATCGATTTTTTAGATCTGTTCGGCCACACCCAGCCGAACTTTGCTTAAAAATTCGGCCAAACCCAATCAAACCTGTTTAAAAATTCAGCCACACCCAACCGAACCTTGCTTAAAAATTCGGCCACACCCGGCCGAACCTTGCTAAAAAATTCGGCCACACCCCGCCGAACTTTTGACTATTTTCAGTCACTTATGGCCGAACTTTTTAATGTGATGTTAAGTGTTTGATTTTGATATGATATGATATAAAATTGCTATGAGTTTGATTTTTTGATGTTTTATTTGCAGTTAAGCAAATGTTTTCAATAAGATGTCCAACAGCTTCCGAAAGGAAGGAAAAAGAAGTGGCACGTACTCAAGGGCAATCTACACAGAACCTTGATACTGAGCCAGTTGAAGATGCAAATGTTGATCCTCGTTAGTCGGTCTACAATGAGGATGAGCATTATATGGAAACGTCACCTCAGATGGACGTTTATCCGGCTCAAAATTATGGTGACCCGGAAGATGAACCGGCATATGAGCCGGAAGATGAGCCGGAAGATGAGGATGACCTCGAGGGAGGTGAGGATGAAATCTCTTATCCCGGTGGCCCGAGGTAAAAAACTTTACTCATTTCCTATGAAACTCATGTTGCAAAATTTATTTGGGAGGGTACAGATGATCGTACCCTAAAATGTATTAGTCATATAGGAAAGTTGAAAAAATGACAATTGGATTTGAATAATATGCCTGAGCCGGTTCAAAATACTATCCTTAATTCCGAACTCTTATGCTTATTGAGTAGAGCGTATGACAACGTAGATAAAACGTTGGTTAACGCTTTTGTTGAGCGATGGCACCCGGAAACTAATAGTTTCCATATGCCATTTGGGGAGATGACCATCACTTTAGAGGATGTGTCTTGTCTTACGATGCTTCTGGTAGTAGGTGTACCCTTATTTGAGAGTCCCCCTTATTCTAGTCAGCCACCTCTTAATAAAGTCTGTGAGGTTTTGGGAGTGACAAAAAAGTTGCTAGAGATGGAATTCCTGCCAAAGGGACATTGGTAAATTTAGAATGGCTGAGAACGAAGTTCTCCCCTAATTTGTACCCCTCAGACCCCCAAAAAACTGTCTGAGCTGCGAAGGCATATCTCTTATATTTATTGGGGTGCACAATATTCTCTGATAAGACTTGGACGTGTGTCAGTTTGAGCTACCTAAATTTTTTTAGAGATGATGGGGCAATTGGGGATTATGCTTGGGGGGCCGGAGCGTTAGCTTTTCTGTACCGACAACTAGGAAAAGGATCTAGGTGGAACTACCATCAGATTTCCAGGCACTTAACCTTGTTGGAGGCATGGGTTTATGAGAGGTTCCCTGCGTTTAGGAACGGTTTCAACAACTCCTATCTACCCAATTTGCCACTCACATTGAAGTGGCTACCACCTAGGGCTCAACCAGCGACAGCTGCCTCCGTGCAAGTAAAGAGGCAACATATTGACATTATTCAGGACACGGAAGTAAGTATTAATTTTGTAGTAATAATACTCACATGTATTTTTGTAGCGTTAAACCAATTTGCTTCTCCTCATGGACCATCTTACCAGTTGATAGCGGATAGGACTTTCTCCACCCTATCATCGGCCATGAATAACTCAGCATACAACTCTTGATTTCCAAAAACCTCTTAATATAACACTCCCCGAACCCACCGCCACTCATCTGAATCACGGCCAAGTAACTTTGCAATACACCGGAAGCCACAATTCACATCACCCCGGACATCAACTGTTTTCTCAATATAACCATGCATGAAAATCAGTAGTTGATCAATATATGGGATTGCATGTTGACTTTTTTGAAGAACGGGCTATAAGATAAATTCAAAAAAGGAAATATTTGGTTGAAATGACTATTTCCATGATATAACGTTTAACTGAATAATATAAATAGTTTTGAGGTTACCTGTAACTTGGCTTTTGCAGATAACATCGGAGAACCTTCATTTGCATCGGTGTTGAATAAAACTTGGTCAGGTATGGCCTCCACGTACTCAAATGCGCTAGGATCATGCTTCGTAGATTTGATTAACTTAGCATTCTTTGCTTTAGGACGACCCTTATTATTGGTTTTAACTGCAGGTTCATTGACCATTGTTGTTGCAGGATGACAAATCTCGGTCAATCTTCGAACAATCAAATTCTTTCCGGTTCGTGGAGCTGCCTCAAATCTTAAATCAAGAGTATTGCGAATCTCATTGTACCGATTTTGAATCTCTTCTTCAATATCATCATCGTAACTCATTATCGGTAGGGTATCTAGCTTATGCCAAAATGCATGAACTTTATCAAGTGGGATGGGCGAGTTGAATTGCATGAACTGTGCAAGCTCATGTGGACAAGGGAGTCCGCATGCCGATCTCACCGCACACTCACACAACAATGGATCTCAGCTACCATCATATAGAGAATCCAATGAGTTGAAAATCAAATCCAATGCATTTATAGACACCATACCTCTAATCGCACTCCATAGTGATGACTTGAATTTATGTTGAACCACAGTCCTGCTTTTCTCATATGAGGCAATGATTGCAATATGGGAGCATTCGATGAGTTTATGAATTTGTTTCCAACATGTCTCAAATGCTCCATGGCTCGATCCAAGTTGTTTCTTCAACAAGGCATGTTGACTATCCACCCTAACATAGGTTACGTATTTTATTAGCATATAATTAAAAAAACATAGGAAACATCAAAACATATGACAGAAACATAAATTTCACCCGATATACCTGTTTGTAGTCAAGTTGTCAAAGTGCATAACATGGTTTGTCCAACACGAGACAAATCTTTCTTTGTAAGGCACAATCCACTTGTTCAGGACATAATTGACCGTATCGGGATATTGACTGAAAGCTTCTGATAATCGCCATAAATAGTCATCAAACGATGCCTCTATATCAACTTTGACCATTACATTCCAATAAAGAATGAATGCCTCCCAAATCTCTTGCATATCAAACACTTTCTTGCATTTTGCTAGAATATTCCTGTTGATATGCCATCGACAGAGCAAATGAGTTGTCGTTGGGAACGTCTCACGAATTGCATTCATCAAGGCAAGCTCCCTATCGGTCACAATAACATTTGGAAGACATACTTGATCCATCAAAGATTTCAACACTTTGCATGCCCACGTGTAGTTTCCTTCTTTCTCAGCCTCTAGGTACACATCAGCAATTAAGAAGGTCATTTTGGTTGATGTCACGCCCACAATCTCAAGCAAAGGTAAGTTGTACCTATTTGTCTTGTAAGTGCAATCCATGAACAAGACGTATGGAAATGCCTTCATCAATTCAATGCTTTTCGGATGAGCAAAGAATATCTCCTTAACGACATTTATATCCTCGCATTGCCGATATTCGAAGTGATAAGCATGATCGTTCAATTTAAACATGAGTTGTTGGATTTGAGAATGACCCGCATGCTCAGTTGCCCTGCTCTTCACTCGCGCATTATAAATAGTCAGTATTAAGGACTTGTTTTCCGGAAATTTCTATTTTAATCCATGTAAAATATCCTTCGGCCGGCTATTTGCATGTGACAATTCTATCACGTACTCCTTCTCTGGTTTCTGTAATCTACCAGCATAAAAGTGACCCAACATGGATTGGCAAATCGGATGATTGTGAACGCCACAAACCACTTTTAATTGCCATTCACCATCAATCGTGACTTGTTTGGCGTTCAACTGAAACTTAAAACCGCATTTCTTTGTTCTGCTCTCTTTTTTTCCTTTCCCCCCCATTATTTCATTGTTGACAGATTCTTGAGAGGACAAAGAGATAGGTTTTTCCTTGTATGTCCCCCAACGTTTACAAACAAGCGTCATTCGAGGAGCGGAATTACGACTTCCGTTATTCGACCGAACGATTACGATGATAAACCAATACTCTTCCCCCTTTTTACGCGCCTATTCAAACATTATTTTACGGTCTCTAAAAAATAAGGGCATTGTGAATTCTGTGATGTAGTCTCGCAAAATGCTTTCAAATCATCTGAGTTTGATCGAAGCTGAAGCTGATCTCTGAAGTTTCCTATACCTAACTTGGTATAGGAAACGTGGTCTACAAGGGTAACACACTCTCTCCCTCTCCTTCTCTCTCTTTTCCTTGCTTCTTCATGCACATCTACATGCAAAATCTGATAATTATGCTTAATCTGATATAATTAGTGTTGAGTTCTGATCATAATATATCTGTTCTTATCACTGGTTCAGCGAATCATTCATGGTTTTCATGTTATTACATGATTTTGAATCATTTTGATGCGTTTTGGCTTGATCACCAAGGTGAGTATGGATCAATCATATCCATACTCTCTTGAGTGTTAACTTGTGATCTCTGTGGTCTCTGGGATACATGTATGATGTAATTTTATCTTAATATTCCTTGGTTTCTTCTGCAAGCGAATTTTGTAAAGCCTCTGCAGATGGCTACCCGTGTCCCGCGACACACTTAGCCATGCTAGGTTCTATGTCCCGCGACACACTTAGCCAGGCTATGTCATGTGTCCCGTGACACATTTAGCATTTTGCAGGAGTTCCCCTTTTATTTGTAATCTGTTCTAAAGTTTTGTACTCGGGATGTGGCCCCCTACTCAAAGCGCTTCACAAGATGTATTTATCTCATCTGATTAATAGAAAAAGCACTTTATCTCTCTTGTCTCACACATGGCACACACTTGTTGAATATTATGGATGTTAGATTAGAAAGACTCGCTATGAGGCGTTTTGGGTGAACTTCTCGTTCTTCCCAAATCGTAACCTGACCCCCGAACCCATTATCTCTTTACAAAAGATTTTTCGAAGTTTTCCTTTAAAAATGGAGTGGCGACTCTCATATTTTCTCAATTGCGCTCGTATGTTCCGTCTCATTTTCTAAATCATTTTCAAACTTCCCATGCGTTTGCATGCGGAAAGGGGCGTATGTTCAACGACCTCGACAGCGCGAGATGTCCGGTCCGCACGCCGGATCCGGATAATTTCATATGCGCACGTGCGAAGTGTAAAGTGCGCCCTAAAATGCCATTACGGCCTTCAAGGGCTTCGCGCGCTTTGCGGTAGTGGTCCAAATTGAGCTAGTACAAAACTAGCACAATTGGGCTACTACTTGCATGGTTGGCCCAATGGTCCAACTTGATTGGCCCAATGAGGAACAACTTGATGACTCTTCTTTGAAAGCATCCACTTTAATACTAGCATTACTTTATATTTCAAAGCAATGTGGGATAACTCTTTCATATCCCATAAACTCTTCATTTACCCATTTCAAGTTACAATCTTTAGCTATTAATTTCTCATTCACCCGTAAATAATTTCGAGAAAATAAATGCATTTTCTTAATCTACACCAAATGTAGATTCCATATTTGTAACTTATTTCATTTTACAATAAAAGAAATCTATTTAATAATTAGTAAAAACTTTGTCCAACCAAGTTACCAAAATTATTTCCAACAATCCCCCACATGAATGACAATTAATGCGTGCATGAATGCAGATTCGTTCAGAAGTTCCGGCGAACCATTATTGCATCAGGATAGGTAGCTTGTGGCCTTGAACCTTCCTTAGTAAAATACTATCGGATATACTAGCCATTTAGTAGCACGATTCTTTGAACTAGTGACTGTATAGTGTATACCAAGACAATAATACTTACACAATAATAGCTCTAACACTTTTGTTCTCACGTTTTTGTCCATTTTGTCCCTGGACCGTATCTTATTCATAAGTGTTCCTTTAGAAGCGTCCTTATTACTTCTCACTTAGATAGGTGATTCGACTATTAAGAGTATCCTGTTATACTCCACCTCTTAGGTATAGGAATCATTAGAAGTTTTCTCAACTTAACCTCACCACTGTTGCAGGTACTAACACTTGGATGTTCTAGGAATGAGTGTGAAACAGGTTCCAAGTGTTTCGACTGAACATCATAACTTGGTTGTTTCATTGAAGTAGGGTTTTGGGATCTCAATTCTCAAGGTTGAGTGTCCGCTATGAGTTCATTTATTATGGATTTTAAACCCATTCCTCTTAACAATTTTATCAGTTGATCTCTGTTTATACCCTTGGTAAATGGATCCGCTAAGTTATCCTTTGACTACACATAGTCAACATCGATAACACCATTAGAGATCAACTGTCTAATGGTATTATGTCTACGACGAATGTGTCTATACTTACCATTGCACATACTACTTTGTGCCCTTCCAATAGCTAATTGGTTGTCACAATGTATTGGGACTGCAGGCACCGGCCTGTTCCAACATGGAATATCTTCCAAGAAATTCTTAAGCCACTCGACTTCTTCTCCTGCTTTATCCAAAGCTATAAACTGAGATTCCATCGTGGATCTGGCTATACACGTCTATTTAAAAGATTTCCATGACACCGCTCCTCCACCTATCCTGAAGACATATCCACTTGTGGATTTGCAGTCCTTGGTGTCAGATATCCAATTGGCATCACAGTATCCTTCTAATACTACTGTATATCTAATATAAAGTATCCCATAATTTAATGTATACTTTAAATACCTTAATACCCGATTTAAGGCTTTCCAATGATCCTCACTGGGATTACTTGTGAACCTACTTAGTTTACTCACTGAATATGCAATGTCAGGACGCGTACAATTCGTTAAGTACATTAGACTGCCAATTACTCTTACATATTCTAGCTGAGAAACTGGTTCCCCTCTATTCTTTTCTAAGTGTAGAGTCATATCTACCGGAGTCTTAGCCAGAGGTCAATCAAAAGCATCAAACTTTTGAAGTACGTTTTCTAGATAATGGGACTATGACAGGACTATCCCTTCTGATGTTCTAGAAATCTTTATTCCTAATATAATATCAGCCAATCACATGTCCTTCATGTCAAAATGCTTCTTTAACATGCCTTTAGTATTCATGATCAATCCTTGAGTACTTCCCGCTATCAACATGTCGTCTACGTAAAGACAGACAATTACAAATGATTCAGACATTCCTTTAATGTAGATACACTTGTCACATTCATTTATCTTGAATTCGTTTGACAACATTGTTTGGTCAAACTTCTCATGCCATTGTTTAGGTGCTTGTTTAAGTCCGTACAACGACTTTACAAGTTTACACACTTTCCGTTCTTTACCAGGAACAATGAACCCTTCAGGTTGTTCCATGTAAATCTCTTCGTATAGCTCTCCATTTAAGAAGGTTATTTTTACATCCATTTGATGTATCTCAAGGTTATGCACTGCTGCAATTGCAATGAGAGTACGCATGGATGTAATCCTTGTAACAGGAGAATATGTATCGAAGAAATCATATCCTTCCTTTTATCTAAACCCTTTGGCTACCAGTCGGGCTATGTACTTGTCTATTGATCCATCTGCCTTATACTTCCTTTTAAGGATCCACTTGCAACCCAACGGTTTGCACCCCGGAGGGAGATCAGCCAACTCCCAAGTATTATTGTGCATGATGGACTCTATTTCACTGTTAATTGCTTCTTTCTAGAACGGACCGTCCGGACTAGATAAAGCTTCTTTAACATTAGCTGGTTTGTTTTCTAACATAAATGATAGAAAATCAGGACCAAAAGACTTTTCCACTCTTGCCCTTTTACTACGTCTAGGTCCTTCATCTTCTTCTTGAGCTGGACCACTTGTAGTTTCATAAGTTCTCTTATTATAACTTCCATCTTTCCTTTCTTTAGCGGGAAAGATATTCTCAAAGAATGATGCATTCCTTGATTCTATCGTCATTCCTTCATTCATGTTAAGAATGTACGACATGTGCACTAGAAACCGATAGGTACTGCTATTACTTGAATATCCAATGAAAATGCAGTCAATCGTTTTAGGTCCGATCTTGACCTGCTTTGGCTTAGGTACTGCAACCTTAGCTAAACACCCCCACACTTTGAGGTGTTTATAAGACGGCTTATGAGTATGCCATAATTCATAAGGAGTCATATCAATTCCCTTCTTTGGAATCTTATTAAGAATGTAGTTTGAAGATAGTATGGCTTCTCCCCACACGTTATCGGGTAAGCCAGAGCTAATTAAAAACGCATTCATCATCTCCTTAAGAGTACGATTTTTGCGTTCAACTACTCCATTAGACTGAGGTGTATATGGAGCTGTTGTTTGATGAATAATGCCAGATTCCCAACATATATCTTCAAATGGAGCTACATATTCTCCTCATCTATCGCTTTTAATCTTCTTAATCTTTACATTAAGTTGATTCTCAACTTCATTCTTATAAGTTTGGAAAGCCCCCAGGGCTTCTTCCTTACTTTTCAATAGATATACTTAGCAATATCTTGTGCAATCGTCTATAAATGTAATAAAATACTTTTTTTTCACCTCGAGTTTGCACTAACTTTAGATCACATATATCTGTGTGAACTAATTCAAGAGGTGTTGTGTTTCTTATTACTGAAGGAAATGATGACTTAGTCATTTTTGCTTCAATGCAAATTTCACACTTGTCAGTCGAATCGAATTTAGACATAGGAATTAATTCTTGATTCACTAACTTCTTAATTGTGTTAAGATTTAAGTGAAATGATGACTTAGTCATTTTTGCTTCAATGCAAATTTTACACTTGTCAGTCGAATCGAATTTAGACATAGGAATTAATTCTTGATTCACTAACTTCTTAATTGTGTTAAGATTTAAGTGACCTAATCTATCATGCCATAAATTAGGACTATCCAACAAGTAAACATAAGAAACACCTTTATTTTTCGCCTCCTGGCGGTAAACATTCATTACATTCATCTTGAAAAGACCTTTGTTAAGGTACCCTTTTCCAAGGAACAGACCATTCTTGGTCAATACAAATTTATCTGACTCAAACACTAGTCTAAATCCATCCTTGCTCAGCAGCGATTCGGAAACCAGGTTTTTGCGAATGTCTGGGACATGCAACACATTCACAAGAGTCAGCTCTTTGCCTGAAGTCATTTTTAGCACAACCTTTCCAAGTCCCACGACATTGGAAGTATCAGAGTTTATCATGTATAACTTCCTTCCAGTGATGGGAGTATATGATGAGAAACTTTCTTTGTCAACACATATGTGGCGGGTAGCTCCTGTGTCTATCCACCATTCTCTTGGATTGCTATCCTTCTTTGCTATTTTGGCTTCATACACCATAGCAGCTAGATCAAGTTCCATGTCATCAACGACGTTGGCTTGATTTCTGTTGCCCCTTTCCCTTCTTGGAAGACAGAAATCTCTTGCTAAGTGACCGGGCTTTCCACAGTTATAGCAACCATCATTTTGCTTCTTAGCTGGTCCTTTCTTAGCATTCCATGAGGCTGAGTGTTTCCGCTTGTTGCTTGTGCTTGACTCAGCAAGGTGAACCTTAGCCTCCATTCTGCCTTTGTTGGACTTTTATTCTGCCTTGGCCTCATTCTTCATGTTATTCTCCTCAATCTGAAGACGAATCACCAGGTCTTCCAGCCCCATCTCCTTGCGCTTATGCTTGAGATAATTCTTGAAGTCCTTCCAGGCTAGTGGCAATTTTTCAATGATTGATGCCACTTTGAACGGTTCATTCATAACCATTCCTTCCGCGGCTAATCCATGTATGATCAGCTGGAACTCATCAACTTGGCTGGCAACGGTCTTCGAGTCAACAATATTGAAATCAAGGTACTTGCCGACTACAAACTTCTTTGAACCAGCATCCTCGATCTTGTACTTTCGTTCCAAAGTGTTCCATAACTCTTTGGCCGTACACACTGTACAAGGCATCATCTAGCCCATTCATGATATAGTTTCTGCACAAGAAATTACCATGATCCCACGCCTCCTTAGCGATCCGTCTTTGATGGTCGGGATCATCAATTGGTATTGCAGGGGCGTCCTCCTTCAAGAACTTCTGCAGACTGAGGGTGGTCAAGTAAAACATAATCTTTTGCTGCCACCTCTTGAAATGCACCCCAGTAAAATTTGCTGGTTTCTCACCATTTGCCGGGTGAGTCGAAGCATGAACATGTGCAACATTTTGATTGGTTGCATCAAGAGTCTGACTGGGATTAGGCCTAGAGGACCGAGAGATTTCAATCTCATTTGCCATTTTTCAAGAAAACAGAAATAACTTCTTGCGATTGTTGACTAAATATTAAAAATAATATTTGAAAAGGCTTTCTCTAAAATAGAAAAATAATAACTAATAAAATAAATGCGGAAATTGAAATAATCGGAAGTCGAGTCTTGTGTTAAACACAATTTCCGCAAGAAGATATTGCCCCGTCCAAGTGCTTATGGTTGCTAGCAATCTTCTCGTAAGATAAAACGACTTATCGTCTTTGATAGAAGCAATTCAAATCAAAAGACTTGGCGAACTTAATCGGTGTTTTGAACTTCTGAACTTTGAAGGGAGGAAGAATGCTACAAGATGACATTTAACTGAATATCTAAATGCTTTGGATGAATTGATGAAATGAATTGACAATCTGGGGGCCTTTTATAGATATTGAAGAGTTATGGTGCCCTTTCTGTCAAAGGTCACACCTTTGGATCTGACGAATCTGGATCGTTGGATCGTTCCCGATGGGAGATACACCTGACCTGCCCACCCGAACCGGTTCCATTAACCATCCGATTTATTCGAACCTGACCTGGTTCATTCGGACGCGACCCTAGGCCAACCGACCTGCGCCCAGGCAAGTTGGTACGGATCCGATCCGCATGCCATGGCCGCTCCAAGCCCATTCCGCATGGGCCAATGCCCATCCAACCTAGCCGAGACCCAATCGCTACAGGGCCAATGAACCTGGACCGAGCCACCACCAAACCGGACCATGCACGAACCAACTTTTGTCAAAATTTTAAGGATCCTTAGCTCCTAGCGACGATACGAAGTGCAAAGTGCAAAGTGCGCCCTAAAACGCCCATTACGGCCTTCGCGGGCTTCGGGCCCATCGCGGTAGTGGTCCAAATTGAGCTAGTAAAAAACTAGCACAATTGGGCTACTACTTGCATGGTTGGCCCAATGATTCAACTAGGTTGGCCCAAGGAGGAACAACTTGATGACTCCTCTTTGGAAGCATCCACTTTAATACTAGAATTACTTTATATTTCAAAGCAATGTGGGATAACTCTTTCATATACCATAAACTTTTCATTTACCCATTTCAAGTTACAATCTTTAGCTATTAATTTCTCATTCACCCGGAAATGATTTCGAGAAAATAAATGCATTTTCTTAATCTACACCAAATTTAGATTCCATATTTGTAACTTATTTCATTTTCTAATAACAGAAATCTATTTAATAGTTAGGTCAAAACTTGGTCCAACCAAGTTACCAAAATTATTTCCAACACAATGTGTAAATCATTCACGTGATTGCAACGATTTATACCCAAATAGATTCAAATGCCAAAAGTATCTTAACATAAAATTGAAACCTACGAATGATAATTAAGAATTTTGAGAAGAACAAGAATGAGAAAGAAATAAAAATAATTAAAACTTTAGCATAAATATCCAATTGTTATTGCCCAATTAGCAAATCAAGAATTTAGCCGCGAAGGGCCATTACGATAAAAAGCATAAAACCTTGTTTTTAAATATTCAAATAATTAAAACTCTAATCTAATATGTAAGAGGTGATAAGAGAGAATAAGGGATGAAAAAATATGGCTAGAGGTGTTGTATATATAATAGAGTGAGAGATGAGGGTCAAAATTAGGAAACGGAGGTCAAAAAACCAAGTCGGAGAAGTAAACTAAAGATTGCTATTCGGGGGTGGGGGCGGGCGCTCCCCTTTATTTGGGGAGGATGCACTCAATGGTGCAGTAGGAAATCTAGTTTCTGGAAATTGGGAGCGGGCACTCTCGTGCACTCCCCGTGATTTGTCGACTTGTACATTATTCGACAAACTTTCGAAGGTCATAAAATTTTCATACGGACTCCACTTGAGACGCGCCACATATCGTTGGAAATCTATTGACGAGCACTATCCAATGGTAATGATTTCTTAGAGAAATCTCTCTTTTTACTTCTGGAATTTATATTATTTCCTCTTTTGGCACTTCGTTCTCGATCATTCCTTTTCGTATCCTTTTTAATCATATTTCGGGACTTTCTCCTTCCATTACCTGTACTTATAAACACTCCAAAAACCATCAAAAACACCCAAGGTTGAGTACAAAATAGGTCTAAAGATATATCATTTGGATGGGTGAAAACACATCCATCATATCATATGTCAATTGGGATATGATATTTCAGTTTTGTCAATTTAGGGTCTAAAGTTAACAACATTAGTTATTTAGGCATTTTTGGATGGAACTATTAGAAAAAAAATTGTTAAGTTATCACATTCCTTGCACATACAAAACTTATAAGGATAGTTCGATCTTTTCATGTGGTTACAACCACAAAATAATTTTTTTTATCAATTCAGACAGTAAATTGAAAAAATCCAAACAATAGACCCTAATTTGGGGCTACCCCCAAAGTTTAAACACCAATTTGAAAATGTCCCCTAACTTTGGACCCTATGTTGTCATTTTCTAGAAGAATTTCTTTGACTCCCGTGGTTTTATTAGACTTTATCCTCTGGTGCTATGTGTTTTATAAATTGATGACTAAAAATTATCAAATATTACTATCAAAAATATGAATCAAATGATAATGCTAAGATGAATGAGTGTTTCCATTGTGGGGGTGTGTGTAATTAACACTCCATGCATGGTTTAAACGTGTGGTAGGCGGGCAGTGTTGTGTTGGGAGATAAAATAAGATGAAGGTGTTCATATTTTCATGTTAGCAAGGTGTCATTTAGTTTAAATCTTGTTTTTTTTTTTGGATTAAAAGAGAATGCATGGTCCAAACTTTGGGGCATGTTGCAAATTGGGGTCCAAACTTAGGCGGTGGTCCTAAACTGGGGTCCATAATTAGGATTTTATCAATTTAAGGTCCATGATGAAGGGCAGATTTGGAATTATTACCCCAAATAACGTCAATTCATATGTTCAACACATAGTGACTTAACAAAATTTTCTAAAAATTCCGTCATAAAACTGCTAATTGACTAACGTTGTTAACTTTGAACCTTAAATTAACAAAATTGAAACATCAGAATCTGATTGACAGGCACCCCTAAACTTTGGAATCTAATTTGTCATTTGCCCTTAAATTAAGTCACATGCATTGCACATGCTTACTAAACGGGAATATTTGGATGGAGTTAGTGTGAGGCATCTTAGATGCACAAGAAAATTAGGTGAGGTAGTTTTTGCAACAAAAATGAGTTTAGGCATTAAATTCACACAAACCTAGTTTGATTTTATTTTATTTTTCTTTTTGTTTTTTGCATTTTTTCTAATTGGTTTTTTGTTTCCACTTGGTCCCTTCTCTTTCTAATTTACTCTATATTAAACAAAATTCATTTGTTTATTTCCAAGTGATAAAAAATCAAAAACCTAAGAATATAAATGGTTGTTAAATTAAAGGGCAAATTGCATAGTTACCTGAGTTTGTCGATATGTTTGAATTGGTTATCGAATTTGCATTTGTTACAAGTTAGTTATTGAGTTTGTCTTTTTATTGCAATCAGGTGTAATTTTGGATAAACCGTTAAAAATATAACGAAAAGCATAACATGTGTCGCTCACGTGAGTTACTTAGGGGTATTTTGGTATTTTCCATAGAATGAGAAGACCAGAAAGACACATTTGTAGGCATTCATGGAAAAGAACAAAATACCCCCATTGTTATTGTCGTATCCTCCTCCTCCTCCTCCTCCTCCTCCTCTCCACACCGCCCCTGTTGTTTTCTCTCCGCCACCCACCCCACTCCACCGGTACTAAAATATTAGTCTCCATAAAAAAAAAAAGCTAAACCCACTTCCTCATTTCTTCCCTCCTATGCTCCCTCCCTCATTCCCATCTTCTAAATCACGATAGAGTAGGTCGCGACTTTCCTCATGGCGCCTGCTTGGGAGACGGCGAGGAATCCAATTTGTTTGAATAATGGACGGTTTCCGCGCAGGCCATTAGGGTATGAACTAGCCGGATTCCGTTATCTTCTGATTCAACAAGGACAATAGGGAGAGTTGACACAGCTGGAACTCCGTAAACTCCGACGGGAGCCATAGTTGAGGATGAAGCCGACGACGGTGATGGCTTCAATTTCTTATTCGATGGGTAAACGGCGTTGCCGGGGATGACTTTGAGATCGTAATTGTCTTGGAAAGTTCTAGAGCTTGTGGCGGCGGTGGTTGAGGTTGCTGATTGGAAGCTGGAATCATCAATGATTGGCTGAGATGGGTTGAACTCAAAAATCATAGATTCAAGTCAAGAAGACATATCAGAAGGGTTATAATGAACGGTGTCAGAACCTAGATGGTTAAGCCCATCTTCTTGAGCTTGATCCATGACTTCTTCGAGGTGTTCAAGCTTCCGAGCTACTTGGGACATGTCCAACGATCGAACTTTATATCCCAACACCGCTAAGAGCTCGTCATCGCCGGCATCGTGTTTAGATTCCCATATCTTACTTTTACCGGCAACGTTAGTAGCTGTCGGGGTGGGGACTGAATAGAGGCTACTACTATTGCCCCTGCTTACGGTAGTGGCGGCGTCGGTGGAGAAGGTATCGTGATGTTGAAGATGGTGATAAGATGGATTGAAATTATAATCTCGCTTCATAATTGTTTGGAGGAATTGAAATTGAATTGAGAAATTGAAATTGGGGAAAGGGATGGATTGGGAGGGTAGTGAAAGATTGAGAAAGATCAGAGAAAGAGAGGATTGAATTGGGGGAAGAAATTCAAGAAACTGAGTATTGGGGATTGAGTGGGTAATGCTTGGGATGCTTAAAGATCCAGTGGGATAGCCTGCAAATGTGCCTTTCTGGTCTTCTCATTCCATGGTAAAGACCAAAATACCCCTAAGTAACTCATGTGAGCGACACATGTTATGCTTTTTGGTAGATTTTTAACGGTTCATCCAAAATTACACCTGATTGCAATAAAAAGACAAACTAAATTACCAACTTGTAACAAATGTAAATTCGATAACCAATTAAAACATCTCGACAAACTCAGGTAACTAAAATGCAATTTGCCCTAAATTAAAATCCAAGAAAAATAGTTGTTGGACACATGGTAACTCTCCATCCAATTTAACAAAATTTTCGTTTGGGCCCCAAAATGATATAAAAAGTAAAGTTCAAGCTCCAAATAACAATGAGAAAATTAAAACTACATATCCCAGGTGATACGAACCCCATAGTAAGATGATATTAACTCATTAGAATATGCATTCCTAGTATCAATTTCAATAGATTTGAATAATATTTCAACAAAACAGAAGAGAAGTATTAGGATATACCAATGGTGTAAGCAATTCAGTTTAAACAGTGATTTGAAATTGAATCAAATTAAATCGTACGATTTGCTTTGATTTTCTAGTATGTACAATTTGGTTAAGTTTTGATAAGTGATAAATCATGTGATTTGATTTGATTTGCAATTTGAACCCTCTCGAACAAACCGAACTAAATCATATCAGATTAAATCGCAGCTCGAAACCATGAGAGCGAACCGTCAAGCCGAACCGCTAAACCTAAATATGAGACCTGTTCGGGATCTTTTCATTTTTCTTCAGTCTTGAATCTCTTGATATGGCACATCCAGCCCATCCTCACTCTGGCATAACACTTACTCTCCAAGGTGTTAAGAAAAATATTACGAAATTTCGAAAGACTTTCTTAAAGAATTAACTGAAAATAAATAAAAGCCAAAATAAATAAATTAAACCGGAATGGAAAAAGTCAATGCTTGTGTTGGACACAATCTCTGTAAGAATTAATTTCCCCACACTTGTGCTAACGGTTATTGACAATATTCTCGTAAGATGCAACCACTTTAACTGTCGTTAATAGAAGCAATCTAAATTAACGACTTCAACGAACAAATTTGAATGTTTGGAACTTTTGGTTTAGAAAGAAATTTATGCTTCGATATGCTCTCTCTAAATTGTTATTGAATACTTGATAACTTAATTGAATGCATTTGTCAAACCTGTAGGTCATTTTATAGTTTTCCAAGAGTTGTGATGCCTTTTAGGGATTAGGCACAATTCAGATCGGATGAATCCTGGCCGTCGGATCACACATGATTGATGGACCAGATTTAGTGAACCGACTTAGATCCAGTGTGAACGGGTGTATCACCCTAACTGCTCTAACTGTCACCAGATTCATGCTCATACACCAACGGACACGGATCTGAACCGCCCCAAGCATCTATTCGGTCCAACACACTGCCTGCCTCATCTGGGTTGCCTTAGACTGAATCAAACCATGCACCATGCTGAACCAAATCGCACCGAATTGCCCGATTTTGACCCACAAGCCGAACCATCTAGCTGGGTGAGCTGGACAAAACTTTAAGGCTCCTTAGCTCCTCTGAACCGCCCGAAGCACCTATTTGGCTCAACACATGGCCCGCCCCACTTGGGCTGCCTTAGACCGAACTGAACCATGCACCATGCTGAACCAAAACCGCACTGAATTGCCCTATTTTAACCCACAAGCTAAACCATCTAGCTAGTTGAGTTTGACAAAACTTTAAGGCTCCTCAACTCCTAGTGACTATGCGAAGTGCAAAGTGTGCCCTAAAGTGCCCAATATGCTTTTTGCGCGCTTTGCAGGCTCAAGCTCGGATGGTGCTTCGCACCATCCTCATGGTTCGAATTTGAGCTAGTTCAAAACTATCACAATTGGGCCACTAGTTGCATGATTGACCCAATGGACCACTAGGTTGCATAGTAGGCAGGGCCGGCTATAAGGAGGAGCGGGGTGAGCGCTCGCTCCGGGCCTCATAATTTTAAGGGGCACCATTTAAAAAAAAACCATTATATATATATGTATTATATTTGAAAAAAATAAAAATATCCAATTAGGTAATTTGAGTCAAATTAGGTAGTATATTAAAAACCATATTATATAGTATTCTAATAGAAATCTACTTCTTTATTTACATCTCAACAGATTTTTTGATAGAATTAATTATTAATTCCACGGCATTTAACGCGGCTCCTCGTCTTCCTCCTCCATTCGGCTCCATCAACGGTCGCTGTATTCTTCTCCTCTCCAAGTCTTTTTTTTTACAACTACAAATTCTCTTTTCCAAGTTCTCAATAGAATATCAAAACTTTCTTTCGCAACTACAATAGCAAAATTCACTTTCATCTGCAATAGAGAAAATCCGACTTCAAACTACTCCGTCGCAGATTCATGATTCATCTCTTTGCCAGGTTCTTTCGTTCTTTTCATACTTTATAATTTTAAGATATGAGTTCTAGAATTAGGAAATAAGATTCCGGATGTGAAAAATGTAAAAAGCAAAGAAGAATTGAAGTTTTCAATCAATCACAAAAGGGAGCCCTTGATAAATTTTATCGTAAGAACATAATTTTAAAATATTGCTATTATAACATATTTTCTTGCATTTTATTTTTTGTAAGTGTTTTTGGGGCCTCATTTTGAACTTTGCACAGGGCCTCTAAATTATGAGAACCGACCCTGATAGTAGGAGGATAACGCTTGATTGTTTACTCTTTGAAGTGGATGAGTTTAAAAACTCTCCTACTTTGTGCTTTCTATTCAATGTGTGATATGTCTTTCCAAATTCACATAACTCTTCATAAACCCATTTCTAATTGCATACTTTGAGCATTAATTTTTCATTTAGCACAATTTGGTTTTGAGAAAATAAATAAATAACATTAATCTACTCCAAATTTATATTACAAATATGCAATTTATTTTCATTTACATAAAATGAAATTACATTTAATTTTTGGTCAAAGGTTGGTCA